>VZTJ01000581.1:239377-376465 GCA_013397795.1 Orthonyx spaldingii | reverse complement strand
TTTTTTTTTTTCTGAAGGAGGCATTTCTTCATGCAATGCCTCTCCTTTTATCCCATGGTAGATTGCTTTCTTGAAGAATGACTAGTGAGAAATCTTGTCAAACATCTTTTGGAAATTCAAGAAAGCCATATCATTTTTGTCTGTGTGCTAACTCTTACAAAAAGACTAATGAGGTTGTCAAGTACAATATTCCTTTGCAAAGAGGGAGAAGACTATTTTCTTGAATTTCACATTTATCCTCTAACCTTTTCTTACATTTTTTTGTACCAATCAGAAAACTACAGACAAAATATGTAATTGTTCACAGCTCTTGGGATTCTTTGTGAACACCAGTAGCAAAACTGCTAGTAGTAACTAAAGAGGTAGTCAAAGCAGTCAATGGCATCCTAGGAGCAAGTCAGCTGCCTGCCAATAGGCAAGATTTAAAATGCTTCTTGAAGGAAGGGTTAAATGTCTAGCTTTATGTATAGACACTTACTGTTGATACCTGCATTTAGGAGCTGAACCTCACCCTTCAAGCTGTTGAAATCTAATTTCTTTGGCTGATGTAATTGCTGGGCTACTTTTGTAATTTTTGAAAGGTTGTGAAGATCATGCATGGTCCCTGGTGGTTGAAGAAAGGCCATTACTGCTCCCATCTCCAAAAAAGATAGGAGGGACAATCCATGGAGCTATAGGCCACTCATCCCCAGTTTGCGTCCCAGGAAAATCAAAAAGTTAGTCCTCTTCACAACCCTTCTTGTAGACATAAAGGTGGTGAAGGTAAATGGGAAGAGTACACATGGATTTAACCAGAAGTCTGGACTAAAGACTTAGAGAAGTCTGGACTAAAGACTTAGAGAAGTCCTTTCCAGTCTGAAGAAGTACATGATCCTGTAATTCTGTGGTTAAAGTCCTTTATTGCACATAGTGTGCTTATTTAGCGATTGTTGTAATGCTAATGAAATACATTTCAGAGATTTTTCCTACTGGAATATGATGTATCATAGCCTTACAGTGTCTAAAGTGTTCTAGAATTTTTATAGTATAACATAGTTCTTGTCCTGCAGAGCTGAAAAACAGCTAGAAAAAGAAAAAAAACAAGATGCATTAAAGAAACTGGGGGAAAAAGTGAAGTGTTTGAAGTTTGGTCATGTTTGCAGCTAATATATACCACATTGTTATATCATAATCAAGTAAAATAAACAGACTACATATCTAATTTTTAATGAATCCAATTTAATTTTGTTTAAATTTGTTTAGTTACTCATTTAATTCCCAGATTGGGCATGCAGCTGTAAAGCCAGATGACCTAGAAGGTTTTGTGCTGTATGAAACCGGACACAAACAAATGCCAGCAAATTTAAGTATGATGAATGGATATAATAATCTCCAAAAGAAATCAGTGTTGTAAATTTTTTTCAGAATAATATTATCCACACTAAGAAACCTTGATGATGTTTATTCATCATATTGAGCAGCAATAATGGTAACTTTTTTTTCAGGAGAGGTAGTTGGAGTACTAAAGATAATACAGTATCTACATGCTTGCTGAAGGAAAATATTTTTGCAGTAGATAACTGTTTAACTCAACACTAAAATTTATAAGTGTCATACTCAAAAATGGCTTTCGATTGAAAAGTGCTGAGTTATGGCAATATCTCAGCAATATGTTTAAATACAGTTTGTAAAAAGCAGAGTTTTTTAATCTTCCTCACACTCTGACACACACTATAAGTGATTTTCTTCTAATTAACTATATATGGGACAAGCACACAACATCCTCTTTAGCTAATCACCTTAAATATTCAGAGGGAAGTAGCAAAAATCCCTAGGGAATTGTCATTCTGGGGGAAACAGGTAAATCACAGGTTCACAAAAAGACTTACAGAAATTTTATGGTTCCTTCTCCCATCCTGTGTCAGAAGATGGTCCATCTGCATTGTTCTAGTCTGATGTCTGTCTAATCTGTGTTTGTCTTCATGACGTGAATTTTACAGCCCCCATCACTTAGAGCTCCCTTCTACTAGTAGAATGAAAGGCCTTCTAAAAATATCTCTTTTGCTGAAAATTGAGATGTTAATTTCTCATGCAGTTTTCAAAAGACACATAGGACAAGAAACCTTCATGTGTCCATAAATGGAAAATTTAGTTCTATGAATAGTTAATTCTCAGCATGTCTGTCAATGGTAAATCCTCAGCATGTCCTTCCTCAGTTGAAGAAAACTTGTCTGTCAGCACCACCAACTTTTTCTTTCTCTTAGTTTTCTAAAGGTCATAGTTTTATTTGCTCTTCTTTCTTGCTCTATTATATTATGCATGTTTTGTAATGTTGTGCTTAAAACTTAACATTCTGCTTCCTGAAGTCCTCTACAAGAGGAAGCAGAACTAAGAAATCATCTCTGATGTCTCTCAGTGCTGTTCATTGATCCCTTCCAAGATGATAGATGGACAACCATTCCCACAGTCATTTATTTCAAGATTCCACTTACAATGAAAATTAATAGTTAATAAAACATTGATTATCATAGGACTTAGAACATTTGAATCCTTCTTAAAAATGTTAAATAAGTACTACATCTTTGTAAATATTTTTTTTCCAATATATCTGTTATCACTCTTTTGTAATATGGTCATTCCTATTACAATTTCCCACAGAAGCCATAGAAATTAATGTAAAAATTCTTATCAGATTTTAAGTCAGAATTCTAAATTCTTTCTTTTCTATGTCACTTACTACTTCATGGAGGTCTGACAATATGCTTTCATACAAATATCCATCAAGATGCTTATTCCAGTATCATCTTGTTGCTTCTTAGATGTTTATTCCAGTATCATCTTGTTATTTCTTAAATGCTGACAGATTACTCAGTACTTTCCCTGATATATTTATGGGATCCAGAATTAATATATACGTGGTTCTGTTCACAAAGGTGCTTTGCAAGGCAATTACACTCGTCTATGCTCTCTGGTCTTGCGGGAGTTCTTAAAGATAATTGCTAATGGGTTAGAAATTGATTGGCACATTTTTTAAGTACTTTAGTGTGGTCTCTTGCAACTTGTGACCTGTGGACTATTGGAGGTCTGTAAGACACCAGATAATAGATACTTTTTTTTTAGTTAGGCAGAATAGACTTCAAAATAGAAGAGCATGGGAAAGAAGACAATTCATCCAGCAAAGTTTCTATTAAAGACTTAACCCTCCCATCAAAAAAAAAAAACAAAACAACCCAAACCCAAAAATCCCCCCAAAAGAGTACACAGATAAAATGGGTAAGAAGTAAGATATAAATACCCAAACCATAGTGGCAATAATATGGAAACTGAGCTGTGAATGTTTTATTCAGAAATATTGGGGAGGATAGGGGGACAGGAAGTGTCTTTCAACTATGTCTAGTAGTATTGGTCATAGTAACCTACAGGAGTGAAAACCATAGTTGAGAATGTTTACTGATACCAAAAAACAGCTTGCTAATAGATAACTCCAGTGTTTGCACAGCACAGTGAATCACTTCATCTGATTAAACAAAAGAAATTTAAACAAAGGAGTTCTAAAATGAAACAGCAGATGACAATAGTACATTTCCAGAGTTTTCAGATTGTAGGGCAAAGAATCTACCACATAAAACAACATTAAAAATCTGTCAGTCATTTATTCATCTGCCAGCTCTCTTCATGGTGCATAGTGGGATTAGATAATTTTCCTTTCAGAGATAAATATATATCTTCAGGTAATTAGATTGACAGAGGAAAAAGTGCAAGAGGGTAAGATACAGAGCCAAGTGCCACCATTCTCCTGTCTGCTTCCTTGGCCAGAATTCAAATTTAAGTGAAGGAATAAAAAATAAATGCAGACTGCCACTCAGCTGAGATAGAGTAGAGGAAAACTAGAAAAGCAGTTTCAATTTTCTTTCCTTTGTTCTTATTAATAATATATTTGCATCAAGGACAATCAAGGCTTCTTAAGAGTTTATGTTTAATCCCTCTACACTCTTTCTCCAAAAATATCTGTAAGACTTCCTTCTTCAGATTTCTCCTAATATGAAATACATGAATAGCTAATTTTGCTGTCAGTGGGATAATTTCATTACTTTTGCTTTTCTGCCTCTTTTTCTCAGCTATTTAAGGATCTAAAAAAAAAGAAAAAAAACTCACCCAAACCCTTTCTAAATAGTCTGTATGTTCTGTTATATTTGTGAAGGACAGTGAATTATATAACACAAAAACTTGAAATGCCATATGATGTGTTGACCAGCCTGAAGTAAGAATTAATGCTGTGAACTCCAACAGCTATAAAAGTATAGTTTCGATATACTTAACTGCAAAAGAGGAAAATAACTCTGATTAACTGATGTATAAATTTCCATAGTATACTATTATTTGAATAGCAATTTTCCAAGTAAAGGTATCAACAATTTGGTTTTAGAACATATCCAGACCATGGCTGAATGCTGTGGGTTTTGATGATCTGCATTCTGTATAGATGAGTTCCCAAGTCACTCGAAGATTCTGTTTCAGTACACCTACAGGTTTACTGAATTACACAAGCAATTCTGCTTTATTAGGCAGCTAAGAATTATGGTGACTTAAACCAACTTAATGCTAATTTACTTTCACATAATGGCTTGGATGTTAGATGAAGAAGAAAATCCAGTTTCAGATTTCTCTTTAGCCTGAGAAAGTTCAGACTGAAAACGTTACAAAAGGGTGAACTAATAACTCTGACATACATTTAGGTATCGAAGAAAAGGTACTGAACCTATACGACTTCTCACTGTGAAACAAAGAAAACAAGTTTCATTGAAGAAAAGAAGGAAAAGTGTTGCAGTGTGAACTTATACTCATTTAACCATTCAGCAAGGAATAGAGTGTTTATTTCCTGAAGTATGTATTTTGTATTTAATAGGCCTCTTGACCACTTTGACACCACAATCATTCTGGGAGACAGATCAAGGAGAGCTCAGGCTTTCTGGACAGACAAGGTGTGTTTTTTAATTACAGCAGAGAGAAGACTGGATGCCTGTTCTACCTCTTCAATGAAGACAAGCGTTACTTTGCTTCAGACTGGTATTTGTTGCACTTAACTCTAGGCAGCAATAAAAAGGAGAATCTTTATCACAAATGTTATTCATGATGTATTAAAATCAAACATGATAAAATAGTGTGGGCAGGCAGTGAAATTGCCACAGGCTCTGATCATATAAAGAGTGCTGACCAGGAACTGCAGTGCATCCATGCAGAACATTTTCTTGCAGTACTTGGCAAGGATGAGGCAACTTTCCTGGAAATCAAGAAAACCCAAAATATTTCCACTTTTTATTTTTTCCTGGACTGCCAAACTCAAGTGCCTTCTAACATGAGAAAACAATGACCTAACAAAGGGGCAATATTTCAACTCACTTAGCTATCCTTTCCCTGAAATTAATACTTCTTTCCTTCAAAGCACACATATCTGATGCTCAGATTGCTGGAACAGAATTTTCCTTTTTTGCCTGTGTTTGTTGATCATCTTGCATAGTAGAGAGCTAGTCAGTGTTTTGGATCCTACAGCCTTAGTTCTTTACAAATTTTTCCATATAGTTGGATGTCTATCTTTATTTCTTTCCCATCTGACAAGAACAGTAAAAACATAATTTTTCTGGACCCTAAAGAAAAAGAAAAGCAGAAACAGCTAACAACTTGTATTAAAATACATCATACTGGAGAATGAAGATGTAAAAAAACATAGACTTTACCAAACAGGCACAGTAATGCATACCTTGAAAAAAAAATCATTTGGAAAGTTGATTTCATAATAGTATTTCTTTCCGGCAAATCTTCTGAAGGATGGCAAAGAAGAGAGAAATGAAAAGAAACATAAAATCATTGACCATGACCTAGGGTTGGCTTTTCTAAGCATTATTTCCATAGCATTGTGTTGATATGAGGAAAAACAAATGCTATTACCATCATTTTATGTGTGTTGATTTGAAAGATTCAGAATTCTAAGGTAGTTATATGGCTCTCTCTTCAATGTGTAAATTTATCCCTTATGTCTTGGAAAGTCTAATGTTATTAAAGAATGATGAAACAAAAAACACTGTGTTCAAAACATTTGGTCTTTTACTAATTAGCAAGTACATATATTAAAAAAACCCTCACCTAAAGTTAACAGATTATTTAATTAACTGAGATTTTCATGTCTAACTTTTCCTGAGAATATTACATTTCCTAAAATATTACATGTTAAAATCCAGTTTTTTAGTGATGGTCCCCTGTTGAGGGCAGTCTCTACATACACAAGGTGATTAAAAGCTTTAGGTGCAGCGAGATAGACGTTATTTGTGTATCTGGTCCAATTGACTGGGACCTGACTGAATCTTCATTTTACTAGAAGGCAAGTATGATGATTCAAGATGTAGAAGTTGCATATTAAATTACCCACAACTGTGCAACAGTTAATTCAACAAGAAGAAAAATGGTAAGATTTGGTTTTTTCTCATTAAATGTTACTTATATTTCTTATCATTCCATATTCAAGATATAGACAAAAGAGAAATAATCCGTGAAAAAAAATTAGATAGACATTAGCAGGATAGAAAATTTTTTAGACAATAATATTTGTGTCTTGTTTAGCTTTTGGAAGCAAGTAATCATAAGATATGTGTTACCTGTTCATATATTAGGTAATGATAGACTGAAGCAGTCACACAACTGCTTCTATTTAGCTTATCACATGACAGCTAGGCAAAAGATATTCAATGGCAACTGACAAATAGAGAAATATCTAACTAGCCTGTGGAATTCTTTGCTACCTCGTTTTAATCTTCCCAGTGAATTAGAAGGTTGCACAGAAGAAAATTTAATGTGTATCAGGGGTGTAGTATCCTCATACTTCTGTGTATATAATCAGTTTGCCTGAGGTTAGAAAAAAATCATGCTTTATTTTGAAATTATTTTAGAAGAAATTATTATATGCAAATCATAGGGAAACTTCAGACTGTCTCTGAAATTTCCAACACCTGACTACTGTTGCAAAATAAACTGTGTGAATCCTTAAAACTCTTTCATCACTGAAAAAGGATGTGGTGAAACCAAAGTGAAGTGTGCAAGCCAACTGCATGTCCAAGGGCTGAAAGGACTTGACTCTTAAACATGAGTCAGACCAAACTCTAAAAACTGACCTTGCATGGCATGAAGAAACGTTTCTTGTGTCAACCAGAATAAACAACTGTCATGACACAGATTTTCCTCAAAATTCACGAAATGTACAAAGTTCCCATTTTGTAACTTCACATCTTCATCTCTTTGACACGTTATAAGGAAGGTTATTTTACCCCTACATTGTCAGCTACCTTTTATTATATTTAGTCCCAATGGACTCCTTCTACAGTAAAATATTATTCATCACATATGATCGCATCTAGCCAAAAGTGACTGACTACTTCCCTCCCTTGAAAAAGCTTATACAGGTCAGGGTTGAAGTATATATGTCAATAAATAAGGCAATTTCATCTTCAATATCATCAGTCTGGTATCTTTCATGAGTAATATATCCACTCAGAATAAAAAAAGTTATATTCTTGGTGACATCATAAGGATCTCAAGGCTGTTTTCTAAAACTGATGTATTTCAGCATAAGGTTTATAATAAGTATATTGTTGAAAAACATTCTTTCCTTTCCTTCTCTGAACTTTTCTGGAAGGCAAGAATTTTAATGCAGTTGTACAGAAAACTCAAATAAAGTTACAAAGTCAGTAAGAAATAATTCACAATTTCTTTTTCTTGGTAATTATGAGCACAGAGACAAAACAGAGGTATAGACATAAAATTTAACTGATTTTTATTTTTCAACAACAAATTATACTTGATTTGCATTCATATATTTATTTTTAAAACTAAAAATAAAATTTTTTTTCTGACTTACAAAGATTCTGTAACACAAGCTCAGTCACAACAGGACACACACACACATAAGAAGAGATTTTTAAAGTAATTTTTGTACTTAATTTCCAATAATTTATGACATTTTCTCATGATTTCCAAATTTGAAACATGAAATTATCTCATTAATTTAAAGTTATACGTTCATAAAGTGAAATAAGTATTTGAAAATAGCTAAAAGTATAGTTCATGGAAGTTTAGAGATCATTTTAAACTTGAGGATTAATGAGCTCTAGTTGTTTAAGCTTTCAGCTGCAGGTCACTGATTTTTAACCTAGTTTAACAGTGTCCAGTGCCTCAAACTTGTTACCCTTAGAAGGCTCCTTGGCAATTCAATTGAAGCCATCTGGTAGACATCGTTTTCTACAGAAAAATTGTTCATATAAAGAAAATCAACCTAATGAAAAGAAACCTTGTTTCTTGTTGACAAAGCCTCAACTAAGTCCATGGAATAAAATATCATGGAGATCATTAAGAGATTGTCTACCTTGCTGAGATTAAATTCGTCAAAGGGTTCATAGACACAGGACAGGAAAGAAGTAAGTTGGAGGAAAAGAGGAGGAAATATTCCACAAAATGCAGTTTACAGCTTCAGAATAAAACTTTACCCAGAATAATTTTAGCAACATAAGAAAAACTTTGTAACTGAAACATGGAAGAAATACTATATATGAAGGTACAATAAAGCATTTTGAGATATCCTGATTTACTTAACCCACTCAGATTTTTTCCAGAATGTCTCCAGCAGCACACTAGGAAAGTTGCAGAGATGTTCTGTTTTTTGTTACTGATATTGCCATGAGAAAGAAAGCTTATTATCTTCTTGAATTTGGAAAGATTTCCATCTGAACTTGTCCTGAAAGACACCTGTGACAAATTTTCTGTCCTTAGAACATTAACTTATAATGGAGTGAAAAAAGCAATGCCTTGCTACTTCCCATACTATGAAGTGCTAATGAAAAGCCTGCAGAGCTCTTGTGCTTAAGGCCAATTCCAAATTACTCAGTGGTTTCCAACCAGCTTCCTGGTATTACTGTGATTAGATTTAGGAGTATTGAATTAATGTTAGTAGAAAAAACCCCATGTCTCTCTTGTTGATGCTGTGTGCTTCATGCAGAACAGAGAGATCCTAGGGGCCACTAACTTCACCAAAATGCAAGAAAGAGAGAAAGAGAGAAAGAGAGAAAGAGAGAGAGAAAGAGGGAAAGAAAAAGAAAGAAAGAAAGAAAGGAAGAAAGAAAGAAAGAAAGGAAGAAAGGAAGAAAGAAAGAAAGAAAGGAAGAAAGAAAGAAAGAAAGAAAGAAAGAAAGAAAGAAAGAAAGAAAAGAAAGAGCAAGCAAAATTTTTAAAAACTGGTTTTCTTAGTGGACTGAAAGTAGGAGGATTCTTTATGCCTGTCTTCTGTCTTTCAGGTTGTGTCAATGCACTGAAAATTATTTAGAACATTTTATTTGTCTTTTAACAGATGTACTGAGGAAAGATTGGAGCAACATGCTGGTTTTAAACAATGGATGAAGATAGAGTGCATGACTGTCAAATTCTGTAGGATATGGGTGTATGCTTGCCTGTAACCAAACATCAATTCTTGCAAGGATAAAATGTTTTCAATAGTCTCTTTCCAGGTGATCTCTCATCCTTCTTCCTCATCAAGTCCTGCACAAACTCTTAACAGAATTTGCAGTAATTCAAAGCTATTCACCAGCACAACTTTCATCCTTCTCAATACCTTCCTTTGAGTCCTGTTCCTTCCCACACTTATTTCATCAGCATGAAGGTTTGACTTAACCATCCTTTCTGTCCATTCTTGGTTTATAAAAGAAGGGATGGTGTCTTTAATTATTATACTCATTCAATCACATTTTTCTTCAGGTGGATATCGTTCAGTCTTTGAATCAGAAACCCTTGCTGTCCTTATTCTAAAAATTCCCTCTTTCTGTTATGGACTATCAGAGAGTCTTCATTTGATCTTTTAAAACCTCCTCATAGAGCTGAAAAAAGGCAAAAATCTGATAAATAAGGCTGGAACATTTCCACATTGCAATAAACTACTAGATAAGAAAAAGAAGAATCTCAACTTTGAGTCAGAAATTAAAAGTACTGGCCATGTCTTTCCTTATAGATCCTTTGAAATAACGGAAGAAAAGAGTTCATGAATAAGATCCTGTAGTCTTACTCACTTTCTGTGGTAGCTATTCTAAATTTGTGATATCCATACTACATTTGTTGGTTTTGTGGGCTATAACACAAAAATTAACAAATTTCTGCAACAAAGATTAGTTTCTAAAATTCATAAAATGTTCCTCTGCGGTGTTCTTTTTCATTTAACATATTGGATCTATGTGCTTCCTGAGTTACAGTTTACTTTTCAGAATATAGATGAATCTGATGAAGAAATAGCTTAGGATTTCCTCTATGAACTGACAGTGCATCCTTACTGAGAATCACTGTTCCACATAGATCATTCTTGTTTAATTGATTATATTTTTCTGTCAGAGGGTCTGACAACACAGCCTCATGCTTGGCCAGTTTATGTCTGTCTGTTCTTTACATTTGGGTAGCATTCACCTCTAATCAAGATCAGAATCCCTTTTTTCTGGAATCAAACTTATGGTGCAACAGAGCTCTGTGAATGTTGAGCTTGTGTTACCAACACCAGATAACAATGTAATAATCCTACTTTTTCCATTTTCTTCATCTCAGTAGTTCTACTGTTATCCCCATCTGAATCTTCACAGAAAAGACACAAATACCACAAGACGTTGCTTCTCTCTTATTAAAATATAATGATCTCACTAGATTTTAATGATGTCATGTAATGTAGATATAAGTCCTGCTGTCTACCCAAGAGACAGGTCTTTACACAACTGTTACTAACAGTTATAGGCCAATGACTAGTTAATTTTGGGTTTTGTTGTTAAATCAATCCATTCAATAACACTGCTTAACAATTGTTTTGAATTGTAATGCTGTAAGAAAGAGAAAGAAGTTAATTTCAGATTGGAATCTTTACAGCAATTAACCTTGAGTTTGGGGTTATTCACACTCAGTAAAGAGCAGAGCACACACTTGTTATCTAATCCAACTGTGACCTTAGTGTATGTTGCAGGTTTGAAGTCTGCGACACTTTTCTTGGACACCCATGGAGGAAATAGAGTAAATATAAAGCGATTTAGGAATGGAATCTTAACTGTGCTCTTAGTTTATCTTAAAAATTAGTATGAATAAATAAGTGAAATATTATTCTCCTTGTGCTAAACTTTCTGAGTTTCCAGCTTTAACTCTAGAAATTCTGAAACAAAACCTCCCAGAAGACACACCAGATTCCAAACCACTTTGATAGCTTTGGCTCATTTCTAGAAGAACCATGTTTAAGTTTATAGTAAGAGCCCAACAGAACAGAAAATTGAACTTCAATCTCCTGCAAAGCCAGCAAATATACTTAGCACCATGCTGTTACTCTCTGTGAGTGTAATAGATATTAGTGCACCTAAAATGTGCACAGACAGCTGTGTGAGCAAAAATCTGCCATTAAACTCTGACACCTCCCCCAGAAATTCAGAAGTTCATTAAAATATTTCTTATAGACATTAGTTATCCCTCTCTAAGGGATATTAGCTTTCTTGCAGTGCAGAGATATTAAAGATAGGACTTCCACACCAGACAAGCAATTAGATGTATGCAGATGGATCACCTAGCTGCTCATTTATTCTTTAATTGATTTGAGTTAAATAGATATTTTGAAAAGGACCCAATAACTGAGAGAAGTAGTCTGAGCCTATAGAAGGACTGACAATTTTATTTATCTTCCTCTACTCTCATCCCAGATGAGCAGAAACAGTAATGCACACAGTTTCCATCTTCTGCTTTAAATCCATACGGGCTTGTAGCTTTGCATCTAGAGGTTATTCCTATATACATAATAATTTGGCAAACCATATGGTAAAGAATGACTACAGGGAATAGAGTAAGAGTGTCTTATCTACTTATACAGCACATTTGGGGAATCAAAATAATAAGAAGTTGTAGAACACACTTTAATAAAGAATGAGTTTAACCTCATGATGATACTAAAGGGTAGCAATAACTATTCTGAATTGATGCTACTTATTATTTTGTGTTTACATTTCCTTAAGTGCAGTTTCTATTTTTTCCATATCCCTAGAACTATTTTTTCCCAAATGCTGACCTGTCCTATCAAAGCAAGGAAAATGCCATACAATGTTATTTTAAAACAGACTACAGGCTTCTAATGTTGATTTTACAAAATGTTTAAAGTCAGCAGCCTTTGACAATTTCATTGGCTAAAGGTCTCCCTTCCATATGCAGACAGACAGCTAACTGTACCATCAAAAATTTATTCACAGCTAGATTTACGAAATTTTAACCTTGATGAAAATTCCTTAAGTTTCCCTGTAATATGAATTAAAATTAATTCTATAACTCATAAATTCAATTTACCCAGACTGGTTTTCATATGGTATATGTATGGTGAAATTTGAGTTCAGAAAAAGAAATAACCTGTGGTAGTGGTGTCATCCCTTCACCTATACATCAAAGAAACCTGAACATTTTCTTTCCTTTCAGCAAAGTTTTTCAAACCAAAGATATATGACATAACGAAAAGTTATGTCTACAAGAATTTATTACTATTATCCAAGCAGTGATATTGCTCAGTCTTTTTCACAGATTTTCCTTTAACAGATGGAATTCAAAATGGTTCCTATTACTCATTTGAGTGGATGGGCCCTTTCATCCACACATGGTCGCATTGAATATCTAAGTTGTGCTCTGGTTCCTTAATTTACAGTTCTGGTATTTTTTACCAACTAGAAGATGCATATGGAAGCAGAAATGTGTGTGACATAAAATAAAGAACGCAATTTTTTTGTGTGTGTGCATGAAACTGAGTCTGATAGTCTGCAGGAAAAAACTGAAGGAAGAAAAATGTTTAATAACATCCTTGCTTTCTGTGGTACTTTGACTAGGAATTCCCTGGAGTAATGCCAGAGATTATTTAACATCTAATCTTTGGGCCATACCTGAGGGTGGTTTGTCAGCAGTTGGCAATATAACACAACACAGTTGGACACTTATGTAAAGGGAGCAGTAAATCAAGCAAAATAAAAAAGGCCAATTTTAAGCTTCAGCACAAGGTGTGTTTTATATATCCTTTTTCTGTTCTGTAAGGATTGGTTTTGGAAGATATTTGGGGAAGCTTTTTTTTTCTATAATTTGTGCTTTTTAAAATTATCTTCAATCATAGTCATATAAAAAAAAGTCCTTCCTTAAAGTTTGTGTTGGAATTCCAATGAGCTGCATGTCAGATATCCACAAACTAGCACAAAACTATGTTCCTAAGTTATTAAGCTTGTGACCAAAGTAACCAAATATCAAACCACTTTAATAAGTTTTTTGTAATTTTTCAATTAAAAAAAGCACCAGCTTAAATATGTCTCTCTTGAAAACAGTATTATTTCTCATGAGCTGGAGCAGTTCACACTCAGTATTAATCTGCAAAATACCCTGAGAAAAGTGAGCTTAAGGTGAAACCAGGTTATCTCACAGGTAAACAGATGTGTCCTCTGGTGTTTTTGATAGTCTAATTATCCATATTGAGGGCTTGGATTAATTTTGCTGTAGCTCATCCCTGCTTATTTACCAGATTTCCTCTTACTGCTGCCATTTCAGTCTGGATTTACCAGGAAATAACTGGGGAAGCCATCATGACTTAGATGTAATGTGAGTGGTTACCCCAGCATCACATGTTAGGCTAGCTGATTAACAGAATCCAGCTATCCTGAATTCATACTACACTACATCTATTACAGCTATGATAGCCCTGATAGTCTACTCATAAGGGTAATCTCTCTGGGAAAAGTATATCTATAAACATAGAATATTTTCAAACAAAACATCTGAGCATACCTAAGGCCAGATTTCAGAAAAAGTGGCAGTATCTATACTAGCAAACTGAACAATTTGCTAAGTGGTACAAACCTGACATCTTAAACTAGATAGGTCAGGATCTCCTAGGGAGCTGAACTGTTGGTACAGTCCCTGGTGTTGTTTTGACCCACTCTTAAGCAAAGTGACCAGACATGATTCAGAGCCTGCAACAGGCAGTGTGAAGGCAAACACCTATTTTAGCTCTATGAGCACAGGCTGTGTTGTACCCAGATAGCCTCAAGGTCAAGCAACAATTCCCGTTTTGTGTATAGTAATAACCACATCAACGTGGCTATTTTTCATTTCCTAAATTCATATTTATACCTCTATTTAAAAGACATAAATTTTCACAAGAAACTATGTTTCTGTAGGTTCTAGCTGAAGTTTTCACTATTTTCATGAATTTTCAAAAGTAGATAAATAAATTTAGGAGAAACCGATCTGATACACAGTTACTAAACTGCTGAGCTGAACTGACCACCCATGTATAAACTCTTTGCCTAAAGCAAAAGTATTATTATACGGATCAATTTTAGCCTCTGTTTTTGTGAGTTATGTTTTAAGTAAGTTAATTTCCTTGTGTTTTTATTAAGCTAAGATTATAACTGCATATGGTTAAAAGGAATCTGCTGAGGAACCATTACTTTTCTTCATTGGAGGTCTCTCACTTTTGAACATGCTTCTTAGTGATCTGTCTTACAATGTTATTCTCAAAGGATTTTGGATTTTCCTGAGTCATCAGTTATTGGTGGTACTGTATGTGTCTGCTACAGGAATTTTTAAATTCATTAAAAAATTCCATTAAATTCATAAAAAAAAATTCCATTAAAAAAATCTAGTTGATTATATCTGTCTCTATTTGTTTATATGGTAAGCAAGGGAAGCCAATATGATTAAGTGGTAAAATTACTAATAATACAACTTCCATAGGGCAGAAATCATGTAGATTTTGCAAAGAAAACCCAATGTTTTACTCATAGTCAGTCACACTGAATTCAAGAATATTGAATATGATGAGAAATAGAAGTTTCAATCAACAGAAGTTACCATTATGTACTTTTCTGATGTTTTAATTTAAAGAGCATATGCATGAACTGCTTTTCATAAGCCTGTGGGGTTTTTTTGTGGTCAGATAATAACAATTTTATAACAATTTTTTCTTGTAAACAAAACTAACATAACTCTGAATACTTTAAGTTACCCTGGTTATTCTTTCATTACCCTTCACCATGTGGGCTGCTGCCCATTCACTCAACAATCTCATCTTTAATTTTTAATATTTATCTCCCATTTTCCATGTGTATCTTGTTTCCGTTCTTTGTTATAATTTTATCAAACTGACCAGTACAATTAGAGAACAATTCTTTATCCTCTAATAGTCCAGATTAAGTACTGTGAGTCTAGTAGCACTCATGAGCATGAAAAACTAGCCACGAGTGAATGGAACTAGTATATATAAAGATGTGTGCCAAAAGGTCCATTCATAGTTCAACCACATTTTTACTGCAAAACTAATGAGTATTGTTGTAGGGAATCATATTTTATATATATGTTTCATATATATATATAAAGATGTGTCAGTACGTGCATATAGAGTATGTGTACACATAGTTTAATTTAGCCTTTTCCAAAATAAATAGGACAGTTGAAGACCTAGACAAGTGTACTAGTTTTCTTAGTGTAGTATTTCTGCTTCAAATTTGTTCACTTGTTTAAGCAATTTCATTTATGCCGATGTTCTCTCATGGGGTAGATATGCAGAGGCACATATTTTGCTTTGCTCACTGTTGTAGATGGTTATGTCAACGTTTTACTTTGCTGCCCAACTTGTTCTGTGTTTCTGGTTTCACCAAGAAAAGGTAGTAATTTTAGAACATGCTGACAGCTATTTGTAGCCTTGTAGTCACTTTTTAGAGCAACTCTTGACATACCCTTTTCTCAAAGCAGAGTATTGCAAGGAGGATAATGTTTAAATGTAATACCCAGGGGCTGGTTTTGGAATATGGACATAATCAGTGGAATTAACTGCATATATAAATTGTCAGTACTTTTTTTATATTTTATTACACCATGGAGTTCTGCTCACTTAGACCATTTAGAGAGAATTTTCAGTGCAGAAAGCTCATGTCACGTTCCCAGTTAAGGATGGTATAAAAATGGGAAAAAAAATCACTGGATGGAAAAATTTTATGTCAAAAATATATGTCTATACTAAAATAACCATTATCCTTAGGGTAATATGAAGGGAAAATACAATGCTAGTTTTCCTGTTCTTTTTTATTTCTTGAACTCCCTGTGTTTATAACATCCCAATTTGTTGTGACATACATCCATCCTGCAACATTTCTACACAGGCTATTTATGTGCTGACTGTTTACCTAGTATCTGAAAAAGGCACAATGCATTTACTCTTATGGCAATACCTCTGAATCACAAGATGATAATATTCCTGTCTGAAAGAAATATGTGTGATGGTGGGGTGGGGGAAGTAAAGTAAGGAGATAACAGGTCTGTAAATTAGTAGGATATAAACCCACAAACAGTTACCTGATAAACCAAGGGGTCTTTGTTTTATTACTCAGAAGCTAAAGTGATGTTTTGTAACAATTTTATACTGCGTATTCCACAAAGAAACCACAGGGTGAAAAAGTGTAATTAGCTATACATTGTGGTTTAAAAAAATGTAACAGGTGTGGTTATGATAGTGATATTATACTTATAGCACTCCACTGTTCAATCAGTAGCTGAAAACAGAATACTGTCCCCATGCTAATGTATTTGTACTCTAGTGTATTAGGTATGGATGGCAAGGTTTTGGTGGTGGAAGGAATACAGGGATGGTTTCTGTGAGGAGAGCTGGAAGCTTCACCATGTCTGACAGAGCCAATGGCAGCTGGCTCCAAGACAGGCCCACCACTGTACAATGCTGAGCCCATCAGTGATGGTGGCAACACCTCTGGGATAACAGAGTTAAGAAGGGGAAAAACCTGCTGCATAACAGAAGCTGAAGTGAGGACTGAGAAAATGTGAGAGGAATAGCCCTGCAGGCACTAAGATCAGTGAAGCAGGAGGGGGAGGAGGTGCTTCTGTAGCCCCTGGAGATGACTATGGTGAGGCTGCTGTGCCTCTGCAGCCCATGGGGATCCATGGTAGAGCAGAGATCCACCTGTAGCCCATGCAGAATCCCACACTGTACAGGTGAATGCACAAAGGAGTCTGTAACCTCATGGGAAGCCGGTGCTGGAGCAAACTTCTGACAGGACCTGTGGCCCCATGGAGAGAGGTGCCCACACTGGAGCAGGTTTCCTGGTAGGACTTGTGACCCTTTGGGTAACTCACACTGGAGCAGCCTGTTTCCAGAGGACTGCACCAACCCTGTTGAAGGGACCCATGCTGGAGCAGTTTGTGAAGAACTGAAGCCCCTGGGAAGGGCTCACGTTGGAGAAGTTGGTGGCAGACTGTCCCCTGTGGTAGGGACCTCATATTGACCACAGCCCCCATTCCCTGCTCCCTGGTGCCACTGGCATGGAAGAGGTAAAGAAAGTAGGAGTGAAACTGAGCCTGGGAAGAAAGGAGGGAAGAAAGGAGAGTGGGAAGGTTTTTCAAGAATTTGTTTTATTTCTCATTATCCAATTTTGATTTGATTGGTAATATATCTAGCTAATTTCTCCACACTGAGACGGCTTTGCCCATGACCGTAACTGGTGAGTGATCTCTTCCTGTCCTTGTCTCATCCTTGTGTTGGGAGGCTGAGGGAGCTGGGCTTATTCAGCTTGAAGCAGAGATGACTTAATGGGGACCTATGTGCAGCTCCCAGTGACCATAGGGAGATTGAAGTTGTTCAAGTTGGAGGTGTTCAAGACTCAACTGCATAAAGCTCTGAGAAGCCTGGTCTGTCCTTATAGGTGACCCTGCTGTGAGCAAAAGGTTGTTTGAACTGGAGACATCCTGATGTCTCATCTGGCCCAAGTTACTCATTCTAATACAGTGGTTCCATTCTGAAAAACTTGAATGTACTAGAAATTTGATTGAATATTTTTTGATTAATGCAAAATGAATTGACTTTTTCAGTTAAGAATGCAGATGCTTGGCATCATGTAGTGCTATATATCATACAATTGTATTTTATTTATTCAGCCTGAAAATGCTCTCAGTAAGTATAACAAAACCAAACAGTCACAGAGATTAGATAATGAATCATGAATAAGTAAAGCAGAGAGATCACAGTAATACACATAAATAAACTTCCATGAATGTTGCGGAAACTATCTAATAACAACTAAGTTTACAGAAATTTGAATCAATTTGAAAATAATTTCCAACAAGCCTGAAGCCTAGATTAATTAGATGATTTATTAATGAGAATATTTGATTAGTCTTTCTACATACAAGTTGTGTGTGGTAAACAGTTGAAGTTCACATGTGCAAGTGAAATGTCATATTTCTGTTGCGGATGATTTGTATTCACCTGGAACTGCTTTAAAACAGGAGTTGCTGTGAAAACAGATTGCTGTGCCTTGTCGACTTTTATTACCTTTTTAATTGCTGCCTAAAGTTACAGAGTAACACTCATCTCTATATTTCTACTAAATCTACATCATCAGACATGACAATCTTGTCTAACAATGGTTTAGAGATTCTAGGAACACAAAAAACTCACTTTTTCTTTTCCAAACTACTGATTGCTTGCTGATGGAAAAAAGTTATCCAGCGCAATTTGATTACTTTTCTTATAAGGCAGAACCATGCTGGATGCTCAAGCATTTTATTGTTTCAGCTTTTCTTACTGGCAAATAATGTGCACCAGTTCTTTTAACTGTTCCACATCAGAAAATGTTAACCATCAGAATGTAACTCTTAGAGAAGTAATAAGGAAAATAATTGTCCTTTTAACCATGAAAACAGCGAGCCCAAAACCCTAAGTACTAATAGAGAGTTCTTCATTTTCCAGCTAATTCTACCTAGGCAAATGTGTTTTTTATTTGACATTACTCTAAAGAATTTATGCTGTCCTCTGCTCTTCTAGATAATATCTAAAATACATGCAGTCACACCCTGAGCCTGAGTATCTAAATAAACTTCTAATTCAGAATGTCTTGAAACCTTTCCTCCTCTCTGAAGTTTACATGGTTATTTATTCATTTTGATGTTTATATATTATTTATTTTGTTTTTAAAATTTATTTCGCTTTTTTTCACTGATAGCATTTTTCAGGGCTCCATCTTTGGCCCTGTGCTCTTCAACATCTTCGGAAATGACTTTGATACAGGACTTAAAAGGAACTAAGTTTGCTGATGGCCCTAAATTGTGAGGGGTTGCTGACGAGAGGTCCTGCAGAGAGACCTCGAGAAGTTAGAGGGCTGGGCAACCACCAACCATATGAAGTTCAACAAAGGAATGTGCTGGATTCTGCATCTGGGATTGGGCAGCCCTGGATGTATGGTCAGACTGAGGAATGAGGGGCTGGATAGCAGCACCATGGAAAGGGGTCTGTGTTTCCTGGTCAGTGGCAAGCTGAACGTAAGTGAGCAGTGCCCTGGCAGCCAGGAGGGCCAAGCGTGTCCTGGGGGGCATCAGGCACAGCATCGGCAGCCGGGCAAGGGAGGGGATTGTCCCGCTCTGCTCTGCACTGGGGCGGCCTCACCTCCAGTGCCGGGGGCAGTTTGGGGTGCCACAATGCAAAAAAGTTAAAAAGTTATAAATGTGAGAGTGCCCAAAGGAGGGCCATAAGGATGGTGAAGGGCCTTGAGGGGAAATCATATGAGTAGTGGCTGAGGTCACTTGGTCTGTTCAGCCTGGAGAAGAAGACACTGAAGGGAGACCTCATTGCAGTTACAGCTTCCTTGTGAGGGGAAGAGGAGGGGCAGGCATTGATCTCTTCTCTGTGGTGACCAGTGACAGGACCTGAGGAAATGGCCTGAAGCTCAGTCAGGAGAGGATTAGGTTGGATATTAAAAAAAGGTTCTTCTTCCTGAGGGTGCTTGGGCAGTGGAGCAGGGTCACCAGGGATGTGATCACAGCACCAGCCTGAGAGAGTTCAAGAAGCATTTGGACAATGCTCTGTTTGGAAAGTGTCCTGTGCAGGGCTAAGAATTGAACTCAATAATAATTGTAAGTCTCTTCCAAATCAGGATATTTTGTGAATCTGTGATTCTGATGTAAAAATAATGAGATAATGACTCACAAATCAGCACAGCATTACAAAGACCATTAATGAAACCTCTACTCTCATCTATAAAATCTATATTTTAAGCAAGACCCAAATCAAACACCCAGTAAATGCAGGCTATTTGAATCGACTCTTAACAGTCAAAATTGCTTGAAGAATAAAATGCTATTCACTATGGAAAAGTAAATGTGAAAACTGAAAATGAGAATGCTAGAATAGTTCTTAACTGTTCTTGGGGTTGGTTGATTGGTTTGGGGGTTTTGGGGACTTAGGTGAGGCTAGAGGGTCTTTGGAGGTTTTCAGGGATTTGATAATTTTGTGGTTTTGTTTTGTTTGTATGCTTATTTTTGCATTCGGAATGAGAAATGGCCAATAACATCAGACTTCTTAGAAACTTGAGGAATCCCTGTGTATGACTAAAGAGTTCTGATACCAAAACTGATTCAACATAAACTAATGCAAACACCAGTGGTCTACTATCCAAGGAGATATAGATCTCTTTTCAGGCAACTGAGTCAATGGATGAGGAACATGAACAGGAACCCTGGTTATTTCTGTATTATATTGCACAGCTTGTATCTCAAAGTTCTCATTATGACAAAAACTTCTATCCTGAAGATATTCAATATATAATATACTGATGAAAATCTGAGTGTTTAGTTTAAAAAAGACTGATATACTCAAGAGCAACTGAGTGTGGATACTCTCAGAGACAGGAAAGGATTAAGTTTGCCTCTTTCAAACATCTAGGGAGTTTTATAAAGACCAGACAGCTGTCACAAGCTGCCTTTTCTGGCTGTTTTGAAAGAAATTGGTAGCTGAAAACACATTTTATAAAGATTTCAAACCTATAAATTCATTAAGGCTCAGACAACACCTGGAAGATCAAGACCTCTAAAGGAGATAAAGAGTCATGTTCTGGAACCCCATTGGTTCAGTGAGATCTGAGATTACATTTTGCCTAAGCTGTGACATTATTATACTTTAGATGGTTCCAGAGAATGCCAGAAATCTACAGAGGTGTGTGTTATAAATGTTTATGGGATGTTAAGTTTGCTGGGATTTGACAGCAC
The DNA here is from genome assembly GCA_013397795.1 of Orthonyx spaldingii. Taxonomy (NCBI): domain Eukaryota; kingdom Metazoa; phylum Chordata; class Aves; order Passeriformes; family Orthonychidae; genus Orthonyx; species Orthonyx spaldingii. The sequence goes on along the minus strand of VZTJ01000581.1, from coordinate 355,375 downwards.
TTGTGTAGCAGCTTTCACAATCAGAAGTTTCAAATTCAGAACTTAAGATTCTAAATAACTTCTACACTTTCCATCTTCCTTTGTCAGAGAAACTTTTTAGTTTTTTTAATCAAACATGAGGCCCTAAATATGTAGAAAAGTCCAAATAAAGTTCTGTAAGAACATATGACCAATAGAGGTGAGGTGAAACAAGACAAAAGACAATATTTCCAAGAATATATCCCATAAAAAAGGTGAATTAAGACCAATTTAATTATGTGCTAAAAATGGATCCTATTACTCTACAGTTTTTCAGTAGCAAATGGTCCAAAGATACACAAATGCTTAGTTTTACTGTAGTAACAATTGATCCCAGGGCGTTTAAAACTAAGTTTATGGAAATATGCATGAAATCAGTGTCTTATTATAATTCAATTATCCAGACACACTCTACCAGAAAAGAGTAAAATTTTCTACTATCAACCAATAGGAAGTGGAAACCATTTTTCGATAGGTCTTGGCTTTTTTGGGATTTTTTCCCCTATTTTTGCTGTGGGAAATACTGAAAGGCTAAGGGCTACCAGCACTCTGGCTCAGTAGGAACATATAATTTACTGCCAGATTTTGAAAGAAGAGTATGAATACGTGTGAAGAGGTGTTAATGTTGGTAAATATGTTTCATAAATAATTGAACAGAAAATATTTTCTAGTGTCTATCAAGTCCATTAACAGAAAAGTCATGTTTTACATATGTGCCTTCTCTTGCATTTGCAGAGCACTATGACTTGGTGACTCTGGTCACCAAGCTGAGTGAATCTGATTTCAGTTTCAATTTACAGACAATCGCATATTTGTTTCATTTGCTACTAAATAGCACACTGGCACATTATGTTATTGTGCAACACTCACTGGTGTGATAATCATCTTCAAACCACTGTAAGTGTTAAAACCACTGTATTAAGTGTATGCAGGACATTAAAAGCAATCATCAAAGGAGAAATGTTCAGAATGACACCATTTAACAGAGGGTCGTAATAAATGAATGAAAATTCTGCAATAAGCATCTTGCTTTTGAAGGGCTAGATTAGAGCCAGCTTTCTACAATCAGGAGTAACTTGTTCCAGTGTTATGTGCAGAAAGAGGGATGATGGTAGCCTTTGGCATCTATTCTATCACAAACAATGCTCCGTGTCCAGGTCAGTTTATAGTATGCTAATAAGATGTACTATAATAAATCCCTGCTCATCATAAGGGAAAATGAAGTAAAGTGGAGGGAAATAGTGCTTTCAGTTCTTGGAGGTATGGAACTAAAGCCAAGGAAGGACAGAAGCCCCTCACTGTGTCTCATAAAGCTCCCTTTAGTCTTTCTCATTTGAAATCTATAACCCTGAGATAAATGTGTAGTCTCTCTCTGGTACACTGCAAAGTATTCACAGGTTACAGCAAGCAGAGATTTTACAGGAGGCAGCACACAGGGAGTTCATGAACATTACCAAACAAGCCATCCAAACAACTGCTCAGATAGCTGGAATAATTTGTCTTTTCCAAAGGCCTGCATTTCAACCAGAAAAGTAGTCCAATTTCATAGTAGTAAAAATGAAATTACAGGAGCATTTTTTTTGTGTAAATCTAAAATACTTTTTCAACAGCCAGTAAAAATGCTGTTCCTCAACATCATATTCCTGGAGAATAGTATCATTCACAGAACAAAATACCTGTAGAGGAATAAACCCACTTTTCATCAGTATGTGACATGATTTCTAATCCAAGATAAATTACTCAATGCAAAACAACTTTACAACAGCTATTTCCCCTTTTCTATAGCCTTGGTAAGGGGAAATACTGATCAATGATTAAGTCAACAGCCCAAAGAAGGCCTGTCCTAACACTAACCTATGGAGACAATTTCGTTGTGAACAGGCAATTGCCTCCAGGCTGTCTGCTAAAACCTGTTCTGAAATTACCATGGTAAAAAAACTCCACTTGTAAAATCTCTCTTTTCTGTTATTGCAGGAAAGGTTTTTGTTATTATGCAATATTCAAAAATGTGGAAATCATATTTAGTCACTGAATCCTCACAAAAGTGTACAAGCTACTTTTCACCATCTGTTACATTGTACACACAACTGTAATCTAAACCTATATTCATCATCCTCATCATCATCATCATAAAAAATTAAAAATAAATGCCTTTTGGATGGAAAGTAAATATTTTTAAAAGTGTGCCCAGAGTACTCTTTTCCTGATTTAATGAGCATATTTCCACTTTCAGTTTTCCCAACCTGGCACAATACCTTAGCATCTCCTCTACCACGGTAATCCTTGCTACAGATTAATCATAAAAAAAAATTATCCTTCTTGTTCCTTGCTTTCAAATCATCTAATTTCCCTTTTTTTTTTTTTTTTTTTACTTACAGGACTATATCAAAGTGATAATTTTGCATGTATTTGTGTGATTTAATCTGACCTGAAAATATTTTTAAAAAATTTTATTAATTTATTCCTTTCTCTGCCGGCTGTGTATTGTGGTTTAAATGACAGATCCTCTGTAACTAATTTGATGTAAGAAATTACTGCTATGTCCACAAAGATCCTGTTACTTCTCATGTTGAGAACAGGCAGTGGCCATGGAAGATCTGAAACTGTACAGGAGAAGNACATTTTATTCCTTTCTCTGCCGGCTGTGTATTGTGGTTTAAATGACAGATCCTCTGTAACTAATTTGATGTAAGAAATTACTGCTATGTCCACAAAGATCCTGTTACTTCTCATGTTGAGAACAGGCAGTGGCCATGGAAGATCTGAAACTGTACAGGAGAAGAGATATAATCTCAACCAAGAAGCAGGGGTGATAGGTAGGAAATCATGCCTAAAAAACAGACAGGAAAAGATATTTTATACTACACCAAGTGGCATACAGGAAACAAGGCATGTTTTCTGACTCCTGACTTCTTTTGCTCTGTATTTTCTTCATCATCATCATCCCATTGAATCAACATCATTGATTCAAGAATGAATCACTCTATTAGTCACGTTTATGATTTTCTCCTGCATACAACATTTTGTCACATTCTAAGGATTTTCCAAACTCTCTCTGTTTTTATTCTTCCATGCAGAGATAACTGCCACAAATAGCAATTCCCTTTAGGATTTACTGGAGTATTACTTGCAATCGTTGTGAATGTTACAGAAGAAATCTAAATGCAGACTTTGAAATGTAACAAAAACTACAGTCGGGATCCATTCCAGTTAAGCTCTTTCATTCATTTTTTTGTATTTGTAGCCAGTGTTATCTTTAATATTTTGCTTCAGCTTTAAGTCCTTGGAGGTTTTTTTAAATGTCCTTAAACTCTAATACTCTGAATTGTGAATTCACTTAGCTTTGAAATTGCAAATGTTTTTCACAGAAAATAAATAATAAGGAATATCCAATTGTATCACTTTAATACTTACATTTCCAGATTTCCATCTGAGTTTCCTATATTTCATTTCTTATACTACAGTATTAATGATTTTCTGTACTGTAACAGTGAACTTTAATTTAATTACCATCAAGTGTTGATCACCGCAGTATTTGACCCTTGCATTCTCCTAGGAGATTTTCTCTGCAGTTGCTATGATGTGCTTCAACAGTTTGAAAGTTTTTATACTTCAGTGAGCATTTTCTGTTCTCATCCTGTTGTAGAAATAAATGTGTTTATTATTTTCATTATGTTACCTTCATAAGTAAGTTAATTGCAATCATAGTTTGAAATTCTAGCTTACTGTGTTTTTTGTTATGAAATTAACACAAAAACCTCTTCTGCACACCTAACAAATCACTTTGAAGTGTTCATCCTCCACAACTAGTCCAGAACTTTATGGTAGTAAACAATTTAAACAGAAATGTCAAAAAACATAAAGAATTGGACTGATAGCTGCACCTATGTGAAAAGTCATTTGCAGATTACATAAAACTAGGAGGAGTGTCTGAGTCACCAGCAGCTTGTGTTGTCATTCAGTGACACCACAACAGGATGGCAAATTTTGCAGGGAGAGTTCTTGTGAAATTCAAAAAAAGGAAAATGTCAAGTTCTGCACCTGGGGAGGAATAATCTCCATGCACCAAGAAGGACTGTGGGAAGCGGCTCTGCAGAAAAGGACCTGGGTGAGCTGGTGTAAAATCAAGCTGACTGTAAACCAGCAATGAGTTCTTATGGCAAAACAGACACCTGGATTTCATTAGGAAAAGTTGACAGGGCATCAAGGGATGTGATCTCTGCCCTCTGCTCAGCCCCGGTGAGACACACTTGGAGTGCTGTTTCCAGTGCTGAAACACAAAAGCATTGAAAGGTTCTTTACAACCTTTACTATGAGGGAGTCTGAGAAAGAACAGATTGTTCAGTCTGGAGAGCAGAAAGCTTTCGTTACTGAGAGGGGGCATCATTAATGTGTGTAAATAGATGATGGATATAGTAAAGAATATGAAGCCAGTGGTGCACAGTTCACAGGACAAGAGGCAATGGGTGCAAACTGAAATACAGAAAAACACTGGAAAACGCAATCATCAGAGAGGTATACCCAAGAGTCACACCGTGTCTGAGAGTATTGTTCACCAATATTTGAATTAACTTAGCCCTCTTAGGCACCTAATGATGACTAAAATGAGGGATTGAGACACATTCTCCAAGAGTCAAAAATAAAGAGACTTGTCAGCTTAGAAGGAACTTTAGATCCAAACCGATTTCAATGAACATCCTGATAATCCTACAGCTGTTATAAAAATACACAGATACTACATTATACCATGGTCAGGGGACTGGAACACTTCTCTTGTGATGACATGCTGAGAGAGTTTGGGTTGTTTAGCCTAGAGAAGAGAAGGCTTCTAGGAGACCTTAGAGCAGTTTTCCAGTACTTAAAGTGGGCTTAGAGATAACAAGGGACTCTGTATCAGGGAGTGCATTGAGAGGACAAGAAGTAATGCCTTTTACCTGAAAGAGGGTAGATTTAAATTAGATACTAGGCAGAAATTTACTAAGAGGGTAGCAAGGTGCTGGAACAAGTTGCCCACTGGAACAAGGTGCCTCATCACTGAAAGTGTTCAAGGTTGGATGGGGCCCTGAACAACCTGGTCTGGTGGGTGGCATCCCTGCCTGTGTCAGAGGCATTGGAACCAGATGATCTTTAAGGACCCTTCCAACCCAAACTAATCCATGATTCTATGATTATATTATATTCAGAATAGTATCTTCAGGATTATATTCAAACTTAATTACAATCTTAAGAATGAAAGTGATATTTGAAAGGAGAGACTAGTAAGAACATTTACAAGTTATTATGAGAGAAACAGGTTGTTTAGGACCTGATCCATCTAACTTATTTCCAATGTTTAACTTAGCTTCAGGTGAATCACACCCTAAAATATGTATTTCTCACCACAGACAGTAAAGTGAGACTCAGTGACAAGCTCAGGTATAGGTGCTGACATTGTAAATACCAGAAAAAATATATAATCAAAAAAATGTTTCCACTTTTTGATATATTCATAATGTATACAGCACAGAAATAGTATGCTCAGTGAAACTTATAGAGAGAGAAGAACACTGTATACAGCAATCATTGCTTAATATTTCACTTAGGAGAAAAAACCAGAATCTGGATAACTTCCTTATACATCTGTTCCTTTTAATTTTACTGCTCAGAGGAATGGGCACACCAAAGAACAGGGGAAAATGAATACATCTATTATTAATTGATGTTCTCTCTATCTAAAACATTTAAATGATTCTTTCTGATAGAGAAAACCTCTGGCTACACATTTAGTGTTAGGAAATATGGTCAAAACACTGCATGCTTGAGCCAGAAAAACACTGATATTAATGGAAATTCTCCCAGTAATTCTGAAGCAATAATTTAGAATTCCAGTGTGGGTTCAATGGGGGAAAACAAGATATAATTACACAACAGACAAAGGTAAATATGATTTATTCCAATTATCTCAGTTTTGGTTGGTTTAGAATATTGTTTAGTGGTAAAATAAATGAGAAAATGGGTGGGATCACTTCTTTTGGATCTAAAAAGGCAGAAAGGGAAAAAATACATTACGTAAAAAAACCTTTGTAAATAATAGGTTTTGACATAAGTATAATCTCAGACAGTAAAAAGCAATATGCTGCTCCTATAATTAATGTGTGTGCAGTGCAATCATAAATAAAAATAAAAATATTAAGAACAAGAAGAAGAAAAAGAAAAAGAAGAAGAAGAAGAAGAATAAGAAGGAGAAGGAGAAGGAGAAGGAGAAGGAGAAGGAGAAGAATGTGCACACTATATTTACTGTAGGACTGATCCTGGCACTAAACACGTCCAAATATATGATTGAAGCTACCTATAGTGGTAAGGCGAGGTTGGTGCAGTAAGTATGATAAGGTTGCCACCAAAGAAATCAGACTCCTTTTCTTTGGGTACAATTTATATTTCTATTGCTAATCTATCAAACAATGTAAGATTGTTTTGTTTCATGAGCTGAACATATTCTGGTTGTATTTTCTCATAAAATCTTAAGGTTCTTTGGAAATATTATGCCATTCATTGCACAAACTGCATTGGTTAGAAGCTGTGTTTTTCTTTTTGACTTCCAGGGAATGAACTAAAAATTATGCCATCACCACTCTGACTGTAAAAATTATCAGATAAGACTTTTTCATTGTTTACGCTGTTTTATAAAGTACACTTCAGAATAATGCCCATTTTATTTTCAGCATTTCAAATCTGATGAATTGTAAGGAGTTTGCTGGGTGTTCAGCTCTTAGCCCTTGAAGTGTCTTTCAAATACTTACTTTCCGATAAGATTCAAATATCTTATGGTTCATTTCTTAAGATTGTTCCCTTCTTTTCTTCATTTACTAGAATCAGTGTTTTTAACTTCTGTATTGACAATCATCATGATTTAATTATTACCTGCTGTTGTTATAGATGCTTGTGCTTAATTCATCTGGGGCATTTCACAGATTGTAACTATTCCTTTTTCTTTTCAGCAGATTATTTCTGCTTAATGTAACTTATATGCAATTATGATGAGCAAATACTTATGAACAGAAAGTTAACAGGATGACAGGGTTGGGATATGCAGTGTCTTAAACGTATCTGATGTGGTTTCTACCACAGCTCATGTCTTATAGAAAATTAATCATGTGTGGTCTTTTCAAAGAGCTGGTATTATACCGGACACCAAGTCAGTCTCAGCTTGTTTAGTATTCACTATAAGGTAGTAAGGTTCCAGCTGGGATTAGGGAATTAATTAAACAGCCCATGTTTGACTAAGGTAGCTGACTAGCAGTCTGGGTAGGAGTGACCCAAATATAATAAGCTGTAAGTACTCAGTGCATTCAGCTCGAGAGAAGACCAGCAAGGATAATTGCACTGATATCTAAAAATCAGATTTGAAAGACAGAGGAAGTGGAGGGAGGTAAAAGAGCAAAGCTGTGCCTCTTTTGAAAACAGAAGTTTAATACGAGAAAAGAAACAATTAAAATGACCACATTGAAATGATAGATTGTTCCCAGAGGATGAGGTGTTTAAATTACAAAAAACAAAACAAAACGAAACAAAATGAAAACCCAAACCCAAAAACCAATAGGCAGAAATCTGGAGAAACTGCTAAAGGACAGCTCTTGGCAAAGTGCTGGAGGACTCAAGGTTATGTAGGTTTTACATTTTAGGGCCACCTGCAGAACTATGCTGCTGGTTACAAAAAACATAGGGCTTGTTTCCAGACTGTTCAACTAAAGGTGTATCAAGTTTTTCACTGAGGACAAGACAGTGTTATATATTGATTTGCAGGTTACCCAGTCTTTACAGATGTCTGATTGGAGCCCTGAGTTTAGGTGATGCTTAATAACTGTATTCTTCATCTTGATGGCTGCCCCTTCTTGAGAAGAGGAAGTGAACAGAGGATGCAACTGAGATACAAAAATAGTTTTCCCAGTAAAGTATAGATGTTAAAGTATAGATGAACACACCTTTGAGGGAATAAATACCCCAAACATCCTTAAGGAACCTGTGAAGTGAAGAGTGTTTTCTGCCAAACTTCCAGGAACCTGAACAGGAGCGAGTGCTGTGCAATGCCAACTTCACCTAAAGGATTCTCCAGCATCTGCAAACCAATACTTTTTCTGCATTTTAAGAGAGTCAATAGACCTCTTGTTGTTCTGGATAAACCTACACCATCACACTATTGTCTTTTTCTCTCAGATTGAAGATCTTTAGCTGCAGATGAGATGTCATGGCAATATTTCCCATTTATATAATAAAGAGTGCTATACTGTCATCTTATGCAACTTGTTAATTAGAGAAAAAAATTCACAATGTGTTATGCATGGAATGAAGAAATCTTTCTAGCAGTGAGCTGTGATATCATCAATGAACTCTAGTACTTAATGAGTATGGTAGATGTGAGAATGCATCCACTGATTGCCTGACCTTTTCATGTGATAAAATTTCGAACTTAGGTTACTAAGTTTGAGAAACCAGTCAGATTAGCACAGTAGAATCTTTTTGAAAATCTTCTATTCATGGAAGATACAGAAAATATTCATAATTGTTTATATATTTTCCTGTGTATTTGCATTTTTTTTTGTCTTTTTTAAATGTAATTCTTACTTTTGAGAAAATAGATCGAGTCATTCTTCAGTAGACACATAGCTGTTGTATGACATGTGACAATGCTATATAACTGCTAATACAATGTTAGAAGACCTTTTAAGATGCATATAATTTCTGACCGAGAGGATGAATACCACTAATATCATATCAGGAAAAGAAAGGTATTGGCAAATGACTCATATAAATATTCAGAAATAATGCAGGCTTAAAAAAAAAAAAAAAGCAGGCCTAGAAGTCTTTTCAGATCCTTAGTTCCTGTTCATAAAAAAATTCAAACACTTCAGTAAAATTCAGCAGCAAATTAAATGTTTTTCTAGGGGAAAGAAGGTGAAGTAATGAAGCTATTTAATTAAAGGTTGATGTAACTATAAGTGTACATGTTCGTCCAACCATGGACATGTTCTATTTAAACAATGTCAGATATCTGATAGCAAAATCATGAAAAGTAGGAGCACTTTTCAAAATGTTCTTTCCACTTACTTGGTGTGAGCACCAGTCTTTAAATTCTGGGAATACAAACTGTGGCTGAATTATGATATGAAGTGAAATGAATTTTGTAGGATCAGCTGCATCTCAGAAAACAGTGTATGACTCAAAACTTTATGTTTTAATTCAACAAAACTGACAGGCCTGTTCACAGAGTCTTTAGCACTAAGCTTCCTTCAATCAAGGTTATTTATTGGACATCAGGGTCAGAGAAAATTATAAAAATACAACTAGTACCTTGACCTTTGTTTGCTCAAACACATTCACCTTTCTGTAAAATGATTGTGCCTGCTGTGTGATCTAGTAATACCAGCACATCATTGTACCACGTAGAATAACTGAAGGCTCCTATTCCCTGTGACAGTGGAGACCAAGTGCTTACTGCTACTGATACAGAAAGTTAATGATTACATGGGACTGTGAGTTCCCCTTTTACTGTAACCCACAGAACTACATTCCTTTTTCTTTAGACAGGTGATTTCCTTGTCTTTGTTGTTTTATCCATGTATGTCTTGAGTAAAGACACCTTTAAAACAAAGTAAAAAGGGAAAGTACTAAACTTAGCTCTAGTTGATATCAGTTGACCAGATTTATATTCTGACATAATATTAGGTGATTTACAGGTGTGCTCCAGAACCAGTGCTTTCTGCATACACATAAACCACCAAAACTGGCCCCAGACCTACTTTAATTAAGAAAGCTACATGATAGTTAACAGGGTACATTAAATGAGACTAGAACTGTGGTGTGTACCTAAGCCTCACAAACATGCCCTATGCCAGATGAGCATGATGCAGCTGTGGCAGCTCATGCTGGCAGAAATGCTTTTATAGATTGCCAATGCATTCCCTTTCCTAAGGTACAGCTAGAACAAAGACTTTCAATTTAAAGGAAAAACAGTCTTCTTTACAAACTCCTGATCTCTTTAAGAGAAGAAAACTCAGGAGAAACAGTTTATTTCAGAAGCACCAGGAGGATTGTATCCCTAGAGCTTGTTTCTAGAAACTGTTGACAAGCTCAGGGGAGCAATTGCTTCCAACAGATATGTCAGTGTTTGTGAGACAAGAAAGCTTCTGCAGAGGAAAGCACAGGTGTAGTAATCAGAGGCTGTAGTGAAGCCTTTTGATACAGTTGGTTCTTTTCGTGGTTCGTGTTCAAGACTCCCATGTTCAGACATGTATTTAAATAATTATAGGCAGTCAGACACATACTATTACAAAGTGAAACAGGTTAACAAACAAGAAGTACTGCACAGTCACTTCATCTCTTGACACTATAGTGTTACCTTTGTAAAGGTATATTTGACCACAGAAATCAGAAATTTTATTTTAATAAGACTACCATTAATCTTGAGAAAGTCAATGAAAAGATGCCCATCTATCTCAATAGTGTTAGGTTCAGAGTGGAGAAGATTCAGTAACACCAGAAAAAAATGAGAAAACACATGGGCATTTATGTCAAATACTACTAAAAAATTATTTTAAAGAGGGGAAGAAGATGCTTAAGATTATTCTCAGAGTCTGGTTTATCTACTTCAAAAATTAGCCAAGGCCTGTACTCTTCCCATGGAGCATGTTGATACTATAGATCTTCACTTACGTCTCCCTCAAAGATTAGTTTAAACTGTGCTGTGAATTACATCTATATATCAGGTGTCTTTTTTTAATTCATTGGTGTTTTGTTAAAATGAGAATTTATTTCAATGTCTACATGAGGGAATGATATGTCCAGTCCAACTCTTTTGTTCAAAAAGCTTGCATGTTCAAATGAAAAAAGCAAGGAAGACATTCACTTCAAATTCAAACTTCCTTCTCTATTTCCTTAAAGAACCGTTGTGGTCCTGATGTCCATGATTTTCTATACATACTCTCATTGCAGGTGCTTATTTTCTGGTAAGACAATTGAAATAAGGTTAAATATAAGGCACATGAAACTCTTGAAACTCCTTGGAGCATTGAAAACAGCCATTCCACCCATTTCATTGCAAGCTTTTTCACTGTAAATCTGTACACAAACCTCTTAGTACTTCACACCTTCTCTGAGGTGACACAATAGTTATTTTGGTGTTGGGACATTGTGAAAGCAAATAAAAAATTAAACAGTTTTTCTCTTTGTATAGTTTAGAGGTATATTTCCTCCACCCTTATTATACATATATGTATTTTAAGAACATTTTGCCACTACAACCAGATGCCCTAAATTTTTTATTATTATTATTATTATTACACAGACGGGGCTAGGAGAAGAGATTTTATAAGCAGTCACTAGATGAGCACTTGGGTGACATAGTCTCAATTATCAGCTTTGCCAGGATCTTTCCGAGTGCTATAAACAAGTCAGTTACGGTGAGATTAAAAGAATATCTTTTCCCCTTAATTGTTGGTTGTTTAAAGTAAAACACATGAAGTTTCTAAGAATAGCAACTAAGGTCACACTTCCTGTGGATTATCAAAGCCACTAGATTAATAAGGAATGATTTCACTTGCCTGCTTGCATCCAGCCCCCATAGATGTATGTTGCAACCATGGAGACACTTTTTCAGTGGAAGAGAAGGATCTGTGTCCTTCAACATGCAGGAGCTATCCTGGTAAGCAGGAACTCTGGCCTTAAGAAGCCTTTCAATCTTCTTTGGCAAATGCTGCAACCATTAGGCTTCATACAAAATAGAGACTTCAGGAACAGTAGCAGTACATCTCTTAGGAGAGGAGAATGAGAGATGCATGTTCAAAGAAATGAGCTATGAAATGTGTTTTGGTTGAACTAATTTTGACGTAGAACCTAAATTTATACTTGAAGCTTATATGTGAGACATAGAAGATTGCTGTTGTATACTAACAAGTACGATTTTTCCATTAATGCTCTGAATTTGTAGATGTGAACCAACTGATACTTGGATCCCGGATGGTCTAGATCCATCTACAGGTTTGAGAAAAGCAAGCACTGTACTGGATATGTTTCTCAGAGCAGATTATCACACGGAGAATTCTAGACCCTGTGAAATCAAATACTTTCCTCACTTCTGCACGGTATGCTCTGCTCTCCTGAAGACCTAAAGATATACTATTTTTCCCTTCTTCAAAAGTTACTCGTATCAGCAAGCTTATTGTGAATCCTATCCCTATCTACCTGAAAGTTTTCTGTTCACTACTGAGGGAATTCTTTTGAGTTCTACACTAAGAACTCAAACAAATCTGAGAAATATCTTAACTTTTGGCCATTGCATCAGTAAGCATCACAAGTTCCTCTTTCGATCTAGACCTTAAGCTTTCTGTGCTACATCTATAAATAAGAACTAGTAGTGACTTCATTTTTAATTTGGTCACAGTTCTTAGAAATATTGCAAAGTACAGGAGCAGTACGATCTATGGACATTAATACTTAGTGATATGGGGCCATGTCCCAATTTGCTTGATACTAGTAAAGGCAATTATGAATATGTTACAAGCAGACTTGTTTTAGTAGAAGTAGACAATATAACACAGAATAATATTTACAAATTTCATCTTGATCATTCAGGATGGATGTCAGGAAAAAATGTTTAGGAGGCTTGAGCAACCCAGGAACAGTTTGCTCAGAGGGATATGGTAAAAGTTCTGTCCTGTGAGGTTTTCATGGTTGGGCTGGCAAAGCCAGGACTGATCTGACCTAGTGTTGGTGGCAGCTGTGTCAGGTTGACCTTGACAGGCTGCCAGACCCCCTCTCAGTTGTTCTCTCACTCCACCTTCTCAACAGGACAAGGGGAGAAAATAAGGTAGACAAGGTCATGATTTGTGATAAATGTGATTAAATAAAAGATAAAACTGGATATGAAAACTAAATATGAAAAGGAATTTAACCACTAATTCCTATAGGCAAGCAGATGTGCAGACACTTCCTAGGGATCAGGGCCTCAGTACGTGTAATGACTCATTTAGAAGATAAATGTCATAACATGATGTCATATGGTCTGCAATGTCCCCTTGATCAATTTGGATCAGTGTCCCCTCCTAGGCTTTCATCCACTTCCAGACAACTGGCCTTTGGGTGTGGAGAGGCAGCCTTGGGGCTATGCAAGCAGCAAAGCATGATGTCTTATCAATACTGTTCTAGCAAATGCACAAATGTAAAGCACGGCACCGTAAGGGTTACTGTGAGGACAGGGAACTCCACACCAGCCAGACTCAGTGCAGGAGTCTATCTCTGAATTGACAGCTGGACTAAATGACCTCCAGAGGTCAATATTTCTATAATTCTAGCATTCTTTTCTTACATACTGAACTTTTGTGCCACATGCAATCAAACTGGTTCTAGTGATTGACTTTTACCCTTTTATTACTGCATGAAGGTCATAAAGTTGTTAAATATCCTCCCCATGACACCTAAAATCTTATTCATTGTTTCATTTACAAACTTGTGCAACTGCAAAGACTATAAGCTGAAATAATGAACATAAACTACACTATAATAACTCTGAGTCACCTTCAAATATCAAAACCCATTTGACAGTATCCAGGTCAGCAGACAATTTTAACCAAAAGATAATCATACATTGACTGCTATCTTGCATTGTAACCTGACAATAGTTTGGCCTAAATTTCTGTCTCTATTTCTTCAACATGCCTTGGGGGACACTATCTCAGTTTTATCTTTGCACAGGAAATGAGAAAACTGTCTTTATTTGTCTTATGGCTTATGGAATTAAAAAAAAAAGAAGAAAAGAAAAAGAAAAAACTGCTCATCCCCTGACTTGCAAGAAAATCTTTCCTTTTAGTTTAAGACAAATAGGCTTTTAGGAAGTGCGACACCATAATGCTCATGAAGGAAAAAATAAATCTGGAAGACTTCTGAAGCTTTTTAAGTCATTACCGCCACATTGTCATCACCTTTTCATTTTCTATTCAAGTCACTCCTTAGTTGGTGAAAAGCTAGAAATTGCATGACCCATTTCTTATATAGTTGGAAACCCCAGTTAGTGTTTTCTTTCTTCAGATTCATTTCACTGAAGCTGTCTGAATTCTTCTAGAGAATGAATGTCACTGCAGTTAAATTTGCATCTAGGAAACCTGGGAGTTAAAAGGTCATTTGTGGCAGAAATCTAAACGTGTTTACTCATGGCAAAATAACATTTAAAGGTAGTAGGCAAAACCATCACATTAAGTCTTGAAAAATTAAGTGTTTCAGTCATTTCCTAAAAAGTGCTTTCCAAAATTAGTTGTGGTGTTTTTGCAACTCAGTTATTGTCTGTTTTCGTCTTTCTTTCTGTTTCCTCAAATAATTCCTAGGACAGTGGCCCAGCAGAAGCTTTCCACTGATATGTCCCTGCAGGGGAACAGACTCCTCAACTCCTTTCAAGAGTGTAAGAGCCTCCAGAGCTATTGTGTTGCTCTATGTATTCATGAAGTAGGAAGACGAGGATGAAGACAGCCATTTTCAACTTGTTTTCAGCTGTAATTTGATCTGTGAGGCAGAGATAGCCTGCTTGCTTTTTTCAGTTCTAAGCTTCATTGTGAGAAAAATGTAGGGTTTTACCTTCTCTTCTACAGCACTGGAGAATGAGTACTGATGTATGGAAGATACAAAAAGGAAATAGGAAGTTATTTCTTTTCTCTGCAAAGAAGAGAATGTCAACGACCCTTTGAGAGGACCTTGATAGTAGAAATTGAATTTCACATTATCAAATTAATTTTCTTTGTTTTCTTAAATAAACTCATGAGATTGTTTTAAAGCTAAATAACTAATATCAATTTTAGCCAAATTTAACAGTTACAGAACTCATAAAAGTGTTACTTAAATGGAATTTATGTAAAAGAGACTGTGTTAACAAAAGGAGAAAAGGAACATTATCAGTATTAAGCATCAATTTCATACTTAAGGTGTGAATTTACAAGTAACGGTTTGGCTGACTTAGTTGCTCATGCATGTATTTATTTATCTTTGAGAGATTCTTTCCTTTTGCATCTAGTTTTTTTCCACATGTGGGTTGTTGTTTTCTTTTTTTAAGTAGCCATTATTACAAAACTCTTTCTTTCCTAAGCAGGGAAAAAATCTCAACTTCAGACTACAAAAGGTACTAAATGGAAAGGAAACACTGTTTAGTGAACCATAAAAACTTCTCCCAGAACAAAAGAAAGGCTGCAATTTTGTTCTGGGCAAAAAAAATTGTCTACAGCAGAAGTGTCTACAAGTATTCTTACTCTCTCTTTGAAGAGCCAGTCATGAGAGTTAGTCAATAATAAATCTTGCTTATTATTGAAATAGTTGAGTGTTTCTCGTCTGTGTAGCTTGACGTGACCCTGTTTTGTGGAAAAGTTGGTGAACAGGCTTTTAACATGTAGGTTTTTCCTGATCTCTCCTGTACACATTATGACACTACTCTATTCCTTATTAGCATCATGCCTGAGCAAATGCACGGTTCCTGAACGTTTGGTACATATCACGCCAAATTTTCAGAAGTACCATTACGAAGAGGACTGGCAGGTGTTTTTCACCTGATTTCTAGTCAGATTTCCAGAATTGGTTCAGACATTTTATTTTTTTTTGTTATGTGAGAGTGAAATGCTCTTGGTGTGACAGGATACTTGGTGACTAGATAATTCAGTGATTGACACTACATGTCAAGTTGGTCTCTATAGTAAATTTAAACATATTATATACCCATCAGAATGAAAAATGCCCAGTTATATTTGTAAGTATTTAATTCCTTCAGGAATCACTCCAGATAATCAAGTGCTATGACAGTTATTGCCTGCCAGGTTTTTAATATCCTTTCCTTAATTCTACTTCAGAGAGCCAAACAGCTTATTCAGAGTAGTTTTTGTATCTAGAGACTCTTAAAATATTCAGTCAATCTTCATTTCCAGTAGGTTACATGACAATCTTCATCATCCCTGCTGCTTGAAATAATTCCATTTAGACTCCTACTTAAACATGGCTTCTAACGGAGACTTTCCACTAACTGCAAGAATTTAGGAGTATACAACCTGTGCTTTCATCCTTCTCACCCTCTTCAAATTTAGATGGCTTCTGTTGGAAACTGGGCTTGAAAATAGGCATGTAGATTACCAAAACCCAATATTTTGTTGTTTTTCTTTCCATTTTCTTTCCACTCTCATCTCTCTTAAGGCTTGTTTACACAATGTAATGATACTGAGGAGTCTAAGAAACTACTGAAAAAAACTAACAATCTCTCTGGTCCTGTGCTCCTGGTTCTGGGATCTCAGTATGACACTGAGAGTGAACTAATTAATGTTGTCTTTCCTCCAGGCTGCCTGGTATGAATCTGCTACTCCCAGTCTGGGTGAGCTACACATGACATCAACATAGGTTTGTGCTTCAGCAGCTTATGCCTTGCACCACCTGTGGTAGACCTTGATGTATAAACCACCTTGCTTTCTGCTGAGTGTCCCTACTCTTTTACTCCCCAGGTGAAAATAAAGGATCTTCAGGACTCAGCCCAAGTGGATGTCCAAATGGATGGCCCTCATGTTGCTCACATATACCCCATAATTAACAACTTGACAAATAATGCCCATAGGTACCCACACTCTGTTCTCTAGGCACTGAGTATTGCCCTTCTTTTTGACGGCAGAAAAGACAAGAGTTGGACTCTGAGCTGGTTTCAGGTGGGGTAGAGTTAATTTTGTTCACAGTGGTTAGTATGGGGTTGTGTTTTGGATTTGTGCTGAACACGGGATTCATAATGCAGAAGTGTTTTTGTTATTGCTGAGCAGGACTTGCACAGAGCCAAGGCCTTTTCTGCTTTTGTACTGCCATGCTGACAAGAAGTTAGGAGAGTATGGAAGGTTGAGAGGAGACACGGCCAGGACTGGTGACCCAAACTGACCAGAGGGATATTCCAGACCATATGGCATCCTGGTCAGCATACAAAGTTGGGGGAAGAAGAAGAAAGGCGGTGATATTTGGAGGGATGGCATTTGTCTTCCCAAGTAACTGTTACATATGATGGGACCCTGCTGTCCTGGAGATGGCTGAACACCTGCCTGCCCATGGGAAGCAGTGACTTAATTCCTTGTTTTGTTTTGCTCTGTGTGCATGGCTTTTGCTTTTCTTATTGAACTGTCTTTATTTCAATGCACAAGTTTTCTGGCTTTTACCCTTCTGATTCTCTCCCCAATCCCACTGGTGGAGGAGTGAGTGAACAACTTGTGAGGCTTGGCTGCTGGCTGGGGCTAAAGTATGAAGACTCAAAGAGCTGAGTGAAATGTTTGGTTTTGGGAAGAATACAATAAATCCACATTAAAATATTCCGTAAGTGTAGAATTTGAGCTCAGTAAAATTGGTGGAGAAGGATTTTAGTTTTCATTTAGGATTAAAAATTAAGTTTTTTTTTTTTAATTATGGTTTTATAAATATCTATAACTATGTATTTATGTATTTATGCAATTGTGTTTATATCTATATTTAGGAAACAGAGACACTATTTCCCATCTTTCTCCTGTTTTGATTTATTTTTAGTCTCATTTTTCTGGTTCTTTTGATGAGTGAATTTATTCTAAAATTGTGTCTCAAATTCTTTCTCCTTGCTTTTGCAGGTATTCTCCCTAATTACTGAATATTTCCAGGTTGTTTACACCCTTCCCCAGGTAGTTCTGAATGTTTCATTCTCTCTGTCACTGCTTAAACATATTGTCTTAGCCAATTTTTTTTTTCTCTTTCTCTTCCCTACTCCCCCTACTACCTTTCTTTACTGTCAATTTTAATCTGTATTTTGAACCCAGGAAAGATTTCCCCAGAGGAGCAGCAAAAATGGTATTATGAATATTCATAGATTGCTATGATCTTGGACTTTTACAATAGAACAGACTATTGTCATAGCAATACTTATTCTTCCTTTTATAAAATATTCAATCTTGCCTATAGTTGATCTTCAATATCTAGGGCACTGGGTCTTTCTTTTTTTTTTTTTTTTACAGTACTTGTTCAAGTCTAACTTATTAATTACTACACATCATACCAAGACATTGTAATTTAGCACTTTAATAGCCTTTTTCCTCTTTGAAGTAGATGATATTCTAGGGAAAAAAGAAATGAGGTGATTTGGTCTGCTTTTGGATGAAAATTGGAATGGTCATTCACTGCATAATCCACAAAGGGATTTTTTGCCCAATAATTTCTGTCACCTTTATTAAGCGGAACCAATTTTTTTCTAAACCTTTCCGTCCTTTGAAACTTTCATTTCTAAAGTTTGGTCTGGGGAAAATGCTCCATCTTGTTCCATAAATTCAATTTTTTATTCCTGAAAAGAGAAAGTGAAATATGAAAAATTCATATTTAAAATAATGCATTAAGCTATAGAGGTCACATGTTGCTCATTAAATAACCCTGAAAGCCAATTCTTCCTTTTCCTTTCTTCTTCCTCACCCATCAACTGTCATGAGTTAAGCAGTATTAATACTGGTGCACCTTTTGTTAGTAAAAATTCATGTCTCTCTCCCAAAGAGATAACATGAAAACAGACAGCAAATGAATAAACATATATCAGGTGAGCAAAATAACAGTGAAATATTGTGTTTAATGTAACACAAAGCAATATAGCACAACCACTGTCCAGCTGCTCTTACAGTTTGACCTTCCTACAAGTTTTGGAAACTTTATTATTTAGAGTCGTCTCACTGTGCTCTTTGGTTTTTAAAGGGCTCTTTTTCCCATACCTAAATATGAATTCAGTTACCTACTCACATGTCAGGTATTATTTGAGATTTCTTTTCTCTTTTTTAGATCTAGAACTCTTAACAATGTTATACTTAACATAATGAACAACAAAATTCAGTTCAAGGAGTAACTCTGTGTTATAACACTTTGTTAGATGCAGCATTTATTTAGATTAACACTTTGTCTAGAAAGTTTGGAATTGTACAACAGTGGCTTTTTTGCTGAAAATGTTTTTACCTGTATCTGTGACCAGTTTTGCTTCTGGGATTTTGATTTGTCTATAAGTCATGCAGTTCAGATATGGCAAGTAAAGACATTTCAAGCACCTAATTTAGCAGATAGAAATATCTTGTCCAATTCAAGTTGGACTAGAGGGAGAAGGACTGTCCTAGAAAACAAAGTAATGAGCCCAGGGTAGAAAGGGTTATTGAAGTCATTGGGATGAATAGTGTCTGCAAGAGAAAAGGAAGCATAAACACAGAGATCTGTGGTGCTAATAAATAAGCAACATGTAGAGTGTTATTTTATAACAGAAAATCATGCAGACATACAAAGACTAACCTTTTTCTGCTGCATTGTGGTCACACGAATCAACATGGGCATACAGAATTCTTCTAAAGACAGATGTCAATGAAAGTTATAATATTTCTGGACTGATAAAGAGTAATTTGGACTGAAAATAATTTATAGCTACAGTTATCAGATTTGCTTGCTAGCATTTTCAATCCCTGGTTGCCACTTGGACATTGAGCCATCAACTGTAACTCTTTAGATGTTGCCATGCACACAAGGTGTTATCCAACTAACAGTCCACTTTTCAAACCCATATCTCTCCAATTTAGGCACAAGAATGTTGTGAGGGACCATATCAAAAGCCAAGCAGAAGTATAGATACGTGACATATGTGGCTGTCTCTATGTCTCTGACTTACGTATGTTTCAACATGTCTTCTAGGATGACCTCTTGCATGATCTTATAGAGGTGAAGCTGATTGGTCAGTAGTTCCCAGCATTCGTCCTATCTTCCTTTCTAAAAATGGACATGGGGTTTCAATTTTTGTAATCACTGGAGACTACCATGACTTTTGAGGTATGCTGGAGAGCATTTTGGCAACTGAATCAGTCAATTCCCTCAGGACCATGAGATATATCATCTCAGGTTCCATGGACATGCATATATTCAGATTAGTTATGTAGTCTCTAACTTGATCTTCAGTTATTACGGAAAGGACTTCACTCCCCTATTCCCCGACTTAAGATTCAGAGGCTTAAGAGATGTGAGAAGAGCAATTATCATTGAAAACTGAGGCAAAAGTGCTGTTGAGCATATCAGCCTTTTTCATGTCAATTGTCACTGTTTCTTCTGGTGATATGAAGGTAGTTAGGAAATACATTTGCACTCTACAAAGTATAAAATTTGTATTTATTCAGAGTTTTTCAGATGTCATGGAAAGTTACAACATTGAATTTTCTTATTCTTTGAATGTATCTGATGTAGAAAGTTCTTTCCAGCATTTGTATATAGTTGGGAGGAAGATTTGGCAGGGAGGAGGTAACAGTTTCTCTCAAAGTGACCTTGCAACTGGAATGCTAAAAATTTCAGTGTAAGAAAACTCCATTTATTATGCCTAGTGTTGCTCATCCTCTGACTCTTTTGAGAAGAATTCCTGTGAAGAGATAACACACTCTCACAAACACTTGGAAGGCTTTTGTTATAGTGAGGCAGGCGAGCCCTGGCCCTTGCTGTTGGGTAGGATGAACTGAACCAAATGGAACCTGTGTGCCTGTGTGCTGTTAATGAGTTAATGAAATAAATCTACTCTCTGCATTTTGTCTGTGGGTTGATGGTTGCTCTTGGTTACCCATATGTGTCAATTCACAACACATATGTACACAAAAAATGTTTTGCTTTGTTTTATTTTACAGACATTTTATTTGGTAACAATTTAGTGCTTTGCTCAAAAAAGCACATTTATTTAAGGTGGTAGATAGACCTTTTTTTTACCTTAGTTTTATATGTATGAATCATAGAATCATAGAATCAGAGAATCAGAGAATCAGAGAATCATGGAATTATGGAATCATGGTATCACAGAATGGTTTGAATTGAAAGAGACCTTCAAGATAATCTAGTTCCAAATCTCCCATGCTATGGGAAGAGACATTGTCCACTGCACTCTCTCAGCCTGTCTTCTTTGGAGAGGATTTCCAGCCCTCTGACCATCTTTGTGGCCCACCCCTGGACACAGTCCAACAGGTTCATATCCTTCTTGTGTTGGGGACCCAAGAGCTAGATGCAGTGCTCCAATTGGGGTCTCACAAGAGCTGAGTAGAGGGACAGAATCACCTCTCTCAACCTGCTGTCTGTGCTGCTTTTGTTGCAGGCAGGATACAGCTGGCTTTCTGGGTTGCAAACACACATTGCTGGGTCATGTTGAGTTTCCTACCAACCAACACTCCCAAATCTTTCTCCTCAGGGGTGCTTTCAATCCGTTCTCCACACAGCCTGTATTCGTGCTTGGGATTGCCGTGACCCAGATCCAGGGCCTTGCATTTGGCCTTGAATATCATGAGGTTCACACACACCCATGCCTCCACCCTGTCAAGGTCCCGCTGGATGGCATCCCTTCCTTCCAGCCTGTTGACTGCAACACACAGCTTGGTGTCATCAGGAAACTTTTTAAGGGTGCACTTGATCCCACTGTCCATGTCTCTGACAAAGGTGCTGAACAGCACTGGTCCCAGTGCCGGTTCCTGAGAAACTCCTGGGACATCGAATCACTAACCGTAAATCTTTGAGTGTGGCCATCCAATCAATTCCTTATCCACTATATCAGGTGGATATAATCCAACATATCAAGTGCTTCTAATTTGCTTGTAGAAACACCTTCACCAGTAACCAGAGACCTGGATGTTTTCACAGAGAAATACATAAGAAGAAAACACACACTTATAAATCTGAACAATGAGAGTAGTAACTGCTGGTAATGGGATAAATCATAAGAGACTGAGAGGTTTTTTTCTAAAGCTCTGGCATCTGTTTCTGGAGAACTGACTGGTCACAGTCAAGGTAGCATCACAGTAGGTGCAACAGACAGTATTGTTGTCCTACATTCATTTCTACCTACCTGCAGAAAGGTCTTTCATGTAAATAGATGTTAAGAAACATATAACTAGATAAATTTGAGTGCCATGATCTTAACAAGTATAAGCTGTCTTTGCTAATATTAATACTGATAAATCAATCCAAAAAGATGCTACAAGGTTATGTGTCTAAAAAACATTCAGGTGGAAGAGCATCCTTTGAAAATAAAACTTAAGTTTACACTGAAAATGTTCTTGAAGCTGCAATCACAGCTTGGAAGCTTTCTCTAGCAGAAGTACAAAAAGCTGTGGCTTAGCTCCTATGTTTCAATTTTTAGTTGTTGGGGCTTTGTTTTTGGGTTTTTTTTGGTTTTTTTTTTAATTTTTTTTCATTTGTAGAGAGAATTATTCAATATCATAATTTTCAGTTCTCATGGTTGTGTACATTTTGACATACCTTAGGCATAACGAAAACCTCTGCAATGTACTGAAGAGCAGTATCCTTGAATTTCTATCAGAAAGAACAATTATCAATACCTTAGATTACAGTTTTTGTTTTGCTAAAATGGAATTTTAATTAGATAGGGATAAAAGCATGTCATTTGCTGTGAGAAACTCTTATCCATACAACACAATTTTTTTTAGCTGTAATATTCACATCCATACAAGCTGTTTAGGAGATTTTCCTATGACTCCAAAACATCAGCTTCACATATACAGAACATCAAAATCCTTGCTTGCTTCAGGTGGATTTTTCTGTTATCACTGCTCCTAGAGTGGCCTGTTAAGCTGGATAAATATGCTATCTTTCTTCCAGAACATAATAGAGTTGTTAAAGGCAATGCATAAAAAATACTATCTACAAATCATCATTTTTGCAAAGCACATGAAGAAGAAAAGACATCAACAGCATTTGCAAGTAATTAAAGTGGTTTGTGATTTTTTTTTTCCCCCCTAAAATGCACTGTATTTTCTGCTTGGTATCTATATGTCTGCAATGGCAAATGTACTGCTTACACATCTGTAACACTATTTGCAATAATTCTGTCCTTCCTTATTCTTCTGCATCCAGTTAGTCAGGATTGTTAGAAGGTTTTTGACATATATTCTAATACAGTCCATCCCTTTTTATGAAAATGCCAAATTTATTAATTCTGTATACACACATGTCTTTCAATCTTCTCTTTCTTCCATTACTTGGTCTAATAGCTGGTATTCACTGAAACAATTTCACCTTGGAATGAGTCTAAATATTTCATAAGCTTGATTTAATTGCTGTCATTTCCAATAGCTTCTCTACTCAGGGGACATTCTTTTTATAGGAACCCTACTGGATTTTTTACTGTCAATAAAAATTTTTTTAGACATCATTAAGTTATATTTTAAGGGTGAGTGAACCTCTAGAGCTTTTCTCCTGATGGCTGTTAATTTCAAATGTGTAATATTTATTTCTCTTTCAAATCTTAGATTCCTGTCAGGATTAATAAAACAAAGGTAAAGGAATATGTAAAACTTTAATAGTTTTTATTTGTGTGACAATCATCATTGTGTAGATAATTTACTATAGATAATTTTATTTTCCATGCATTTTTCAAGCATGTGGAACTCAGAAAAAAATAACATTTGAAGAGATTCCACAACCTAATATTAAAAATCATTCCATAGTATCATTTGATTACTTCTTTCTGTTTATTATTGTGTTTAATCGTATTACAAACTCTTTACTAAAATGAAGTTTAAAAATGCATTCACTTATTGTGTGCATGTCACTTTTCAGACATACAATCTTGTGAGATTTTCAGTCAGAAAATAGGAAATGCTATTAAAACTTGCAATTAAGTCTCAGATTCTATACCCCCTTAGAAATTAGTAAACAAAATATTACTTCTAATCTTTCCTTTTTTCTACTGTGTGTGTTTGTCTATGTTTATGTGTTCAGATAATACACTGAGCCATAAATATCTGTAGCCATAATCTCAACCAGCCACATGAAATTACAGCATGCTTGTTCACATCCGCAACACTATGGAGAAAATACATGAAAGGCCAAAAACTAAATACATGAACAAGCACTTTAAAAAGAGAACTGAACATACTGTAGCTTAGAAACAGGAAGGGTGATCACAAGGAAAAGGAAAGGTAAATGTAAGGGGCATAGTTAAAGATCCCAGTTGTTAATCCTCTGAAATCCTTCTCTTGCTATTTCCTGACTATACAGACAGAAGATTTGCAATCTGAAAAAAGCCATGTTACTTTCTGTAAAGTCAGGTAGGTGTTATCTTTAGGAAAATTTGACACTTGTATTTTCTGATGATCCACAATAATTGTAAGTTATTTCAGTGATCTTTTAAGCATGTTACAAAACACAAATTAGTAAAAATTGTTCAATTTTTTCCTCATTATTTGACAAGTGAAACAAATTATTCACTAGCATAAATAGACGTGTCTTTGTACTCATATAACTAGTCTGACATTACACATGTACAGACTAATCTTCAAGTTGGTATTAAAGTGAAAGAAGATTTAAAAAATAATCATTATTTCAATTCCAATATTTTAATTTTTTCAGATTTGATCTAAGGATATTCAAAAAGAACTGGTTACCCAAATCCATCCAAATCACATTAGTCACAATGCTGTCTATGTTGATTAAATATCTCATTCCAGTATGTCTTATTTGTAATCCATTTTCAATATTGTAGAGATAGCTCTAAACAACATCATGTGTCCTATGAAAAAGCACAGCATTGTAACAAAGCTCAGTGGATGTGTTCATTAGAAAAGTCAAAAGGATGCCTGATGGATAATATAAGAATCACATGATCTGAATGACTGAAGTTCCCTGTGGTTATATCCATGTTTTATTGTGTCTGGCCCTTTCCTGTGAGACCAGATCAAATGTCTTTTTTTGTTAATGTAGGTCTGAAAAACATTGGGCCAAAACCTCCTAATAGGACAACTTGTGGCTCTCTTTGCTGTAGCAAGTTGTGTGGCCCAACAAGGCTGTGTTTGTAGAGACAACATTTTCACAGAGGATGCGATGTCTACACTATGTGCCTTGCATAAGAGTTTAGTTTGGTTCAACTTTAGCTGTGCTTGGCTGAGTTGAACTGAGTATCCTTTAGCCGCTGAAGTGCATTAAATACTCTCCTGAAGTGAATCTTTTAATTTTGTCAGAAAGAATCTGGTTTGTAATCTGAAACACTTGAAGTTTTCATGAAATAGAATTGTCCTGTGGACTCATCTCTCAAGGTTTATTTTAGTATCTAGCAGAAGTTGTGAATTTCAAAAGCAGTTCACGTGCACATATATAATTTCTCTGTTTCCCGTTCTTTGTGCTCTGAGAAAATATTTAAAACATTTTTGAATAGTACAACCATTCTCACAGACAGATATGGGCTGTCATGTAAAAATATGTCCCAATATTTTTTCAAACACATAGACAAATTCTCTGTGCCAAACATTCAACAAATAATTTTTATGTACA
This sequence comes from Orthonyx spaldingii, assembly GCA_013397795.1. Classification (NCBI taxonomy): domain Eukaryota; kingdom Metazoa; phylum Chordata; class Aves; order Passeriformes; family Orthonychidae; genus Orthonyx; species Orthonyx spaldingii. Next base: position 330,046 of record VZTJ01000581.1, on the reverse strand, counting down.
GGAAAAAGATATGTTTGCTTTTTTTTTATAAGCTTTGCTTCAAGTCACATCTGCAATTGCAGTAAATTGTATAAAACCATAACAAGTAGTAGAAAGATCTTTTATGTTATGGTGACAAGTATAAATAAATAAAAATTTCATACTAAAATTTAAAAATAATTAACTTGACTAAAGTGTGAAAAACAGGTACCAAAATAAAAATCACACCAAAGAAAACAAATAAACAAACATACCCAACAAAAACCTAACCCAAAAAATTCCCAAATCAAAAAAAAGACTTGATGACTTACAGTTCAATAACTGTAAGGTTTTCAAAAGTAATTTAAAAAACCTTTTCATGACTCATATCTACAGTGAGATCCACGACTTCCTCCTCTTCCTTCCCCTCCCTTCCACTCCGCTCTTCCTCCCTTTTTTTCACTACATACTGGTATTGTGTACCAGTCCATCAATATAGCATTTGAGAACCTTCTGAGACCTTTCAAAACATCAATGTTTATTTTATAATTGTTTTAGGCATAAAGATAGAGAAGGAAAATTAAAAAAAAGAATGGTTCAAAATAATTATCATTAGGAGAAACTAAGCTTACTATATAAACTGTAATAAAATTAGTTGCTGCAAACACTTCCAATATTGATAACTATTGAAATAATAAACATTTTAAGGAAGGAAGAATTTGAGACACAGACTGTACCTTGTAACACAACATGTGCTACATAAATCATACACCTGTTCAGGTAATTGCTCCCACATTATTAAACATAAACTGTAGTTTATCTCAACATAAACTGTAGTTTATCTCAAGCTTTACCCTGACATATGATACTCCAAATGATATGCAGGCTAAACACTGTATTAAAAATGTGTGAGTCTAATATGTTTCAACTAAACCATTAACTGAAAATTGGAGCTTGTTAATTAATTCCAGTAAAGAGAGAAATTGATGATAGGGTTCATGGTGCAACAAAAATTTTTACAGTCTCCATGATCAAACTATTAACTCTCTCTCTGTTGTTTTAGGGTGTTCTCTTTTTATTTTTCCACAGAGATGGTTGTAATTCAAACCATCCTTATACCTCTGTCGGCATGATACCAAAGTAGCAACACCCATCACAGACTTACAGATGGTTCACATAGTAAAACTCATGGACACCTGGAAGCATAAGTCACAGAAGAAAATGGATTTGAGGGGACATCAGAAGGACAGATTTTGTACAAACTTTAAACTGTTAAAGGATAGCTAATGTTGTCAGGTAAATATGGCATCATTTTATTTTGGTATTCGATTCTGTGATGGGGTTAAAACCAAATTGAGTTTGGAACATAAGTTTCTACTGTCCTGACTAATTCATTCATATATAATGCCAATGTCATTTTCATATTATGTCTCCAAAACAGAAGACATTAATCCTACCCCTGTAAATAGCTGCTTCTGACAATACTTCATCCCAACTCTGACTGTTACTGGGCCGAACATAACATAACTTATACGACTCCAGGCAGAAGGAAATGAAAAATTTCATTTAAGAGAAATTTTGTGAAAATTCTGTTTCAGGGCTGAAATGTGGTGATATTCCTATATTGGGTTTGCATTGCCAAGCTTTGGTAGTTGGGTGCTACATGTGCCAGAAACTTCCTCAATGTCCAGAAGAGCCAATCTCTGTCAGCTCCAAAGATGGATGTGCCCCTGGTCAAGGCTGGGCCAATTAGAAATGGTGGTAGTGTCTCTGTCATAACGTATTTAAGAAGAAGGAAAAAAAGAAGTTATTGTGCAGATGTAATTGCAACCAGAGAAGAGCATAGTGAGAATACGTGAGAGGAACAACTCTGCAGACACCAAGGTCAGTGGAGAAGGAGGGAGAGGAGGTGCTTTAGGTGCAGGAGCTGAGATTTCTCTGCAGCCAATGGTCCAAACAATGGTGAGTCAGCTGTGCCCTTGCAGCCCATGGAGGACCACTGGGATGCAGAGATCCACCCGCAGCCCCTGGAGGAAACACACACCGGAGTGGATGCATACCTGAGAGGAGGCTGTGAACCCACGGGAGGTCCTTGAAGAGAGTAGCCCATGCTGGAGCAGCCTGTCCTTGAAGGACTGCACCCTGTGGAAGAGAGACCCACATTGCAGCAGTTTGGGGAGGACTGTTGCCTGTGGGATGGACTCAAGCTGTAGTAGTTCACAGAGATCTCTTGCTCATGAGATGGACTCATGTTGTAGAAGTTCATGGAGAACTGTCTCCCATGGGAGGGGCACCATGATGCAGCACGGGAAGGACTCCTCTCACTGAGCAGCAGGTGATGAACTGATGATGTGTGATGAACTGACCATAGTCCCCATTCCCTGTCTCCCTGCACCTCTGGGGGGGCAGGCAGAGCTAGTAAGGAGGAAGAGGTGATGGGAAGGTGTTTTAAAAGTCTTATTTTGCATCTCATTATCCTGCTCTGATCTTGTTAGTAATAAATTCAATTAATATTTCTAATTCAAGCCTGTTTTGCCCATTACAATATTTAATCAGTGATCTCTCTCTGTCCTTAACTCAACTCATGAACCCTGAGTTATGTTTGCTCTCCTTTGTCCAGCTGTGGAGGGGAGTGCGAGATTGGCTTTAATGGGTGCCTAGCAGCCAGAGAGTGTCAACCCACTACAATTCCACATTCCCAGAGGTTTTTAAGTTCAACAGCACATTACACTGTGTTTTAGGAATGAGACACAAGATTTCTTCCAACCACCAGTTTAACCAGAATTATTCTGTCTCTAAACTTCCCCATGGGAACTAACCCAAATCCTTGTCTGTTTGTTCGTGCTTTCTGAAAACCAATGAATATACAGATACCACAAAACCAATCAAATGTTAACCTTAATTGCTGTGAAGGTTTGTGAAATTATTTGCATAGTGAAGTTCATCTTGTTATGTATCTTAGTTTTGTGCATTAATGCCTGTTGTTCTGTTTTCTCCATCACAAAAGTAATTTGATATTGGTTTTTTGGTTTTGTTGGTTTGGTTTTTAATCTATATTTGTCATTAATGAGGCCAGCATTTTACTCCACAGCTTTATTATGGTTTAATCCAATGCCCAGCCGCAGGATAACCACAGAATTTACATTAAGGAAAAAGATATTTTATATATTTAAGGGAGGGCAGATATCAACAGAAGCATAGTGAGAGGACAGAAGACCCAGACTGAAGTGCTTGGACATTGGGGTTTATTCTTATTACACTTCTCTGTTAAAATTTATAGATTAATACTAGTTTTGAGGAGATATGAAATTCCCAAGAAGCTGACTTCTAGTTTCATTAGCAATATAGTCAATGGTAAGACAAAAAAGAGAATTATATTTATAGGCCAAAATCCATACAGACAATACTTATCTTTAAAACTTATTATACCATTCGGAGTCAGTGTTCACTGTGATTCGTATTTATAAGAGTGTGAGGAGACAGGTTAAACAGATCCTGTATTAGATGAAGTTACATAATTGGAAAAAAACCCAGGTAACTTCCTAGGTTCACATGCATGTAGTCTGCTGTGAAATAGAAGCAGTGACTTTTGAATGCACATAAATGTTTAGGATAGTTGCTCTAAGTAGATTATGCTGCTTTTCTACAGAACAGCTATGTGGAAGGGATGATAGGCAGTTGCAAGGCAGGGGGGTGACAGTAAAATAGATTAAAGGCATGCTAAGTTTATATACAAGAGAGAAACAGACAAACAGACATAAACCAGCTCTGCTTGCAATGCTGCAGGGTTAGGGTGACACAAGTATAATGTAGAGAACTTCCAATATCCTGAGTCCATAACTGAGGGTAGTCAACAGATTTGTGCAGCTGGAAATGAGCTTTGAAGTTGTCCCTTAAGAATTTGGATTGTGAGATCTTGGTAAGAGGTTGTCTTGGGGAAAAAAATTACCCACTTAGGACTGATTATTTTGTTTATGCTTTATCAGAGGTCTGTTTGAGCTCACTTCAGAATATTGTAGTTGATCAACTTCACATATACAGGTGTCCTTGAAGGGACTACCTTTTGCTTTGGTGGGGGTGTCATTTGAAAAAATAATAGGGGAAATCTGAAAATGTACTTCAAGATGTGAATAATATTTCTTTAATAATTTTTGGTTTTGTTTTAGATTATGCAGGTATGTGATTAGTAGGGGTTTACTATCAGTGATGTGTTTTGCTTTTTGTACTAAGTTTCCATATATTTCTTTCAGGGATCATCCAAAGATACAATCTCGAAAATAGTTTGGTGGTGCAGTTTTCTTTTACTCAGATGAGCTGGGTGTATCAAGCAAATCTTTAATGGTTTGGCTGTATATCACAGACTTTTTTATGTGTTTTTCAGGAGTTTGCTGACTTTTCTGATCTGTGAGATATGTAGCAGTTTGTAGTAGCAGCTTGTAGTTTATCATCTCATGCTGCCTCTGGTGTCTGAATTAATAGCAAGGAAGTTGCAGCTGAGGTTGATGCAGGACCATGTCAGAACTGAATGATGGAGAGATGGTAGATATGGAACTTCTGATAAAAATTGGTAAGTCAAGGTTAACACAGATGTTACTCTTGTCATCTAAGTACGTTAGCTACACTAAAATATAGTTATTTAGATTCAATTCCTTTAAATAGCTAATGAAACTGTACACATATTATGAACTACGTATTTGCACTATCTTGACAGTAGTAGCTGTGAAGTACTCTCAAGTGTCATTCATTTAAGGTAATTTTTCCTGTAGATAAGAACACACTAGCTGTTGGATAGTGTCTCACTGTTTAAACTGGAATTCCAAGTATTTGTCCTTAGTTGTTGTTGTATTATTCATGGGATGGATCAAATTAGTAATCACACTAGTGGTTTTGTTACTCAAAGAAATGGGACATTCTACCACTCATGTAATAAAATTGTACTTCAACTTTTCATAAATTTCCAGTTCTCCATTTGATACAGTTCTGCAATTGAACATTTCAAACTATCAAGAACTGTGAATCCAATGTGGAAATTGCTTGCTCCTCTTTCACAATGTAAACCATTTCACCAAAAGCAGTCAGGTATTGTCTTCTCAAAGTTAAAGGTGTGCTTTGGCAGCCAGATCTGAGATTTTCCAATACAAAGACTTAAAGCATCCCTAGCAACAAGAGGACTTTGCTGAATAATCTGATGGAATAGAACTGAGTATTTGGGGTAATAATAATCAATTCTTCTACTTACAGCCAACACGTCTCCCATTAAAGTGAATACCAATGTCTCAAAGTTTAGAAATCTCACAGCTGCAGCCATATTGATGACAACAACATCTAAGGCCACTTCATTCATCTTCTTAAATGAGTGAGTTCTACATGGACTGGTTCCGTGGCCTGTACTCTTCACACATTTAGAGAACAAATGTAATGAAATAGGGTGACCATGATACAATTATGAAAAATATTAGGAAAACAGTAAATGTATTATATTTATTTACATGTATCTCAGTGAGAGAGCAAAAGAGAATAATGTATTTGTAGAGTGCCAACAGAGCATAGATGACAAAGCAGTTGCATGGATATGTAATCATTATTCAGAGTAAGAAAGGATGTCAAAAACACTATTAGTACTAATAGTTTTGTGACTGGCCATCAATAGAAAACTCTTTCACCTCCAGGTTGAAAGGGTTAAAGTAATTCTACATCCCAGGCTGCAATAAACTGGCTATTTTACATCAACTAATATCTGCCCTGCATTAGGGACTGTTATATCACTGAAGGATTTGTCCTTTGAATAAAACATTAAATCAAAGTCTTTTCTGCTCTGTAGGCATTATGGATAACATGACATGACAAATATGAGAGTAATAATAATTTGAAATCTCCAAAGACTACTGACTTGATGTTTATCAAATATACATGGTGGATAATGAAAGCAGTTTATAAAGACTTAAGCATCAAAAAGTCTAAAACACAAAAAGGAGGAGAGACTTCTTAGGGACAAGTACCCCATTTTATTTCAAACACAGACCCAAACTCTAGTGAAGATATGGGCTAAACCAGGAAATTTTTAAAGCAACTCAGTGACTTTTTGTATTCATTGTATTCTACTGACATTCAAAATTATATTTTTTATGACTGTTTAAGTATTTCTACCTAGCAGAAGGACGTGAAAAAAATGGTGAAAACCGAAAGATTTTAGAAACCCAAAAAGAGACTAAATGAGTCATTTTTCATGCCAATCTAGCATATAAACAGAAGATGAATGATTTTCCTGTGTTCCCCTGTCATGTAGAATGCTCTGTGTATTCATATACATTCCAAAGCTGTAGCTCATTAAGCATATTTTATTTTTTCCAAATTGAATATTAAAACTGCAAATGAAGTTATGTGTGTTGGCTATTATGATTCTGTGAAATGCTGTGGAAATTTCAGTAGGGTTGTATATGGTTATAAAAATAGAGGCCACAAATAAAGCTGCCATTTAATGGTGTCACGGTCAGCATATGAATCTGGGGGAGGAAGGAGAAAGGGGAGGATGTTCGGAGTGGTGGTTGTCTTCCCAAGCCACCATTATGCGTGATGGGGCCTTGCTTTCCTAGGGATGGCTGAACACCTGTCTGTCCATGGGAAGTGGTGAATTAATTCCTTGTCTTGCTTTGCTTGTGCAAAAAAGTACAGCTTTTGCTTTACCTATGAAACTATTTTTAACGGGGAACTCATTTCAATTCTAAACCCTAATATTCAGACATGACAGAGTTTGTGACACAGCTTGAAACCATCTACATCAGTGGATCAGGGGACTACATCAGTTAAGTGGATTAACTGGTTGTTCAAATAGACTTCCTTGAGTTAGTCAATAGATACTGCCTTTCTGAACTAGCCAGACCAGGGCTTCTTGACCATCTAGTCCAGCCCCCCGCTACAGTGGGGGCCATGTGCAGGTGACTTTTGAATATCTCCAAGGTTAGAGGCTCCACCACCTCTCTGAGTCACCTGTTCTAGTGCTCAGTTACAGTTACTGTAAAAAAATGTTTCCTAATGGTCAGATAGAACCTCCTGTGCTTCAGTATATGCCCTTTGCCTCTGCCCCTGTCACTGGGCACCATGGAAAAGAGCCAGTCTCCAAGCGTTTTGAACCCTGCTTCCAAGTGTTTATGTATGCTGATAAGATCCTCCATGAGCCTTCATTTCTCTAGGCTAAACAGTCCCAGTCTTTCCAGTCCTTCCTTATGGAAGGAAACCTCCTTCATCATCTTCATGGCCCTTTGCATGATTGTCTCCAGTCTGTCCATGTCTGTCTTGCACCGAGGAGCCCAGAACTTGACATCCGCCTTCAGCTGTGGCCTCCCAGTGCTGAGCAGAGGGGAAGGATCACTTCCCTCTACCTGCTGGCTAAGCTTTGGCTAGTGCTGCCCAGGGCATCACTGAACTTCTTTGAAGCAAGGGCCTCATGTTCAACTCAGTGTCCACCAGGAACCTCAGGTGTTTTCTACCAAACTTCTTCCCAGCTGGGTGGCAGCCAGCATATATTGGTGTCTGGGCTTGTTCCTCTTCTTGCATTTCTTCTTTTTGAATTTCAGGTGGATCCTGAAGCCCATTTCTCCAGCCTGTTGAGGTCCCTCTTAGGTATCAACCACTTCTTCTGGTAGTGTGTCCTTGGCAATGTTGCTGAGTGTATAGTCTGCCCCATCATACAAATCATTAATGAAGGTATTAAACAGGACTGGACCCAGTAGAGACTTCTGGAGCTATATTGCCAGTTTCTGGCTTCTAACTAGATTTCTTGAAATCTTTAGCCACCCACTGAGCCTGGCCATTCAGACAGTTTTCAATACGTGTGTTCGAATCATGCATATATACATCAAGTATGAAATAAATACTTTCTAGAAATATTCCCCTCCTTCCTGAAGACTTTAAATTCGATGATAAAAAAAGATTTTGTAATTAGCAGGTCAGTAGAGAAAAAAATATATGATTGCCTGACAACCTTTGTGTATAGAATAATTAGAAAATGAAATGAGAAAATGTGGGAACGGAAATTTTCTACTGGTGTAATATTCATCTTTATCTAGTACAGTGATCAGACACTGATAGGGAGGCATCTCATATGCTTCCTCCTTTCTTATAGATAAAGGCATGTATGATAGGGAAAAAGATTAATAGAACAGTGAAAATATAAAATACTTTTAAATATAAGGTCTTCTTTTGCCATGCTTGGGCATCATCTGAAAACTCATTCCCACTGCATTTATTTAGTCATGATTGGTTTCAATACAAATCATTAGCAAGACAGATTTAGAAGCACTTATCCAGATACTAGTGCTAGACAGCATATTCTAGGCTTTTAAAGACAACAGCATGAATCCAAGATCTTGGCTTTTCTAGGATGAACAGTGAGGAACAGATGTCGGGAACGGTAAATACTACATGACTGTGGAGAGGATCTGCCACTTGTTGAAAACAATAAAAATGTACAGTATAAGACTGCCACAGAAATCTTGAAATATTGGATGTAACTGTGAAACAGAAAAGGAACCAAATGACTGACAAAAATATATAAAAATAACGTAGGAAAACAAACAAAGGATCTTTAGGCTTGGTGGTTTAAACCTAGCTTGTAAATAAGTGCCATGCAGGCACTAGCCCTCTTGCCGGGTGAGATGTGGGAGACAATTGGAAGGGTAAAAGTCATAAAACTTGTGGACAGAGGTAAAGATAGTTTCATAGGTAAAGCAAAAGCTGTAGGCACAAGCAAAACAAAACAAGGAATTCATTCCCCACTTCCCATGAACAGACAGGTGTTCAGTCATCCCTAGGAAAACAAGGACCCATCACGCATAACGGTGCCTTGAGAAGACAACCACCACCACTCTGAACATCCTACCTTTCTCTTTTCTCCCTCAGCTGTGTCCCCTCCCAACCTCCTGTGCACTTTCAGCCTCCTTTTTGTTGGTGTGGTGTGTGGAGCAGAAAAGGTCTTGACTCTGTGCAAGAACAGCTCAGCACTAACTAAAACATCCCTGTGCTATCAACACAGTTTCCAGCACAAATCCAAAACACAGCACCATACCAGTTACTGAGAAGAAAATTAACTCTGCCTTGTTAGAGATGGGAGTGTGTTCACTGTACACCAAATTAGATCTTACATTTTCATTTCCTCAGAAAATAATATAACTTGTAAATACTGAAACTACTCTTCAGAATAAACCATCAAATGTGGCTGCCTGCACCAAAACTGTGCTGCTGATCTGAGCTAGTTTCTCACAGATCTTCTATCCAGGGCTTATGAAGAACAGAAGTAGAGAGCGGCATATGTCCTCAGTAATTACTTTAAAACAAACATAGTGGGATGCTTCAGACTAGTTCTCAGTGATATAATTAATTTTAGATTTTCTCTTTTCCTGTTTTCTTTTTCAACTTTTTTGTTTCTATTAACATAATAAAAAAAACCCAAAAACCTGTGAGCAGAATTAAAACTGTTACTCTATAATGCATTATTGGAACTAATAGGAGAGACTGACTTAATAACGTATTTGATATCTTTATTTGTAATCATTCTTGCAATATGGCTTCTAGTTATGCAAGTCTTTCTTCTGCTTTCCATTTTCAGACAAATTCCTAGAAGACACCTGGGATCTGTCAACATTTTTTGCATAACTAGAAGTAGTGTAATACGATCTTGCACGAAATCCAAATTTGCAATTTCATCTTGCAAGCATTAATGTCAGAAGTGTTTTGCATTCTACCAACTCATATGTTTTTCCCAGTTTATTATTAACTTAATTTTTTTCTTGTGACCTTTGTTTTGTTTTTGCTGATACTTCCCTCTCCCTCCCCGAAAATGACAATGTTCTCTGGATGAAATATGTTAATTGTTTTTTTCCAGCAAGTGTAGTTTTTTCTGTGAAGAAGAAAGAAAATGATGTTGTAGTAATTTAACCTGAACATATTTTATATATAAATTCAGAAAGATGGAGGGTTTTTTTAAGAATGGGACACCATTTTTTCTGACCAACAGACTACTGAGGTAGTGAAAACAGTACTTGAACTCCTGAAGTATCAAACTGATGCAGCAGTTTATCATAAACACAGAGTAACATGTTATTTTCTTTTAGTGATATGTAGATACATTTTATTATGACTCCAGTAAAAACTTGAAAGAGCATAATCTATCATGAACTTGTCCCATCTTTTCCTATTCTTCAAGTCCTAATTTGATTGAATCATAATGAATACTAAACAATCACGTGCAATGCAGCAGAAATAAAGGTTTTAAAGCATGTGTGCATTTTTGAAAATTGAGCAAATTAACTAATATGAGAAACAGAAAGCAAATTACAAGTTTTAAACCAGGGATCATTACGTTATGTATCAAGTCTAATTATTCATTCTCAAACTGTAAAGAAGAAAAATGAAAAAAAAAAGCTTTTATGTAACAAATAGATTGTACAGTGTCACTGCTTTTCATGTTTAAGTCAGATAAACTCAAATGACAATTAAACCACAATTCAGAGTGAGTAAGTATTAAAAGAAGCAGACAAAGATGGATTCAATGCAAAGGTTAGAAGCAACAAAAATACAAAGCTAACATCAGCTTTATTTACCTGCTTTTTGAATATTATGGATTACCTTTTGTTTTAGATTTACTCTAAATGATTGTTTCTGGCATAATGATTTATGGATGATTTGCTAAGTTTGCAGCCTAATTTAAAATACTAAAATTTCATAAGCAGCCCTCATTCTACCTTTTGAATGTTAAAGGGGAATGTTAGTGATTGCAAACCACTGGCAACGTAATTCAGCTCATGTGTGACAAGAAAAACTAAACTTCAATATCTCATCATAATGTTATTTTGTAAACTATGATTATTGAAAAGGAGAGGGATTACTATAGAATCACAGAATCATTTAGATTAGAAAAGACATCTAAGATCATTGAGTCATTTTTATTGATATGTTACTGAAAATTGCACACATGTTTAACTTCATGAAATAGTAATACATGGTTCTCTTTCAGGACGTAAAATTATTTAAATCATTGCAGAAATAATACCAATTATTCAGGAAGCAGAAGGACAGTAGAGATAATGTACTTCTTTTACAAATTAATCTAAAAGTAATTCATTTGTTCTCAGTGAGACTTACTGTGCAGAACATTTTGTTGTTTTGGCTTATTGGATTTTTTAAATTTGCTTGAGTCCTGCCCAGTGATCAGTTCTGGTTATACATTGCACAATCACATTAATATTACATAATGCATATAGATCTTTCCAGTTGTCATTGTATTTTCCATGAGCTTAGGTGGTTACCGTCCACTTGCTAGTTACTAGTGACTAATTCACAAAAGACATTTTCCTCTGTTAAAGGAGAGGCAACCTTATTAAGACTAAAGGAAGGATTAAAGAACAACAGTAGAATCTTTTTTTTAATTTCAAAGCACTAACTCTTATTTTTCAATCCTATTTGATATTTTTGCTTGACAGACCCAGTAATATCATTAAGCTGGCAAACAACATATGAAAAATACATTTCTTAATGTTGACAAAGGATTCCTAGACTGATCCCAACATTAATATTTTACACTGAAATAATTTGAAATTTGTTTTCCATCTACACACAGTTATATTTTTGTTTTGGGTTCCAAGCTGATATGTGAGTGTGGTCTGTGGAGCGGAACTAAGATTTTGCATTCATTTTTTCCCGTGTTGCTAACTGCAACTGTTGCTGTATTCGAACAAAACCTTATTTTTCATTTGTTTTCTTATAAGTGAAACTGGGACCTGTGTCCCTTTTATGGATAATAATTCATGATGAAAAACCTACTACAAGGGATATACACAAGTCAGCAGATAGTCTGCCTTTGTTTCTATGTGCAGCAAACAACATTGAAAAGTGAAGAGCTGCTGAATACTAATCTGAAGAATGAAGAGAAACAGAACAAGTGCAAATCCAAAGGCTTTCTGCTGTTTATGTAGCACACTAGAAGAGCAGTAAACATGTTTGCTGCCACAAATATACAGTGTTGTTATTATAATCTTAGTACATACTAATTAAGGATAATCAGAAGATTCAGTACAATGCAAACAGAAATGAACTAAGCTGAATGGAGATTGTCATTCTTGTGGCCAAGTTATAAATTTATATATTCCAGTAGCAAAAAAGAAGAGGTGTATGCTGATTGCTGACAGAGTTTGAATTAAAGATGGATAAAATAGTGTAGACAAAGTGAGGAGAAGTCTGGACATCTGCCTAAACTATAAGAAGACCCAATTGGACTAAAAATTAACTTTTTCTAAACTAATAGGAAATCTAATAGGAAATGACATAATCTCATCTGTATGTTCAGCCATCTTTTCTGCTTGCCGTTCTTAAATAATATTTCATCTGTCCAGAATAAGACTTAATTTACAGAAACATCCAATTTTTCTCTTTCAGTCGGTCAAGCACTTGGCTAAATTACAATGGAGTTAATGAGAAGCTCACAGTTTATTCAAATCTCTAATGAATCAGGGCATGATTCACCTCATCTAACTTTAGACATCTACAAAGAATTTATTAATCTGACCTATTTTAGGCAAGTACTTTGCAAAGAGACAAACTCCTCCTTTGACATGTTCTTTTCCCCAATTAAGTATAAAAGTTTATTTCCAATCAGACTATAAAGGACATAACTTACTCAGACATAGAAATTTGCATTATAGATTTTGCATCTGGCCATGTGAATCCCAGCCAGGTGTCTGATCCTACTTTAGTTCATGGAATCCTTGAGTCTGCCAAGTTACGAGCCAGTATTTGACCCAAGTGCCCTGTTGCACAGAACCTAGAAAAACAAAATCTGTATTTTTGGAAAAAATATCTTTGACTCAGCTAGACTTAATGTTTCACTGTACCTATTATTACTGAAGTATTTAATTTCTTTTCTGAATTCTGGTAAGAAGAGTATTGGTTGAGTAAACTACTGAACTTGATTTGAGACAAATCTCATGGAATATCAGACTGTGCACTGGGTACCTCTGTGATTTCACATAAAAAAAAAAAAAAGACTAATGAGGAAACTTGAGTAAACAATATAAAAAGATGTAAATAACATCTAAAAAAAACCACCAACCAAACAAAACCCATTGAAGTGTCATGGATATTGTCTTGCATTTGACTACAAAATCTGGTTTATTTTAATAGCTGTTTCATGATGCAAAATAAACATCTGCTACTACTGGACTCACTATTATTCTGGACTCACTACTATTCTGGACTCACTGAATGTGAGAGAACAAATTGCTGAAGCCACGGGCTCAGACTCATGGATAGTTATTAGCAAAACATGGAAGGTCTGGAAATCCAAGGCAATAGATGAGGAACTTTCAGGACACGCATGGCACTGGGTCAGGGTAAAACAACTGAACTTCATTTTATGGAGACAACATGAGAAACGTGTGGAATTGTGTCTAGAACTAAAACTAAAGGAGAACACATGCAGATGGTCTGTTATGAAGGTGTGGATGTTATTTTGTGATACCAGCCAGAATGCATATTCCAGCTAAAGGCACTTTGCAAAGCAGGGGTGGAAAGTAGTATCGGAGCAGCCATAAGAAGTACACTTTTCTTTCCCTCCAGATTGATAACTGGATTAATGTCTCTAATGAGGATTGATCACTTTTCCCTAAACTTGTAAAAGTGCAATTGTAATTGTCACAAAAGTTGGAGAAAGCTCATTTTCACTTGGCAGGCTCTTTCTCCAGTGAAGAAATGTCACTGCTTCCACTCTAGTTAAGTAAAGATTTTGTCTTCTCATTTTTCACGTTTTTTATTTCAAGCTACTTAGAGAAGAAATTCTTCACATTTTCTTCATATTTTTGTACATCAAGTATTGACACACTTCCTTTAAATGATTCGCTGACTAAATATACAGTAATGTAGCTTAGACTGGGAAGTAAAAAATCCAGATTTTTTTCAGCAATTGAAAAAGTAGGTAAGAATGGCTAAAAAGGAAACAGTTAAAAGGAAGGATTAAGTCTGAGACAATGAATCAAAATTAATTACTTATACCATAACATCTCAAAGTAGGTGAAAAATATTCATAGTATACTAAAAGAGAGAAAACAGAGCTGAAAGAAGAGAGAAAACCGCCAACCCACTCCAGGTTGTCTAAATCTTGTATTTTGAATTATTTGTCAGACAATTACTGTAAACTGTGCAAGAAAAGACCCCTGAATTTCAGTCTCTGAGTTGCAGTTAATTATGCTAAGGCAAAACTAAATCAGTCTACAATCTTAAGAGCCATATTAGTATCACTAAACTTGATGTAGCACCAGACAACAACATCATTCTCCCCAAATCAGGCAACTCCTTAATAAAAAAAAAGTAAAAATTTTATAGGATTGAATGAATGCTGACAATAAGAGACTGTTACTAAAAAGACTGTTAGAGTCAGAATTGTGAGGAAACACAGAAAAGCAATAGTACTTATCTGTGCTAGGCAAGTTCTTTTTAAACAAATGAATCCCACAAAAAGCCTGAGTTTTTTACTTGTTCATTAATATAAAAAGATGTAATACATACAGCTTCATAAACCAAAAAGTTCAGGAGTGATATATAGTTTCTTATTTAGTATCTGTTTGAAAAAATAGAAATACTTTTCCTCTCTCTTATTCTTCTTTGTCCCTTATGTTTTTCTGTTTTGTCTTCTTTGGTCTTCTTTATCAGCCAGAAAATCTTGGTTTGAGTAATATTGGACAAACCACCCAAGGTAACTTTTGCTCGAAACACTGGCGTTGGACAGGTTCAGTGCCCATATGAAACATGACTAAATTCAGTTTTTGAGTGGTGACAGAGCTGGTTCTGAAAGAGAGGAAGAGAAGGGAATTTGATTGGCAGAGGTAAAATATCATGGCTGAAAAGAACGATGGGGTTTGAGGAGCTACGAGGGTAAAGGAAGCTGAGACAGATCTTTGAGGGATCTGAAAAACTCAGTGACAGTTTCAAGGGCTGGATGGGTTAGGGGCAGTTGTGAAAGAGTAGCTAGAAGAAGTAAGGAAAAACTGGGAGGAGACTGAAACTGATGGTGGTGGATAATTTTTTTCTGACTGTTACAAAAAGTGTTAGTGCTTTGATTTTATTTCTTAATTTTTCAATTATAAGTATTTTTAGAATAGTTAATTAAACTATTTGGGTCACGATCCAGAAACATGCTTAGGGCCACAAATTAGCTAGGTTCTTAGGCATATGAAGAACCTCAGGCATGCGTGAATATTCACAGGCTTTGACTTTATATACTTAAGTCCAGTGATAGAACATATTTTAAGTGCTGTAAACAGAATTATTAACTGATAATTTTATCCTAGAAACAAACCTACTTTCTCTAGCTATAGCTCCGGGCCAACTTAATTATGTCTTATAGGATGCATGGTTTAGTCTGATTGTCAGAACTAGATTTCAAGCCTCTCTAACATGTTGCAGTATCAGATGTGGAAGAAACATGCCTTTCTCACATTGCTTTTGTTCTCAGGATAAAGAACAACATTTTCTGTGAATGTTAACAGCTAGAGACTACATCTCATCATATTGACCTGTCCTGCAGAATGTGGAATGCCTCCCTACATGTTTCCAGGTCTCTTAATTTAGGGGAGAGAATGTTCCACATTGCATAGTACCTGCACAGCACTGCAAACCCACTGACAAGTATAATCATGTTATAGTAATCACTATCACATTTGAACAGCTTCTGAAGCCTTCATTATTTTTCCATACATCTATATGTAGCCCATCATCTGGTTCAGCTGCTTGCTTGATACTAAATCAGCACTGAAAAAGCATGCTTTTGTGCCTCTGCTTTCAAAGGTGTTGCTTAAACATAGCACAGAGGCGGCTGCTGGGCTTAGCAGAAGTAGGAAGAATTAAAAACACCATCTGTCCCCATCAATGTGTTCCATAAACATAAAAATATGTTATGAATGAAGACGGGAGAGAGAATGTTCAGATCTTGAAGAAAGAAAGGTAAATAGGTCATAGTTTAAATATATTCATCTGAGTGAGGAAATAACTCTGAAAATTTCAGCTAGCAGTAAAGGAATGCACAGATACAGGCGACACCTGTTACATGGAAATTAATTACCATATTAAAAAAACCCCAAAGAACAAAGCCAAAAAAAAGCCCATATACAAAATAACTGCATGTCTGTGTAAAAATTTTAGATTTGAATACAAAATCTCTAGGGAAGAAAATAATGAATATGTTTCATAGTAACATGAATTCAAGTGAGTGGTTTGAGATATTTGGTTTTGGATGTTTTATTTGGTTGGTTGGTTGGTTGATTTGTTGTTTTGGTTTGGGTTTTTGTTTGTTTCTTTGTTTGTTTTCTTTTCAAAAAGCTAGGCTTGGTTAAACATATGGAAAACACCAAAGCCCCAAACCTGTATCTAAATCCTAACAAAAATTGTTCTGTATTTCTAGCTATATTTAAACAGTTTTCAGAACTGAGTAATATCTATGATTATGCCATTTTAAAAGAAACTGCAGGAACACTTTGGTAACATATAAAACAATAAATTTAATTTTGTTACGGTGGAAATCTTGAGGACTATTTGAAATGATTAACCAGGGAAATATTTTGAATAAATATGGATTTATTATTTAAGCAAGTAAAAATTTATTCTAAAAACTTGGATGAAGTTCTTCATTTCAGTTCTGAAGAAAATGGTAATCTTCTAATCTTATTTGAAATCTGTGAATTTACCACTGGATTTCCAACAGTAAAATTTGAAAATGGAAGGGCTGGGAGGAGGCATTAGGTAAAAATTCTTAGAGTCAGGAAATATTTTGTAACAGACTTTAGAAGAGCTTTCAAATTGCAGTGGAAATCCACCTAGTATGCTTTTTCTTTTTTTTTTTTTTTTTGTAATGCAGAGGTTCCTATCCTATACCAGCTAATGGCATCTTAGCTAAAAAATGAAAGTTGAAACTATTTCCTCTTCATAATGAAAACACTCTTTCCTGAAACATCAGATGGCAAAACAGCGAGGTTGAATTTGAACCTGTTTATTCAACTTTTCTCCCATACCCTAAATGATAAAAAAGTCTATTAATTCTTCAAAGAGCAGAATTAAAGAATCCAGGTATACTGAACTGCAAGCTACAAAGCACATACTGCTTCATGATTTATCTCATATTCTTTGCAATTTATTACTAAAATTTGCAAATGAGAGCAGTCCAAAGGAATTATATATATACTTCAAGAATACATACATATTTGCTTTACAAGGTGAGGGAGTAAAATTACTTTTAAGACTTATGCTCATACTTCATTCAGAGCACTGTAAATTAAGTCTGTAAAGTAGTCAATTATATTGTTCAAATTCCATGAAGTGAAGGTATGTTTATATGTCTTTCCAGGATCATGAAAAACTCTTACACTTATGTGAAAAATTCTGGAAACAAACTTGATTGCGATTTTGATCATCTCAGTTCTGTGTATCTTCAGATACAGAGAATCATGGCACCATGTAGGCTGAAAGGGTCCTCCAGGGGTCATGTAGTCCAATAACTTCTCAGAACAGATCTGCCTGAAACAGCCTGCTCAGATCCTTCACCTGAATAACTTCAAGGGTGGAGGTTCCTGTGAAATCTCTGTCAGTGTCAAACTATACTCACAACAAAACCATTTTCCATATAGCTGATCAGTTTCCAAATTTTCAACTTGGGTTCATTGCCTCTTCTCCTATCACTGAGCACCACTTAAAAGAATCCTTCTCTACATCCTCTCATCAGGACTTAAGAAAAGAGTAACCTCTTTACTTTTCTTCTTAAGACTGAAGACAATAATTTCTCTTAAGCACTTCTATATTTAACACTCTCCTGATAATCTTGACAGCCCTCTGTACTGGACTTGCTGGTCATTGCCTTGATAAGAGCAGTCAAAGTTGTTTAGCAAGGCCAGATTGGTGAGATATGGACTGGATAAGTGTATGACAAGGCAGGTATGGTATTGGCCAGACTGCTGTTTAAAGGGTGGCCATCAGCCATATTGTTCTCCCGGTGAATAGTGACTCTGGCATCATGTGAATGTGATTTTCATGAAAACTGTGCCAGCAACAGAAATGTGTTCTTGTCTCTTTCTAGACATGCCACAGTTCTGCCTATGTAGGAACTTCCTCAGTGTTAGGAAGGAGGCCTGCCTGTGTCAAGGCTAGGCACTGCAGCTATCTCTGCAGAGACAGATGGAGCTATTGTAAGAAAAAGGACCAGAAGTCTGCCTGGCTCAGAGTTGTGCTCCTCTGTACACCAGAGATGGCCATTGACTCCTGATGTTAGTAGCGAGACCTCAGTGGCTTTCCACAGCTGAGTATGGATGCGTGCTCTGGCAATAAGCGATGAATCACTAGCTTTGTGTGTCAAAGAAGAGTGTCTATGACAAAAGAAGGAACACTCAAGGTCTCTGTCAGGTTTCCAGAACAGTAGAACAAGTTTATCAGATAAGTTGTGGAGTCTATTTTCCCTGAATCAGCAAGGGCCTCAGCAATCTGTTCCAGCTGACACAGTTTTGCACTAGGTGGTGTAATAAACCGCCTTAGAGACCCCCTTGTAGCATCATCCATTCCGTAATTCTGTGATTCTATGTGGTTGGCTTGGATATATTTCCCTGAGAGGGATTTGGGTTTTTCTTCATCCATGGTAAATAAACTTCTGATACTTCAGTCATTTGTGTCATAGTGAAAGGCACGTGTCTTGCACATATTTATCATAGATTTACATAGAAATGGATTTCAGTGCAGGAATACAGGCTTGAGGAAGAAACCAGAACCACTGTATGCTGGTGCTATGGAATTGACTAAGCCAAAAATTAAGCTCTTTCTGTTCAGAAATTGTATTAAAAAGAATGTTTGTAAGAGTGTGTGTAGTGCACCTCTGGCTTTGCCTGAAATAGTGATGATATTGCAGGTATTTGATTCTATGTTATGATTATTGCACAGGTGGGAAACTAATATTGCAGTCAAAATTATTCAATTATAGGAAAGAAGCCCTAATTATTTTACTGATCACCACAGAAGTTTACTGTAGAAACTTTAAAATGACTATTTGACAGATTGTTTTCTGCATGCTATGATACAAGAGGAGTTCTAGCTATTTCAAAAATAGTACTAAAGTTCTGATTATGTCAAAAATGTGGACAGTTGTCCACACTCTGTGAAGCTGTCAGAACCAAAGAAGGATTGCTAATCAGACCAGAGCAAAAACATTAATGTGAAAGTATTATGATTGCCTGATAAAAAAATCAAACCTTCATATGACCATGAAACTGAAAACAGTGACAGGTTAATACCTCAAGAATACGCTTGTTCCCTTCAGTTCTACAAATGATTACAGAACAAGCAGAACTTCTTTAGTTTTCTATCCTCATAGAATATGGTAAATCAGTACCATGCAAACATTAGGTCTAATTTATTACAGCTGTGCAACTGAAGACATTAGGTGCTAGCTAATAGTACTAAAAAATCAAGTCATATTATATATTCAGAATAGCATAGATTTTGCTGAACGCAAGGCACTGCTAATAACTTTAACCTGATTATGTGATTAGGATACACACTGAGGAACTAGCCAATTAAAATAACCAGGCAGAAAAATTCATTATAAAGTATACAAAAGGCAAATTCGATATATAAAAATAGCAGTTTATAATTTTTATAATAGTAGGTTTTCTTTTTGCATTTTGGTTGTTGGATTTTCAGATATAAGGGGACACAGTTCACCATTTATAGGAAATATGGAGACATTTGATATTATCAAAAAGGAAAAGAACTCCACCTGAAAAATGACATATTCAATCCTGAAACAAGGTCCATGGCCAGACCAGGAGTTTCAGAGAGTGACTGTTGATCCGTCAATACTAAATCAAACTGGGAAACAATGACCCAGAGCTGACAACCCTGTGAAACCCATCAGTGACTGTAGGGAACATCTGCTTGGAGAAGGAAAACATATTATTAACATCTATGGACAAGTACTGTTAAACCATTATTGAGGTGCTATTTCTAAGTATCAAGTTACAGTCCATCAATTTCTTCTTCTTTGGGTTGTTATTGGCTTAGTCTATGCCTTAACTATCCATTTTGGATTTATTTTTGTTAACTAGGGATATGACAAAAAAACTGATTTAAACATTTCAGCTATGAAGTTACTTCCAGAAATTGTTTAAACATTCTGAAATGACAAGGGTAGACTAAAAAGTAGTTCTGTTAGCAGTGACTGTAATCTGAAAACTTCATCATGAGAGTATTTAATAAAAGAACCAAGAACAAACATAGTAATGTTAGTTCATAAAGATTCTTCTTGTCTAACAAAGATGTGTATCTAAACTATGTGATATCAAGAACTAGTCAGAGCATTTAAAAGTTGTAGAAATAATATGTTGCAATATTTTTCAAAGCAAATACAACCAGAGTGCAGGAATGGCCACAGAGGCTTCCTAGCATCTTGGTTAGAAGCAATGTACAAACTCAAGTGGTCCATCCTCTTAAATGAAGAACAAAAATCAATAAGAAACTGTTATCTATGGAGAGAGAATAAGGCTGTATAAAGGTGTTTCATCCTGTTGATATGAAGGCAAATTTGAAGTGCTGGAAAACATACATGGATCAAGTTGACAATGGTAGAAATTAATTCCATATCTTCCTGAAGATAAATGACTAGTAACTTTCTGTGGGAACCAGAGAACAGACATTTTTATCTTATCATTTAAATAGAAGAGTCAATGAATAAGAAGTACAAGAAATAAATGCACAATAATTGCCTATAATTTATCTGAAATACTGTGTAGAATCAGAAAACCATAATATATAGAATATTGATTTCAGAGTGTCACAAAATCCCAGAATCACAGAGAAGTTGAGATTGTAACGGACCTTCAGAAGTCATCTGGTCCAAGTCCCCAACTACAGCAGGGTCACCTAGAGCTGGTTGTTCAGGACCATATCCAGAAGCTTTTGAATGTCTCCAAAGAGGGAAACTCCACAACCTCTCTGTGACACACTCAGTCACCCTCACAGTAAAATGGTGTTTTCAGATTACCAGAGATAATCTCCTATGTTTCAGGTGGTGCCCACTGCCTCTAGTCCTGTCACAGGGCACCACTGAAACAAGTCTGGCTCCATCCTCCATAACCAGGTCCCTCATTTTCTTGAGCAATGAGCCCACATTTATTCAGGCTTTCTTTTGTCATCTCTATTCTTCTTGTTGTATTTGACATCCTTTAACAGGTTTAGTTTCACTTGGACTTTAACATTTCTAACTTTAACTCTGGATTCAACCCTACCAGTCCTAGAAAGAGTTTCCATGCACTCCAGCTGCCCACTCATATAAAGTGAGACTATCCCTCCTTGTATTCCTTTTCTGTACTTCTTAATGAGCCTGTATCCCTTCTTTGCAACACTCCAGTCATGGGAACCATCCTGTAAAGTCTCCAAGATCCCAACATGATCAAAGCCCGGCTGTGTTTATTCCCCATGCTGTCCACATTAGTATACAGGCACTTCAGTGAGCCATCCCATGTTGAGTTCCTGGAAAGGGTTGGGAGATCTTCCCAGAATGGTGCCTTTTAGGTACTTCCTCGCTGATGTGCAAGTGCTTTCTTGTCATGTCACCCCATATCCTTTATCTATTGACCCTGTCCATAGGTCTCTTGCAATGCTGCTAGTTGCTCTTGCCTTCTCTCATCATTCTTAGTTTAAGTTGTTGTTAAACTGGTTCTACTCAGCTGCAGAAAGAAATCTCCATACATAATATAGGATGCAAATAATGAGACAGAGTATTTGTAGTTAGAATAGCTGATAACTTGATACCTGAAGGCATGAAAAGTTATAAATCTAATGTGAAAAAGTGATGGTGTGATTTTTACAAACTTTCCTGTTGCATGTCACTAGATAATCGTTCCTGTCACATATTTTACTTCAAATGAAATATTTAAAACTTCTATGTCAACCATTCTATTTTAATAATATAAATAAATCCATTCTCTCATATTCTTTCAGAGATTATTTTTTGTAGGTATGCTTCAGCTCTACAAGTTGTCTTTGAATCACAAAGCTGGGATCAAAACTAGTAAAACAGAACAGTAATGAATCTGATATTTTGTCTTAGTTAATTTACAAACTTTCCAGGATCCGGACAACACGCAGACTGAGAGTCAGCTCATATCATTCTAGCCACTGGGGTTGACTTTCAATGGTCTTCAAGATAAAGTCCTCTTTCTAACATATAACAATTTCAGGGATTTTAGGGACAGCTTAAAAAAGAAAAAAACAAGCAGAAACATACCCCTACCCTATTTGGGTCTTTATTTGGCTTCCATTTTCTAGTAAGTTCTAAGCACCTTCAAATGTCTGTTAAATCCAGGACATATATAAGACCTTACAGAACTCAATGGTCTGCCTGTCCTCCTTTAAAATATGACAGAATATAATAGTTTACAACAGTCTGAGTTGTGCAGAGGCTGGAGCCATTCCATTTCCAATAACCTTTGCAGGTCCCCAACCTTCCTCTGATTAATTACTGAATTCATGACTAAACGTATCTCCTACTAAATAAATTCAAAGTGTGTTCACCTCTACCCAACCAAAATATCATGTAGCAGCAAAAAAGTTGGGAAGGGAAGCAAAGAGTCACACCTCACAGGAGAAAAAATTCTTGACAAACCATTAGTGTGGCTATCTTTGAATCCTCTATTTATGATCTTTTCTCTTTCACCTTGAAGACTATTCGCCAATTGCCTAAAAAAGTATGTTCTTACACAACTTCATACACAATTACTTACGCCTTGCAAGAGGTCACCTTCTTTCAGTGCCTATTCATGGAACATTCTTGTTCCAAGCTCTTCAATCAACTAAATTGAACAGCATTTCAGCCCAAACTGTATCTGAAACCAAGAATTTCAACAAAAGCTCACCACTGATTCTCCCCCGCCCAGAGGCCAACGTTATAGTAAAAATCATGGGGATCAAAAAAGCACAGAGCAGTAGAGCACAGATCATCCAGGCCATAAAAGTTCTGACATTCAACACCAGTAAAGCTTGAGAAATCCTGCAAAGTGTGAGCATTTAGACAAACACCAAGCTGTTTTCCAAGAATGCACACGTAATTCTGAAATGGTGCTGCAGGCCATTGTCATGGGTACATAAACACTGAATTTGACTAGTAAAGTCAGAGTCTGTAAACTTCCTGGGCCATGAGACATTAATATCTTTCAATCACTGTGCCAATAGTCTCCCCTTCAATATTTCAACCCCATCTGGGAGTAAAGTTCAACTAACACTCTGAGTAATTAAAAAAAAAAAAAGTCCTAATTACTCTGTGTCACCCTCAGACACAACCAGACAGAATCACCATAAAAGGATAAACAGTAGATTGTCTAAGAAGAAGAAACAAAGCATAAAATTTTAATCACTTTAGCAGGCTATATATTCAGATGTAAAAACTCTTTGAGTACACAGCATTCTTCCCATTCTAGAACTGACCTCACATACTTCTTGTTACAATTAGTGGATCTCAACCTATAAATAACGTACACTTCTATTTTTTTGGTCATTGAAACCTCTCCTGTACTGTTGATGCATTCATTAGAGGAGTGTTATTCTGCTATAGAAGTTGCATACTATGTCTACCCAGTATTTGCTCTCTTTTATTCTACTGGAATATCTTTAAATTTATAGTGTCTAAAAATTATTCCTTAAAAAACATGCACTTTAAGTTCTTTGCTAGTACATGAGTGTATTTATTATAACAGCTTTAAAAAGAACAGCTGTGGGGCTTTTCCACTGTACATGAGTGACCTTACCTTAAGAATAGGATGAAGTGTTACATGCACATATGAAGCATTCATATTTCAATGGCGAAAGGAACCAGATCCAAAATACAAGGGAAATTAAAAATAGTTTATGATATATGTGTACTGCTTCACTGTTGGTCACCTTTTGGACAAATATAATCTCCATATGAATAAATCAAATCCACATTGGTCTAAAATTTACATAAATAGCTGTAAAAGACTAAAAAAGGCTATTTTCTTTAACACAGTTCTTTATTTTAAATTGGTTAAAGGCATTGTTAGAAGCAGTATGTAGATAATTTTTATTTGTAAGTAATTTATATATGCAACCTGTTAGAAATAAAACTTTCTGATAGTACCTATAAAAGTTGAATTAGTAACACATAGCACTACACTAATGTCTGCGATTTAATGTAGCTCCTTAATTGGATATTACTACAGCAGCTGACATTCTGAAAACCCCAGAATTCAAATTACTTTGGCAAAATTTCAACTCCGTGAGCTCACTATTTAGACTGTATACATAATCTGTATACTGATATAAATCCAAATGTCAAAGAACTTCCAGTCTTAGAAGTGTCTTTAAATAAACGTACTTTATCACAAACTTCTGTTTTTATTAAAGAGATAGCTTTATTACTTTGGGAATTTGTATTGTTAACATTAATAGAATGAAAATGTAATTAAATTGCATTGTAACTCATGGATTATATTTCAAACTAAGAATACAATTAATGCCAAATCATTTACATTGGTTGGTATCTCAATCTCTCTTCCCTATATAATCTCTAAACAATTGCATTTGCTCATTTTTAAGAGTTTGTGGTTAATTGTTCACTTTCAGAGATAGGTAAAAACTGAAAAAAGAAGATAAAACAATTTTTCAAACATTTTCTCTTGCTATTAATGCAGTTAATTTTTGATATTACAGGTTAAGGACTGAGATATCAATGAGTTTATGAAAGGTCTTGGTGAGGAATTGTGGACATAGATTATGTTTGGTAAAATATGTTGTTTTAATCAGTAATAATCACCAAGGAAGATGAAAATTACAAATGTAAATATTACATTTTTCTGAATAGCTCTGAAAAGCTGACTAATTCAAATATAAACCTACACAGCACTGTCAGCAAGATGGGTGGGCTCTTAGATAATGGAGTAATTTCTTCCAGACTGTTAACTTCCATGATGCCTTTCATCAAGACTTTGGTAGAGGTAGCAACAGATTACAGCCAAAATAAAAATCTCGCAAAGGTTTAGATTTGGGCCCAAATGAGACATAAAAATGTAGTATAAAAAAATAAAACTGCAAGCAGAGAAGTTGAGAAGCTTTTGAGGAAATAACAATCTATTAGTTGTGTTAGAAAAGTTTGGAGGATGAAGAATTGTGGTGACTTTATTAAGCTATGAGGCCTCTGGAAACAGCTCTTTACAAGCAGGGCTTAACTGAATGGAAAAATAAAGTGGACAATAATTTCTGAACATGAAATCATGGAGTAATTTAGTCTGGAAAAGATCTCTAAGATCGTTGAGTACAACTGCTAACCCAGCACCACCATGTTTACCACTAAACCATATCCCTAACTGCCACATTCACAAGATTTTTCATTTCAATGGATGACGACTCCACCTCTTTGTTAGGCAGACTGTTCCAATGCTCAACCACCCTTTTTCAGCTAAGAATTTTTTCCTAATATCCAATCTAGGTACATTTTGTCTGGTCCTGTCGCTGGCTGCCTGTGAGAAGAGACTGACCCCACTTGGCTGCAGCCTCCTTTCAGGCAAAAGTGGAGAGCAGTAAGGTCCCTCCTGAGCCTCCTTTCTTCCAGGTTAAACACCCCCAGCTCCCTCAGCTGCTCCTCACAGGACTTGTGCTCCAGACCCTTCCCCAGCTCCATTGCCCTTCTCTGGACACGCTCCAGCCCCTCAATGTCTTTCTTGCAGTGAGGGGCCCAGAACTGAACACAGGATTTGAGTTGTGGCCTCACCAGTGCCGAGTACAGAGGGACGGTCACTACCCTGGTCCTGCTGGCCACACTATTGCTGATCCAGGCCAGGACACCATTGGCCTTCTTGGCTATCTGGGCACACCCTGGCTTCTTTTCTCTTAATTTGCTTCGTGTTATGGCAAGTTGAATAACCACAGTTGTCTCAGAAAGACTTATTCCATCGGTTGGAATGTACTTAACTGGAGAATATTTTTTCCAGTTAAATATACATTATTTATATTTAGAACTTTCCATTTCTTTAGCATCCATAGCAGTTAAGATTTTATTAGCTTCTGACCTTCCCATTGATAGTGAAAAACACACAGAGGTTGTAGAACCTGTCTTTTTACTGAAAAACGATTTTTGGTCTGTCTTTTGGCTTCAGTAATCCACACATGGAAAACTGTCTGCATGATAAAGATCATGACGTGTTTTGAAACCACCACAGTTTCATACAAACCTATCTTGGTAGTACTGCACAAGAATTCCTGTGACAGTGGATGGGGCTTTTAGAAGAAACTGTAAAAATGTGAATCAAGAAAAATACAATGAATTGGAATAAATATATAATACTAGACTGCATTATTCAAATTACATTATTGATTTTGCTCCAGTGTTCAGCAATTTGAATTTCCTTTATAAAAGTTTCATCTTTTTGAAAAGACCAGAACATACTTTTTAATTCAAAGGCTGTTCACAGAATTATTTCAGACACATCAAGTTTATTACAGAAGATTACTTAACTGCTTGTAAAATTGTCACACTGGAAGAATTTATACAATTTCCTTGCACATTTAGCAGGCTTGTGGTATAAATAAATTGTTATAAAGAACTTTTGTTTTGAGATACATCATCACAGTGGCAGAATAAGCTCATGATAAAAGATAGTTCTTTCTGTTGTATGGTTTGCTGTAGAATGCTTTATTTTGGTAGCCTAAATGCTGTACACATGCATCTATTTTGAGTTCTTAGAATGTCTAGGACCTGATCCCAAGCCCTGAAGAACATAGCAGCAATGATTTTGGTGGTGAACTCAAACAAAAGGTAAGTAAATCCTTGGTCAGGTAATCTATCCTCAAAACAATTTTCCCCCTCAAAATAATTTGGCCCACCCAACTTTTTAGGAATATTAAGAGTCTCGTCTCTTTCCTTCAAAATGACAAGATGATCAAACATCTCTGCAATCTTTCTAAAGACATCTGGTTGTCAAAACAGCTATTTCAGAGCACCACATGCCAAGTTTAAAGCTGACTTTCCTAGAACACACCGATGCCTTAAGACTACAAACATTTAAGAAATCAAGTGTGCATTGAAGGAGTAACAGATTTCGCATTGAAATAAAGTATACCAAAATTTTCACCTTCAAAGTGTTTTTCAAATATGGTCTAGTTAACACTTGTGTTATGCTGAAATGGGTAAGTGGTAAATTCAGCTTTAATTGTGAATGGAAATATGAGGAAGAGAACTGATCCACCCTAGTCAAAATGTAAATCTGTGAAAGTCTAACTACATGTAAATTCAGACTAAGTTGTCACAGTGGTTGTTAATAGACTTAGAATAACTTAGTGTATCTTGTAATATCACCTAGCCATACAGGAAAAAAATTCAGTATCTGAGTCTACAGTAGAAGAATGATACTTTCAGTCTGTATGTTCAGTTTTAGTAATTTCCTTAAAATGATAGTATCTTCTATGATTTCCTAGTGAACTTTGAGGACTCATCACATCTCAGAAAATGTGTAATGTTTTCAAGGAGAGATGCATTAAATGTGGTTATTTGCTAATGCAGATTATTGACTGCTCACTCAAATATTTTAGTAGTACTGATTGTGTTAGATGAAAAAGTAGTAAGTGAACATGATTTGGAGGCTGTAGAAGATGAGGTTGCAAGTGAGGGACATTAGCAATAAAAATACAGTATTTTATAGAAACAGTGGTAAATATGTGAGACGTGGACCTCCTTAAAATGAATGACAATTCCTGCCTTCCTGAGAAGTCATATACAGCAATATTGGTCTTCATTTATTTAACTAAGAAGAAAAATATATGTATATACATTTCTTATTAAGTTTTAAGCCAGAAATTTATTTTGTAAATGTCTCTTTTAAGTGAAATAAGACAAATATAATTGGTTAAGTAGTTTCAGTGTATAAGTAAAGGATTAATAGTCATTCAGAGGAATTATCTGAATTGGAAATTTTACCTTTGATGGCGTTTCAGTACATTAAACAATTAACATTTAAAAGCAGTTTTTGTGCTAGGTTGCTACGAGGAAAAGTATTGGTCTTGATTTTGGTCTAAATCTAAAAGTACTTGAATTTTTCACACACATAATTTAGAAAATTTCTATAAAGAATCACTATTCTTTCTCATAGTTGAAAGAGATGCGTGACCATAGCAAATAACAACTATAGAAAAACATGTCTCTAGGCTAGAGTAGAAATATAATACTTTCTTTTCTTGAAGATTTCACCATGTTTGCATAAAATAATACACATTATCCATGGCCATAACAAAAACAAAATCCTCTGAGAGACTGAAATAGCTTAAACATTGCTAAAATCTTGGAAGGACTTTTCCCCACTGTAGACAACTGCAAAGAAACAGCTGTCCATCTGCACCACCAAAACTCACCCCTCCCCAAACATGCTTACAAACTGGAGTTTGGATGGTGACAGGGAACTTAAGATTAAGGGGATACTCTTCTCTAATCATCCCAGGTCTGGGGAGAAGAATGTATCCACAAGTGTTACTGGAAGAGAGACTGAAATACTGAGGGAGCAAACATTTAAGGGAGAAGCTTCTGTTGTGCAAAGTACCTGCCTAGGTGCTGAGGGCGAGCGCACCACACCTCAGGCTACAGCTGGGTGTTGAACAAGGTAATGGAAGAGGCAAACCCTGTGAGGAGGGTACTGCGTCTTTTTTCTTACTCAAGTGGACTCAGCTGTGGTAACTCCTCGGTGGGGGGTGGTGAGGAGAAGTAGCTGAAGCTGTTCACCTCTGCTGGCAGACCATAATGGACTCAACTGCACTGATGTAGACAGATGTCTTAAAGGTGTCAAAGACTCTCAAAGTCACCCCTGATCCAGGACATTACAGGATCCAGCTGAAGCTCCCCAACCCAGGGGAGATACCTGGGAATTCCCATTTGAACTGGTGTGAATACAACCCCAAGAGAGGTTGAGTTCTTGGGATTTTTCCCCACCACTTTTTTGGAACTTCCCCACCACCTCACCCACCCCACCCAGCTGTGATTACCACTTCAACCAAGATAAAGCAACAACTAAATCTTATCATGGGCCCTATAGGTGGTGAGATCTTCACACTTTTGTGCTTTCTCTTTCTTTTCCCTTGTGTATATCCTTGGATGATGTGCTGTCTTGCTTTCATGTTGTTATATAATTGTAGATAATAATAAGCAAAATGGCTTCATACCTGTTTTCCTTTGCAACCAATTTATTCTATAATAAACCCTACATATGTATATTTGCAAACACTGATCATTTAGTGTTGTTTCATTCTAATCTTCCCTAAGGGATCGATTAATGAGAACGTGGGTTACCCTTGCCATCTAGGGCGGTTGGTAACAAATCCTTTTCCCCTTTCTAGAGATCTTTCAGTGTGGGTGTTTTTTTTTTTTAATTACTATTCCTTTTGACTTTACAAAGTGTAGTTAATATTATTTAGTGCCTCTACATAAACCTCATTGCAGTAATTACATGGAACTGACATAGCTATAAACAGAAATTCTTAGAATTCAGATTATCATCTCTTAGACCACTGCTCAGAATTCAGATACCATTCTCCATGAATGATTAAAATAGATGAAAAGAGGCATGCTTGTAATCACTGTGACAAAAGATGTAACATTGTTGATGCTTCAACCATACTGTCATGGGAAGCCATCTTAAAAACGGGAGGAAAAAACCCTTCTACATTGTCACATCTGCAGTAGATGCAAATATCAAACTGTACTTCAAGAGACATAAAGAAAAAAAATAAAATCACAGCATGCTTAACATGTTTTTAAGAATGGATTGAACAAGGATCCCAGTGGAAGGATTTTAAGATATGTGAGAAATGATGTTCATGCTTTAAATGCCTGTAATGGTTGGGACTGGTTCTCATTTATGACACAAGTTTTTGTATATGTTGAAATTCATAGAGATGTGGGGGCAGGGTGTGGGAAAAACAAAGAAGAAGAGTAGAAGGGACTTCAGAACAGAAGAGACAAAACATATAAAACTTTTATAAACTGGTAGCACTCAGGTCCTTTTTCCAATCCTAAAATAGGAAACATGAAACTGCCCCATGTTACCCAGGTAAAACAGAACATAGCAAAAAAAATTGAAATTACTCCTTTGGAAAATATTCCACTGTTAAGAAATTACACCTTCTATAATGCCCAGGAAAGTGCATACTACATAAAAGAGATAATTGCTTAATAAAGTTTTCATTAAAATTAATGCTGGCGAAGCCTCAATATACATGATACAGACCTGTTATCTAACAATCATAGCTGAATAACTTGATATTTGTGCTACCTATGCAGTCTATGTGTGAGTATTTGATCCATGACAAATGCAAGGAAATATAACAAAAGAAGTATTGCAAGCTTGCCTTTGCTAACCTTATGTTTGAAGCATACACAAACACAGCTATACAACAATGTAAAGTTTCTTTACCACAATGCTGTGGTAATTTCATTGTGAAACCGAGCCTTAAAACAAGGATTCTGCAAAATGTAGAACTTTCTTTGTGTTTCAAAATTTAGGGGTTTTGCCCCATAACCAGCAATGTAGGCAAAATGACCCCCTCTCACTCCAACCTCCACTTTCACCCTCCCCTTCCTTCCCCATGAAGAGTAATGTAAAGAGATACAGAGTTATCAGAAAGACAAAATCTACTTGCAAAAATATCAGAAGTCAGTTATCTTTCCTGATGATTGTAGCCCAAACTGACTTTCTCACTCATCTCTAAGAAACTTTGTGCGTTGTTGTTCAATCCTTTTGTCCTTGAGAGCTATCTGGTCACAGGTCAATTGCTTGTGTTAGAATAGGATGGGTTCCCCAGAGCTATGCATGCTTCTAAATGCTCAAAATTCAAGTTTCTTCATTCCCTGCATTCATGAAATTCAGGTTATTCCTATTGGGTTTAATTTTTTTCCTAAGGAGGCAATTTTTTCTATCTGAAAAAGACTGTCTTTTTGAAGATGTTGTCTCTTTGTAATTATATCATGATTGTTGAAATCAGTTATCGTGCCCCCACAGTGTCTTGCAGTAAGACCAGAAAACTGCTCAGATGCTATGTATTATAGTTACAGAGTTCTAGTATTCCTCTAAAACTGCTAGTTTGATTAATGGAAATAAATTAATTCTAATCTAAATTTTGTCATGATTTGTGCTGAGAACATGCTTCCCACACCACATCTTGGAAGATCTGGCTTCAAAAAATTGTCTAATCCCTTGAGGCTAGATTCACAGTAGGAATTAAATATTAAAATTCCAAAGCTTGAGTTTTAGATGTCCTATTGCTTAAAGGTTTTCTTAACTCCAAGTATTAGTCCTGGATCTCATAAGGAATATAAGAATTTTAACATACCTTCAGGCAAGTGCTTCCCAGGGTGTACTTCAAACCCCTAAACTAAGCAATTAAGCTTTTTATATTGTGTATGTTACACAGATAGAATCCAAGGAATGGATTAACTCAGTGTGATGATTACAGACTTTATCTAAGCTAACTTAAAAAAATCAAAGGCTGAAAATAAATACATCCAAGTACAACATGGTAGAAATGGGATTTATATGCAAATATTCACTAGAACATGGTGAGAAGAGGAATGGATTCAAAACTTTTCATTGAGTGCGCTCCTTTGCATAGCTTTGCTTTGTTTATAAAACTTCATCTTTACCTGTAAGTTTTCAGTTTTTGTTCTTCCAACTCTCTTTACCACCCCACTGATGAGGAAAAGAGCGAACAGCTTGGTGGGTGCTTAGCTTCTGGTCAGGGTCCACACACCACAGTGATTCATTAAAATACTAATCAAAAATAAAGAACTAAGGAATGTGTATATTGAATGTTAGCTGCATGTGAACTAGAAAAAAACTAATGCAAAACCAAAAAACCCCCCAGGTCTGCATAAGAAAACCCTTTCTAAATCACTGGTAAAGTCACATAAGCTATTACTGGATATAAGATTGTATTAGGCGACAGGTAATTTTTCCTGTAGGAAGGAAAAAGCCTGCTAGAGGATAATATCACATGCAAATTCTGTATGACTTTGAAAAGTTATGAGCAAGGATGTGTTCTAAAAACAAGGGACAAATCAACTTGTTTAATCATTTGAGAACTTTATTGATTAAGGGACAAAGACAAGTCGGACACCTAGGAAGAAAAGTTACCTATATATTTGTACAGGCCTATTAGATGCAGGGCTCTTTGCTTGTATTTATCTCCTGCTATTTCAGACTTATAAATGATTAGCACCTGTGTACAGTCAAATCCACTGATCACGTACTTGGATTAGCTAAACAAATATAATCTGAAAGAGATTTTTCATTTATGTGTTTGAGGACGTGAATAAATCCAAAATACATGAGAACACTACCGAGGTATTTAAATAATGGTATTTTTCCTTTCTGAAGGTGTCTGTCTCCAGAGGGTAATTAATCTCATCTTAAAATGACCATCTAGAATAAGTGGATCAAAGAGGCCTCTAAAAATGTGGAAGTACACATTCCTCTTTTGTGGCTCCAGGACAGACAAAAGGAGCAACTTTCCTCCAGTAGACAGACCACTGCCTAGAAACCTACCCCTCTGCCTTGATTATTTGAAAAACTTGCTGTTATAAGTTTCTAAATGAGTTTTTTTGAACAGTTAATTTCAGTAATGCTGTGAATGTGACTCTTCTAACTTCCTCCCATACAGGTACAGAAATGCTTTTCTTACCAGTCAGCTCCAACAGGAGGAACAGGAGACAGAAAGACATTGTGGAGAAGGCCAACTCTGAAGAAAAAGGACTGAGAATAAGGTTATTCCAGCCAGCTTTCCTGAAGCACTGTTGAACTGCTTTAGAAACAATCCTTTAATATATTCTGTCACAGAGCTGCTTTAATAATTTCATCAAAAACAAATCTTATTTTTCACCTTGTGAATGCAATTGTTCTTTGCATTTCTGCAAATGAAGCAGGAAACAGTGAGATCTCAAAGTCTTCTTTTCCCTACCTCTGGCCATATGAAGAAAAAAATGTTTCATCCACTGGACCGTGAATTTCCTATTTGTTTTTCTACAGATTTCATAAAGAACTAACTGATGTGGTTCAGAAAAAAACCCCAGACAATTTCAAAGCTACCAATTCTGAGAGCCATGTTGTCCTAAGTAAAGAATCTAACATGCAGCCAAGTTATGCAGAGACAAGTTAAATCTTAAGTGTGTTGATGTCCATGGTCAGACTCCTCTCTCCCTGTTTTGTCTCCTGTGTGTCTTTAAGATAGTAGCTTTCTCATGCAGAGATCACTTCCAATCTATGTCAATAAAACAGTCAGCAAACTAAGGTCCTTTCTTCTGATGTAAATAATTCCTGAAGGAAGCATTTGAAGACTTCCTAAAGGACCATCCTTCATCTAAGATTGTTGCTCCATCAGCATCAAAACTTCCTCAGGGAGTTTGGTTTTGTTGAAATATGGATTGAAATTAAAAAAAAGAAAGAAAAGGTTTCAAAACCAACAAAGTTTCATTTCTTAATTGAAATGGAGCATTTTGACTTCTCATTTCTTTATGACAAAAACAATGTCTTTTTCTTTCACATTATAAATTAGAGAATCATAAGATCATAATATAATACATATTGAAAGAGTCTACAGGAGGTTTCTAGAACAACGTTTTGCTCTGACCAGGGTCCCCAGGAGATCTGACCAGATTTCTCATGGCTTCACATAGCCAGGGCCTTAAAACCTCCAAGGGTAAAGACTACGCAAACTCTCTGGGTTACTGATACCAGTGCTCAACCGTCCTCATGAGCAAAATGTTTCTCCAGTCTGTACCTCTACTGCTTCTATTTCTATCCATTGTCTCTTGCCCCTACTGCCCTGCAGGGAAGAGGTCAGCTACAACTCCTGGAGACCTTCCCCTTGGTCAGTGGGGGCTGCTGCTGGGTTCTTCCAAAACTGTTTCTGCTTCAGGCTGAACAAACTCGACTTTCCCACCTTGTCCTGAGAAGTGTTCCTGTTCCCATCATCTTGGTGTCCTCCACCAATCTCCAGTTTGACTGTTTTCCTTGTAGTGGGGAGCCCCATATTGAGCATGGTGTTTATGACCTAACAAATGGGTAGAGGAGAATAGTTCCTTGCCTGGATCTCCTGGCTCTGTCCTGTTCCTACAGGCTCCTCCTGTTCCTACTGTTAACCCCTTTACTTCCACAGAAACCTATGGGCCCATGCTCAGCTCTGGTGCCCAGCAGGACCCTCAAAGGTTTTTCTGCACAGCAGCTTCCTAGGCAGTCAGTGCCCAGCCTGCGCTGTTGCAGGGGTTTTCCTTTCCAGGTGAGCTTTAAATTTATCCTTATTGATCTTCTTTGCATTCTTGCTGTCTCACTCCTCCAGCATGTCTTGGATGCTTTTGAATGGCAGCAGAGCCCTAGAGCAATGTCATCTGAAACTTGATGGGAATGCAGTCTGATCCCTCATAAAGGTATTGAACAGAACAGTCCCAGGACAAAGCCCAGTGGTACTGCCCTTGTTACTAAGCTCCAGGTAGAGAATGTACCATTAATTACCACCCTCCAAAAGTGATTACAATAATAATTATTGCCAATCTGGTTGTCCACCCAGTCACACTGAAAAAGCAAAAATTGAAAATAGGAATATTATGGGATACACTGTCAAATCACCTCTGTCTCCTTCATTTTCCCTGAAATCACAATATATATTTCTCAAGACAAAACCAGAGAAGATTTTGACTTTTACAAATAACATTATTTTCTCCAGTTCAAAATGTTTCTGCCTTTAAATTTCTTGGAAAACTGAAAATTTCTGCACACTGAATTGAAACCAAACCAATTCTGAGTTTTGAACAGACATACTTAATAGTGGTAGCTTTGCCTTCTTATTGTTCAGGTGAAACATACTGGGAATACTTTATTTCTTTCTAAGAAACCTCATCAATACAGCCCAGCCTGTAACATTATTATTTATACTGGAATTTTACTCATACCAATGAATGGTCTGATTAATTTTTTGTTCTAGCTTTTCTTTTCTGAATTACTTCCATTCTCAGTAAAACTGGGCACATCCAGGCTTTGACCACTAATTTCCTTTGCATTATAGATGAGGCAATAAATGCTGGAACTATAAAGTGTTTAGGAGGTAACTCCCCTTACTTGCCTTTCCATGTATTTATTTACCGTTTTACAGCAGGGGGCAGACACTCACGTGCTCATGTGCCTTACATGTTTGTGTGATAAGACATAATTGCTGTTTAGAAACTCTGCTGTGACCTGATGCCTTCTTTGCAGAGCCAAGACCTTTGTTTTGAAAAGTCAAACAGAAGCACACTAGCCCTTACAGAGTATATAGTTGAGGCTGGTGCTCTTTTAAGAGTCCTAGCCCTTAGTCTGATGGACAGTGGTTTATGACATGGAGCACTGATTACCAACATTGCTAAAACTTTTTGTCAAGCATCTTAAAGACTTTAAACACATATAAAACTCTAAACACTTCAAGGTAAATTTGTATCTATTTTAAATAGCTGTTAAGTAGGTGATTGTGTTAGCTATTCAATAAAAGGAAGAAGAGTTGAAGTAGCTGTATAGAACTGAAGGTGAGGCCATGTCCACCCATAATAAAATGTGTGAAATTGTTAAACCAAACGCTGGTGGGAAAACTAAAGCAAATATACTCCACGGATGTACTGAACTGCAGAGCTGCCTTGAGGCAGGCACTGGACCAAGAACTTCTCCATCGTCGACTTTCACTTAAACCCATTTTTTGCTTCATTTCACCGGTTACTAAATATCTAAATAATCTTTGGGCATAAGAACAGCAGGCAATGGAGCACAGCTCAGTCAAAGCTGGTGCAGAACTGGAATTAGTAAAAGGAAATTAGTGGAATATTGGTGTTATTTAACCTTGCTGAGGACCAGAGCTGGATCACAGCTCAACAGCAGCTTGGCTGGATCTATCTGAGGACACGCCCCTCTACCCTCTATGCCTTGTACTCTTGTGGAGTACTTCTTCCCATAAAGGTTCAGGGATATGTGGCACTGTGCACCATATACCCATTAATTTAGTAGGTTGTGGGAGCTGTTGTTTATCACTGTCCACTACTCACCTCTTGTTTGTAATTCACAGGTGACTGAGTTGATAAATGGGTGAATTCTTTATTTCTCTGTCAGATCTTGGTTCTACAAAGGTCAAGGCACAGTCTTTTTGTAAACTCTTATCACTTCACCTGCGTTGGATAAAAGCGATTGTACAATGATTGAAATGCTGATTGCCATCAAGTCATTCAGTTTTTGAAGATACTTGCTGGTTATTTATTTCCTTCAAGGCAACAAATGGCTCCCACTTGGGAATACAATTATGCCCAGGCCCTAGGCATCCATATCATGGGAAAAAATATATGTTTGACTCCTATTAGAGTTCAGGCTATTTACTTACTCTGTTCATGGGACATCAAGAACACTTGAGTTCTGTCTAAGCCCTGTACTCAAAAATTAATGCTGTCTCTCTGTGTGCTAAGGATAAATTTGATGAAAGCCCTGGTGAGGTCTGCTTATCAGTGCCAGTGGGTCTGCAGAAGGATTTTACTCTTAGAAGTCAGGAATGTAACTTTGCACACTAGTGATATGCTCTGCTGATTTCTCATATTCCTCTTGTAATTTCCTCCCTAACAATGTTTACTTCCTTCTGAAGATAAAGGCTTTGGAGAATTTTCTGAAACTGTGAAATCCTATTCCTTTGTCAGGAGCACTTCTTTTATAATAGACAAACTTTGTTTATCCATTGCTTCAAAATACATTTATTTCAGTTTTATCTGTTCGGGCTATATTTTCTGCTTATTAGACCAGACACTTAAATTAATGTAAGTCCTTTTGTACTTAGATTAATAGTTAATTTCTTCTTCAATTCCTGCCAATTCAAATTGTCTGAACAATCTTTCTTTCACTTTCAAGCTACTGATAAATATGCTGAGGGCTGGCAATGCTACACTTAGCAGAACTGAGTAAAGGAAAAGCAGGACAGGAAAAATTTTTCTTGCTGGAATTACAAGTCACTAATTTCTCCCTGGGAAGTAAAATTTACAAGGATGATTTTTCTTCTTTTTAGATTAAGCTGAGCGAAACTGTATTTCTTAAATTTTTAAAAACTTTTGCCACCTGGAAAATAATAAGAAAATATTTACCTCTTAGATATGCCTCATAGACTTTCTGCAGAAAAGAGAAAAAGGAAATAAAAAGGAAAGAAAAAAAAAAGAAAAGGAATAAAAATATTTCAATAAAACATATGCAAAGCAGCTAATGGTTTAGTTAACATGGGAAAATCTTAACCTCCAGAAAAGCCTGAAATCTTGTGATTAGTGATCTAAACATCTTCAAAAATGAAATATGTGGATTTGCATCATTTTAAGCCTACAGAGGAGTTGAATTTGGTTCTCTGGCCTTCTGTAAAAGTGACACATAAAGATATCTTTGTGAATGTGACAGAACTGCAACTTCCTTTAAAACAAAACAACACCTTTTTTTGAGAAAGGGCTTAACCAAATGTCCTATTTGGGACACCTAGGCTTGTTACTCTTATTTGAGTTACAACTAAATCTAAAGGCTATATACAATTGAGTAAAGGTGTGGAGTTCTAGAAACAACTTGTCCTCAGCATTGTCTGTGGAAACACATGTTAAATGGATCAGGTTCTGCCTCATGGACCACAGC
Source organism: Orthonyx spaldingii (assembly GCA_013397795.1). Taxonomy (NCBI): domain Eukaryota; kingdom Metazoa; phylum Chordata; class Aves; order Passeriformes; family Orthonychidae; genus Orthonyx; species Orthonyx spaldingii. Next base: position 292,364 of record VZTJ01000581.1, on the reverse strand, counting down.
CCCACAACAGTAGGTAGTAGCTGTTTATCTAGCAGATAAGAGAGATGGGTTAGAAACTTTTCCACCAGCATCACAGAAAGATTGTACATCAGCTATGTAATGCTTTTATGGCTTTTTCTGCAACTTCAGAGCTGCTTAATGTCACATTGTGAGGCTAGAGCATCAGAACCCATGCCCACCCTGACAATGACTATTCACTTAACATTAAGAAAGGTCCTACTCATATTTCATGGTGTTATTGCAAAGCATACTTTGCAAGAAATAATTGTAGTGATCCAGATGTTCACAAAGATAAGCAAGACTAAGAGTGACTGTCATCTATCATTCTTTGTGATCCCATGTTGTTTTCAAATTATTTCGAGTGTGTAGGCCTGACTAAGACATTTAATGGATGTGATCATGGGTTTCTTGTTTTTTCCCCAGAAGATTGCAGTTGTGCTTGAGTTTCTTCCTGTTTTGAATATTCATTCCGTTTTCTTTTCAGTATCTAATTTATGGGTCCAGTTAGGGAACTTTCTTCTCTGAACACCCTTTATCATCCATGGAAGAAAAGTAGATGGCTCATCCTGGAGTAATTCCATATAACTAGGGCAGGTTAATTGCTGGGTTTTCCATCTTTAGAACAGAGAGAGAGCTAAGCTCTGCCTTCAGCAGGCTCTCTCCCTCTAGACATGTCAACCTCTCTCTCCTGAAGGACAAAAGGAGCAAGAGGGGACTAGCCTCTGAAGACAGGTACCTAAATTTGATTTGCTTTAATTTAGTTGATGTGATTAAATATGGTCATGTGTGAGTTTTATTTTCATTTGGACTTTTAATACAACTTTCCTTTATTTATTCTGAACTGGCTCACTGGGAAAACATTTTGGGTTTGTGCTGTTTTGAATGCTATGCTTTCCTAAAGCCTGTCTGCCAAGGACTCCACAAATTTGCCTATGCCAATAACAGATATTCAGGGAGAGGGGTCAGAGTGTCTCTGACTGCAAAATCATGAAAGTGACATCCTGAACAATGATCCTGGCCACAGTCAAAAACTAAAATAAAGTACAGAGCTAAGTAAGGAGTACTATGACTTTTCTGTCACTGCTAGAAATTGCTATTCTTCACATAAATTGTCTTTGTCACAGAGTATTTTTGAAGTGCAATTGGAATGTACATGCAATTGGATGCAATTACCTCAGAAGTCAGATACTTAACAAATATCTCCCTTGGGAAGATATTCTGAGAATTGTCTGTTTACAATGAGAAGCCAGACACTAATTCTCTCCATCCTTACACACACACACACACACTCCTACATTTAAGTTAACACTGCAGTCCTTGTCATATCTATTCAAGGCCATTTTAACAGTTTAGACTGTTAATGCAACACTTCTTACAGTCTGAAAACTCAACATCCAGGCTTGGTAGACTGGATTTCCCCCAAAAATATGAGTTTTGGGACAAAGTTTTCATTTCTGTTTGCAGCGAATAGAAATCAGACAAATTCTTCACTGTCATTATGGTGCACGGAAATGTATTCAGGAAAGAAGCCATGTGGCTATATATTGCTGCTCTCATCAGATTCCCAGCAGTAGTTTCTGTATTATGTCATGCTCATGGGCAGCCTCCATCCTTCAGCCTGCTGTGTCCACCCACCAAAATTATCCCAGATCTGTTTCACTTTCAGGGACAAACACGGAATAAATGTTAAGTGGATGTTGTAAGCAATGTCAACTTCCTTTATATTTGTGGAAACATTTCTTCTCAACAGTTCAATTCAAACATATTTCCCTCAAGATCAAGGAATGCCCTTATGTTGGGGCACAGAAGCACTTCAAGAGCTGTCCAGAAAGGGAGATGATTGTACTGCCTTGGAAAAATATTCAGCCTGCAACATTTTCCCTCCAATTCTGTCTTTCTACCTGTGCCTCTGTTTCTACCTCTGCCTCTATTTGTGTCTTTATGTCTTTGTGACTTTAATTTTCTCAAGAAACTAGATAGAAATATATATGCCTATTTACCAACTGGTAATTAAAAGAAGATTCTAGTTCAGCTGTTGTCATAACACCAAAATCTTTATTTTCTTTTTTAATTATGCTATGCATTTTGAAACTAACTTTTTTTCATTTTCAAAACCATTAAACAAGATATTTAAAATTTTTTGTTGATAAGGTTTTCTTTAGCTAGAAATTTATCAAATCTATTTCCTTTAAAAATATTACAGTCAATGAAACGGCATTTTTCAACCAGAAAAAAACTCTCCTTCAAAATATGGTCAGTAGTTCTACAGGTTTTTCAAGAAAATGTTGCAATAGGCCATGGGAAGGTGGTTGTGGTGCATCCTAGTAAGTCTTCTAGAATTTCAGCATGACTACAAATGTGACAAGAATAGCAATTGTTACTGCACCAGTATTAGAGGAGCTGAGATTGCAACCCAGCTACTGACATTGAGGATGACACTTTTTGATCTAGGTCTTCTTTCTTGTATAAATAATAAGCTGTATTTTTGGGTTTTGTTGTTTGCTCACTAAGACAAGATGCTGCTGTACCACTCTGTTTTCCGCAAATGGAAGAAAGCTGTTTCTTCATATATATGCTGTAAACATATTAGTGTTATTTTTATAGATGAAGACCACTTTCCCATTGCTGTAATTGTTTTATAAATATGTAATAAAGAATAGTTTTAGATCATATTAGGAAATTACCTCTCTTTCCTCCCCTTTCTGGTATGAACTGGAAGCAAGGATGAAAAATTACACTTTACTTGACAACTCTTGTTATAATGAGAATTGGTCTTATAAACTCATCACTGGTATCTTGACTTAAATTTGATTTACAGCTTTCATCATGCTTTCTCTTACTTATGTCATCCTTCCTTTCCTTCTTTCCTCCTTTTCTTTTTTTATTCTCTGTGGAGTTACAGCTTTGTATTGTGGTCTTGGGCTCTGTTGGGCTCTTCCTAAGACTTTTTGCAACCTTCACCTTTCCTTCCTTTAACTTTTACCCTTCTTAATACTCAGGAAAAGTTTCAGCTTCTTTGGTAATTTATCATGCATACCATAAAGACATGGCATCCAATCAACAAAAAGATCAAGGATCCTGTTGGAGAGGACAATATTTCTAAGAGAGGATACACAGTCAAGCAAAGATACACTGTGAAAGAAATGTTCAGGGGGAACAGCCAGAGGGAAAGGGGTGTGCACAGTTTCGGAGCTGCCCTGAATATCTGCTTTGCAGTGTACACTGAACTCACGGTCTATGCCCAAGTTCTGTAAAAGGCAAAAAATATGATTAAATCTATTGTGATTGGAGGTTTGAACTCCTTCTCTGAACAGAAGGGAAAAAGGAAACACACTGAGTTCTTTTTTTATAGGAAGCAAAGTGCTTTGCAGAAGTAATCAAGCTGAGAGCTGTATGGTTCAAAGGCAATTTTATCTCTCATATGGAGTGCCTGCTGTAGTGACTGAGAGATAGTGAAGAATGAACCTTCTAATGTGTGGTCATGAGGAGCAAAGTACACACAGGATAAAAATATTAAAGGTATCTGACTGATTATGGAATCTATGTTTATTAAAATATAAACTCTTTGCTTGCTAAGTACTGAGGTAAACTGAGAGTAAAAGGAATGTGGAATCCTAAGGAATCCTAAGTAATTTGGATACTTTTTGACGACAAAAATATATTTTATTTTTAGTAAAGACAAGGGGAGTAGCTTCTGTCTACTTTCTCCAATTGTAAATCTTAGATCAACAAAGTTACACTGTTATGAATGTGATAAAACCAAAAGCATCTCTCTCCCTTGCACTTTCAGCCAACATATTTATTAAAATCTAGATTTTGTGATTTAAGTTTGTTAGTACTGAATCAGATTTAATTCACATTCTCACCTGTTTAACTCCTAAGATCTTTATAGTGTACCTGGCTTTTTTAACTGCCTGATAGTTAAAAGAAAAGGAAAACCATATCTAAATAAGTTTGGATAGAGAGGAAGAGGGATCCTGAAATGGGGACTAATTCTGAGCAATTTAAACCAACACATTTGGCTGGCTATTGCTTCTACCAGAGTATTCAGGTGTCTATATCTCAATTTGATTTGATCAGGGTAGAGAAGGGATAAATGTACTGCATTTATTCATTTTACTGTTTAGACACAGACAGTCCTCAATTATATTTTGATTTTAAACTGTTCTGATTAGTTTTAAAATTACTTTATGCCGTCAACATGGTGCTCAATCACAATGATTCCAATAAGATTAAAGAAAATCCTACAAGTCAACTGCTATTATTAGAAACACAAAATCATGATGTTAGGATGTATTTCAATCAGAAGTGAAGTCACAGCACAACATTTTTAGAAAAACAAAACATTCTCTGTTACAAATAAATTATTAATAAAAGAAACTTTCCTTTTCTACTTACCTTAATCCTGTAGATTGTAGGCATTGTTTTAAAAAGGGAATTAAGAACTAGTCTAGTATCATGCCCACTTTTTCTTCTAGACTAAGGATCCTGAAAAGCCTTAGCCATAAACCAGGCGTACTGAAATGTGTTCAACTCTGGGGACTTCAACACATTTTCAAGTTACTACAGTTTAGCAATTTTTCATGTATCAGCTTACAAGTACCTGTCCCTATATGCACTATGGCAAGTGCATAATAATGCAGTTCACCTTCACCCTTTTTCATTGTTATCTTGTCTAACTTGAATGACCTTTCTTTGCCCTGGACTGAGTTGCTCAGTAATGTGATAAGCTGGGATGGATTTAATCATAAATTCAAGCTTTAGAATAGTGAACTGCAAATCTACCCATATTAGCTGGGAAAGGCATACATATCCATGAAGATGTGTTCATAAAGAAATTACTCTAGACCTTCAAGTTGCACTTGTTTTCTTAGCACAACATTGTCCTTTAAAATTTTTATTAGGACATAAACAGAGGTACTGAAACATCAGAAGGAACTTTATACCTGAATTCCAGGTCTGATTTGCACATCTGTTTCAAAATTGGCTGATAAGCCTTTCTATGCTAGTAAGAATCCTGCCTTTGCTATGAGATGATGAGTAAAGTTCTGCAACTGCCTTTTCCTGACAATAATGGAAGATAATAAGGATGCTATTAGAACAGTCCCTGAAGTAATAAAAAGCAAAAAGCACAGAAGCCTGAAAAGATGGCAACATAAGCAATTGAAAACAGTATGTGGTGTGAACAGCCCACAAATGTCAGACTGTGCAACTTTGTGCTGAAAACAACAAAATTCAAACTAGGAGAAAGCACTCATTCTGCAGATACCACATTTAGAAAGACTAATCAACATCAGAAAACAAAAAATCACACTCAGTGAAGAGAAAAAAGAAATACTCCTCCCTTCTGTGCTCTCAAGCCTATCCATTTAGGTAGATACATTTTATTGCAGTGATACTAACTTCTATGACAGGCATTAAGCTACTAAGGCCAGGTGTGAATTCAATGAAAAATGGGATGGAGCCTTACTTCTTTTTAAAGTAAAAACACTAGCATTCAAGAAGCAGTAGTCATTGGAGTTGGTAATGCAAAGCTCAAGGCCACAGTCTAGCATAACATAACTCTAGATGTCACATAAAAAAAAAGAAATTAAAAAAAAAAAACTTCATCCTGACATAGGGGATTCTTTTATCTCTCTGACTAGCTATTCATCAGCTAAAGCTGGGACAGCAGTATAAGGAGATTATATACTACAAGAATCATAGAGATGTTTTGTGATGAAACAGTGTTTCATTGGAAAATACGAATTGGTGGAGTATAAAGAATTTCATTGAAAATCTCCCGAGCTTTAAGCAAGCAAACTTTCACCAAAAGCACAGGAAAGCTCCACATAATTCTGTCCAGATTCCTGGCTTATTATTCCCCGTGCAGCAACTCTGGGACACCTAATGTGCTAATGCTAAGCACACTGCCTGCATTCTCAAGGTTGCTGTCCCTAACTGATACATTTGGGGGAACAAACCTGATTCTGACGATAAACCCAGTTCATGTCATGAAACCTATAAATGTCTAATTTACAGTTTTGAGTCAGCCTGCTTGCAGGTTTTCTTTAAAATTATGGACAAAAAGAGCACCTCTGTATCCTGCATGATGTACACTGCCTGGAAGTACAGGCTAGAGAGGATGATTTTCAGGACAGGCAGCCACTGCAAAAGACAGAAGCTCTGGGACTTGCAGCTCCACCCAGATCTCATTTCTGGCCCTGTGGAAGGGGCAGCCTGGAAAGACAAATGAAGCAACAGCAATCTGAGGCACAGTCCCCAAGGGCTCAGTATTTAGGACTAAGGCATTAACTTTGGCAGTGTGACTGCATCCCGTGTAATAGTTCTGTGAGAAAGAGGGCAGGCATCTCTGGAGAGCTGTGCAGCTATTCCCCGGTGCTGGTTTTGACTGGGATAGAGTTAATTTTCCTCACAGCAGCTGTGTGGCTGTGTTTTGGATTTGTGCTGGAAACTGTGTTGCTAATGCAGAAATGTTTTCTTACTCCTGAACAGCTCTAACAGTGTCAAGGCCTCTTCTGCTCCTCAGCCCACTGTACCAGTGAGGAAGCTGGGGGTACACAAGGAGCTGGGAGGGAGCACAGCCAGAACAGATGACCCCAAGTGACTCAAAGAATACTCTAGACCATATGGCATCATAATCAGCAATAAAAAGCTGGGGGAAGAGGGAGGACAGAGGAACATTGGGAGTTAAGTCATTTGTCTTCCTGAGTAACACGTGATGGAGTCCTGCTTTCCTGGAGATGGCTGAACACCTGCTTGCCCGTAGGAAGTGGTGAATTAATTCTTTTTTTTTTGCTTTGCTTGCACATGCAGCTTTTGCTTTACCTATTAAACTCTCTTTATCTCAACCCAGGAGTTTTCTCACTTTCACTCTTTGGGTTCTCTTTACTATCCTGTGGCAGTACAGTGGGTAAGCAGGTGTGTGGGGCTGAGCTGATGGATATGGTTAAACCATGATACCCCCCTCACACTCGTGTTTCTTTAATACCACACCTAGTTTTTCACCTCCAACTGTGTTCTTCAGCAGAATAAGAAAATGTTTGAATTCCCTAGAAAAGAAAAATAAAGCAAGCAGTTTTCCTGTCAGGTGCACTTGTCACATATTTTCTGTAGGGTAATAAGTATTCTTACATCTCAAACTTCATCTAGCACTCCTAGAAATATACTGCACAAAGGTATAATTCTTCTGTCAAACACAAGTTACAGGCACAGCTCTATTTTTGTTTGGCTTTGTCTATTGCAAGAGTTTTGTGCTGAGGCTGATTAGTATAGAAACAGATCAGGTTAAATCAACTCAGTCCTACTATACTGAACCAAAAGGAGTTTTACTCTCCAAAACCAATCTATTACCTACTCTTTTTATAAGTTTAGCATTACCTACTGTCAGATACTTAAAACAATGAGGCAGATATAGTATAAACTTATTTTCTGGGGTCTGTCTACAGGTTATATCACAAGCTTAGGCTAGCCAATTATTCTTCTAAAAATCCCAGGTTTATCCTTAAGAACAGTTTTGTTCTCTTTGTTTTAAGATTTAATCTCTCATGGAATATTCATGAGTTCATCAGACAGTCAAGAAGCAAAGCAGTGAGCAGTACTAAGCAGAGGAGGATCATGTGGAGAAACTTGCTCAGTCTAAGCCCTGTTAAGATCAGTCTAAGCCCTGATGTGTGGACTCCTGGGGAGCTTCCTTGGTGTGCTGTCTATGTTATTACTCTACCCAGGGCTGAAAACAATTCCTGGAGAATTTTCTACTGAACACACAGCTGGAAAGACAATTTTCATGCTGTACATTTGCAGGTATTTCATTAATTTTTGTGTTGTTTCCTGACCTATCACCTCTCTGCATCTTGTACCAATTATGGCAATTCACAAGCAAAGCTCTGTGAGGTTCCAAGCAGTACATGTGCTCTTACAAGAGATTTAGAGGAGGGTTCCTGTGATAGACCGCAGTTCCCCATTGACATCAATGAGATTCAAAGTTAGATAGAGTTATTGTTAGTGAATTATGAAAATGAATAGATTTGTTCAACAGCTTCCCTTTGATATCAAGGTATTAATAATATTTACTTTTTTACTGGGAGTTCTCTTTCAGCATAATTTCCTGCAAAGGAACTATTCTTCAGCAAATTTTGTGGCCTGGGAACATGAATATCAGCAAGAATTAAATGTTGTATGGTAAGGATCCCTTTTGCCCTCATTTTAGGTTTTAAGAAAAAGTATTTAACGCATAAGAGAACAAAGCTCTTTATTTTCTTTAAGGGTTCATTATGGAGGGCTACATTGTGTGTCAATAATGGACAGCTAGACAGAGCTATACATGGCAGACAATCACATAATTACACATGATAAAATGAAATCTTCTTTCAGACTATTTATACAACATTTCCTTTATGCAATGGAAAGGGACTTCTAAGCTTTTCAAGAGCAGTCAAATTATGTTTTTCTGGGATCAGGCAAAGTAGCAGGAAACCTCACAATCAATAATTCAATTTACCATTTCTCAGAATTAATCCTTTTCTTAATGACTTTTTCCCCTCCTTGCATTGATATGGAGATAGACAGAGCTCTAGATAGAGCTGCAAGACTGCAAAACTAAAGAAATATGTTGTTTCAATGTTGGAAATTATAATGGTGAAAATAATTCAGACTGACTGAAGACAGAGTAGGGCAGTTCACGGCTATTATAATTATTTTTAAATACTTGGTGTCAGGGGAACAAGGGAGAGTATACTAGCAGTTAAATTTCCATACAGTGATTTAGTGATCTTTTGGCAAGGCAGAAACGATGGATAAAACAGTTTTGTTGGCTCTGCAGGAGATTATTGAGAATTCTTAGAGATGAAACTAAATCTATGTGTAGAGAAGTTTACAATCACGATCTCTGTCTTGGTAAGACAGAGTACGAACTGGGTGCTCTACTACCTGAGAACACTTCCAAGAAAATCTGTATACTGGGCAGGAAAAGTCCTTCTTTCCTTGGAATCAGCTTTTGGGTTCCTCGCAGCAGTAAGCACAGGGATAATATGCTTTGTATTACACATCTCTTGGTGATGGCGAGCACTGGGTGACAGGCACCATGTAAGCACAGATTAAGGTTGGTCTGTTGGTTTCTTTGTAAGAATATCCCATTATCTATCTAGACCACTACTACCGAGAATAAAAAAAAGAATTATATGAAACAAAGAATTAAACTCCCAGTTCCCTAACAAGGGAGTACCATCTGGAAAAGCTCAGTGGAACAGAGAGAGACAGGGAAAAAAAAATCAAGAGATGTTCTTTTTAATTAATAGCTATTTACAATACTAGTAGCCTAAAAAAAAAAAAAATTAAAAATAGAATCCTGCTTCTGTGAAGGCTCCTTGTGCCCTGTCCGCAGAGCTAGGCATATTTTTCAATTATTGGCAATTTGGTCCCCAGAATTCATTTTAGAGTGATACAAATTACTAGGACATTTATAAGAAAAAAGAATTTTGAAATTCTTAAAGGATACTTAATTTTTTTTTTTTTGTTAAATCCAAACATTTTGACAGTTCTAATGCAATATTTTAAGTTTGTTTTGAACTGCAGTTTTTAAGTTTTGAAATTGAAAGGAAAAAATGTGTCAGTATTTTAGAGGCAAATTAATCAACTTCAGACTGATACAGCAGCACTTTATTTTAGCTTACTTTATTTCAGAATTATACAAATAAACTACATTCTCCCTCTCAAAACGATATATAAACTGGATTTCATTTTGAGCATGTTCAATTCATTGTTTTGTGATATTTCAGATATGAGAGTTCTCAGGAATATCTGCCTTGGCCCCAGGTCCCCTAATTTTTCAAAGTCCCAGACTTGCAAAAATTCTAAGTGAATTCCAGTGAAAAACAGGCATCAGCTCAGCAGAAGTTAGCTGAACTTAAGTTGTAATTAGCTATATTTGGCAAGCAAAACTCTCATTCCTTCACCTTTGGGATTACTCTTCATTACCAGTTGCTACTAGAAAGGGCTGCTTGTAAGTTGTTCTTACTGTCAGCAAGGAAAAAGACAAGTATAATCCTAGGACTTAGAGAATTGAACTGTCACTAAAGTCACTCTTGCACCCTTTTTCTCTGCACTTTTTTATAAGTGTGATGGAGCAACTCATAGAAACAACACTTCATGGATGAAAAATCATCATCACAGGACTATTAGTTAATTAAGTGTAGTGAACTCATCAACCCTGGCAGAAAACCTGGCTATTTTTCATTAAAAATGAAAAGTGGTCAATGTTCTTTGCATACTGTAGCATGCAAAAAAGTAATTAAGCATCAGTGGTACTTTTGTCAAGATTTCCTCATTTATGGATCTGTTAATAGAAAAAGGAGTTGGTCTCACTTGAATTGATGGACATTTAGCCTTTTTTAAACACTGATGTCTTTTCACCATTGTGCACCAATTCTGGGTAATTAATTTGACTACTACAGAAATGTAAACATATAATGGTGTAGATATTCATGAGCTAAATTTCATCAGGTGCTAGATTTAACACATATTAGCTAGATCCTGCTAATTAGGTAAACATCTGCTAAATATGAGGAACCTGGGAGTCTTGAACTTAAGGTAAATCTGGGACTCAAGAGATCTTAGCTTGGCTTCTATTTGTACTGCAAACTCTTATTCTGCATTCCAGGTTTTCCCACTGCAACCTTTGTCACAGGTCTTGATTGACAGCAACAAGTTGATTCATATTTGAGGAGATTATTACAAAAACTCTTGGGAGAGTTATACTGAAATTCCTGGTGTTGTGGGAGATAATTTTTCACACTCACAAATGGGAATAAAGTTGCTTAAAAAGCAATTTTAATTAAAGATGTAAAGAAAACTCTTACAACACAGATTAACATGGTCATGCTATACAGTTCTTGAAGGATAATATTTTAGAGTGTCTTCTCTAAAGAAAATCTTACAATTTATGCTACACCTAATGCCAATTTTTGTCTTTCTACTCAATTCCAAAGCTGTGCCTTGCATCCACTTGTACTTCACAGACTGATTAAGGTAACTTTGGCACCTTTTCTTTCAGTTTTCAGTTCTTAGCAGAGTTGGTACAGAGTTGTGAAATAACTACACCCTCTTTAGCCCACCAGAAAAACCTAAACCTAGGTTCTTCATAAAGGTTGCATACTTCTTAGTCTTTCCCAGCCTTTAACCCTTGTGTTTTGGTTGTGGGAATAAATGACTTTTTATCTCTTTCTCCTTCACTCCACCAGATGTCAATAAAATGACCTTCCCTTCCTGCAATGCACCCCCTCCCCGATTTTTGGGTGAAGGCTTGTGACAGTCTTATTTTCTCTTTCTGCCTCAACATCAGCAGTGTATGTGCTTTTTTACCTTAATATTCACCCAGGTGTCTGATCTGCCTAGTTTTATTCTGGATACTTCGTTTGCCAGAGAAAAAAAGCTCAATTTTGCATAAAGTTGTTTTTTGCTTGTTCTTTGTGAAGGAAAGTACAGTGCTTGAAGTTTTTACATATAGGAAGGGGAGAAGGAAGAGAATCAATGGGCGACGATGCTACCCCTGAAGGAGTTTCATCCTTCAATAGTCTGCGGTTTCTGAACTGTGGTATTGCAATTCATATTTCGCCTTCGGCTACAATGAAGGTACAATCAGCTTAGAACAAAATTAGGTCTCCTCAGCTCTGAGCATTTTGTGAGACAGAAACCACAGGGCAATGATCTGAGAGCGCACCTCAAGTTGTTCTACATCTCTCCTCAGGAAGGTCCTGGCACCTTTATTCCTCATTTTCCTTCAAAATCAGAAAAATGATTGCACACTCAGGATACGATTTTCTCTGCACCTTAATTCCTCTTCTTTGTAGTCCTTGGAGTTTCTTCCTGTTAGCTGTGCAGGTGGTCTGGGCAGAGCATTATCCTTTCTATGACATGTACAGAACCTAGTACAACATTTTCATAATAGCTAAGGCTTCCATTGTTGTATTCCTTTTTATTGCCAGCCCATTTTAATGTTAGTTTGACCTGTGTATATATTATTATGTTCTACAACCTCTTCCCAAAATTCACCGTTTTCAGATACATCTTGATTGCAGCCCTTATACCTTTTATTGGTCTTATTATTACTTTCTTTTCAGCCTTATGTGTTAAATATTTATGCCTTTTATCTTTATGTATGATTCATAACAATCTATCAGTATTTCTCCATGTCCCAAATGTAAAATAAGCCTACACAATTAATATATAACACCGGCCAAGTCTAGAACTGTGGACATCAAGAAGGATGGACAAATGAAAAGCTAATGATCTAAACCTTCATTAACTCAATCAGTACCTCCCAGAAACAAACTAACAAACAAATAAAAGAGCTTGCACTCCTTCATTTGAAGCAGCTGATTACTGGCTTCATGAGAGGCCAGAAAACAAAAATATTTCCTGTAAAACTTCAGGGAGTTTGTTGTTGTTTACTTTTGTTTGTAGAAAGAAAACAAGTGTAAATTTTTTTGTGGGTTTGGGATTCCTTAAAATCAGAAGTAAATTAGAATCTGTTGTCTGCAACTAGCTAAAAGATTTAAACAGTAGTTGGGATTTCTATGGACCCTGAAAGGTCCATTTTCAAATTCTTGCTTGGTTCTTAATCATAGGAACTCTCTGAATGTATTCAAATGACAAAAATAGAAAAATAACTCAAAATGTGTTTTGCTAGTAAGGAACCAGCTTTTCACATAGGAGGACTGAGCATCATCTGGTACATAAAACTTCCAGGTTCAAATCCCACAACAAAGTCAAAAGAACTAGAATTTAAAACTTATCCTCTTAATGCTAAGAGAAATCCTCAGCTCCTGAAGTAGTGCTACTTTTGAAAAAAGATATCTTTTTCTATTTAGAAAAAAATTGTGTCTGGGACTGAAGTTACTCATTCAACACAAGTTTATTCTAAACAAACTGCTTTTGTATAGTCTTAATTTCCCCCCAAAACATTCATAAATCTCAAAGTGTTATAAAGCAATGAAATAATTTCTGGTTTTATCAGCTGACAGCTGTGGTGCATATTACAAACTAGCTGCTGCATGACTACATGGAAATAAAATATTACTGCTGTACTGATACAGGTCCCACTTCTGGGGGAATCAAAACTGTACTCACAAAAATTTTTCACATAATTTCTTATATTTCCTTTTACCATGCATGCTTTTACACACCAAAACTGTAGATTATGAGGGTATGTCATTCTTTAAATGTTTCTTGTATTTCAGTAACATCAGGTGAATTACTTTCAAAATAGGCAGCTGACACATACATACTAGCAGCTGCCATTTTAGTGATGTTCAGTACAGAAAAACTTTTCAGAAGGAAATAGTTTTCCCTTCCTTTGAGGAAGATTTCTGCCTAAAAAATTATAAACATGATATAAATAATAAGTACTTGATTGTCATCTAAGGTAGGCTGATTTATGTTATCCTGGTAATTTTCAAAAGTGCATGTGTATGAATTGGACTGATAGAATTTATTTTATATGCATTTTCATTAGTAGATGGTGCAATGTGTCATTAATGTAAACCAAGAGAAAGCTCTTGACATATCAAAAGTACAAATAAAAGAAACTATAAGATTATAAGGTATCAATGGCCTTGTTACCACATAAAAAAAAAAAAAATCTCAACAGCATGCCAGATATGTCCCCTAAAAGTTACTTTCTAGTACTTGAAGAACAAAAGTTATATTCTATGAAGATAATATAAGAATTACATATAACATGATCTATAACAATTTTCTTTATTTGAAGATATAAATAGAATTTCACCTTTCTTCCCTGCAGGAAACAACTTTATTGAGCAGGAAAATTTAAGGAATAAAATCCTTAGAAATAGAGTTATAAAAAAAATGAAATCTGTTTCATCAGAAAGACATTATTTAATCAAAATCGGAATATTTTATGGGTCAGAAACTTATTTGTATCAAGGCAGAAGTCTGAACCTTTTTACTTGGAAAATTAATTTTTGTATGTAAGACAGAGTTGGACTTAGTTCCTGTCTAAATAAATCATGTGTTCTGAAAAAAAACCACACATTGTTGGTGTGGATAGTTAAACAATGCTGCATTGCAATAATGTGTTATTTCCTAATGATTACATTTCCAATCCTGACCCTCACTTGAATTTTAGTAATTTAATCTTCCCAATATGAGTCTTATTTGCTATTTTTAATTGTCCTTAATACAATGAGTCTTTACTTTCGTAAGACACACTGCTTGTTGTATGCATTTTTAGGTATACCCTTTAAATGGGCACACACACTTTTAATCAGTGTGAATTGTATATTGTCTGACAAGAGAACAAAATGTTATATTTGAGAAACTCTCAGCCAAGACACAGTTTGATTCAAAAATATTTCTTTCTTTACAGAGGAAATATAAAGGCTTCTTTGTATACACGGTTTCTTTGTATGAATAATTCCTGTTACAGCTCAGAAAGTGGAAACATAAGAACACAGTCTCTGTTCCAAAGAATTTAACATCAAAATAGTATCTTAGTAACTAAATTACACAATAACAGCTTATCAAGTTGCACATCTTTATCTACATATTCTTCCTTACTTCCCTGAGTGGTGTAAACCAGGCTCCAATCCTACCTGTTACCCACCTGCCTGATTTTACCAGCCAATTCAAAGAATCTATTAAAATTCACAAAGTTAAGCAGTAGCTGTGTAAGCATTTGCAGGGTCAAGCCCTTGTAGTTTAAATCTTTACTACATGTGTATGCAGAACCTAGCAATGGGGGGCCTTGAAGGCTCATTTGCATCTCCTTGGCAGAAACTTGAGAGCAATTCTTTTGCAATACTCCAAATTCTACCCTGGAAGCCCTTTGAGGAAAAGAAAAAAAAAGATGGGTACAAACCTTCCTGGAAAGAGCATATTTTTGCATTCAAGCTACATGGAAACTACATCAAAAGACCTTTTCAAGTAGCAAGACTTTTACACTCTGTCATTCAAAGTACATTTCTTGGTTTGGTATTCATGGGAAAATTTTGGATTCTCTGTGTATACATTTTCTTTTAATTGATATGAACTAATTTAAGAATATATTTTTTTCTTGTATTTTTCACTGTATATTTGTAAGCCTGATTAATTTTGCTAGAACTAGACAGCATATTTGCATTTCATTAGTGTTCATTTTCACTGTATTCTACTAGAAAGTCACCTGCAGGATTATAGGCTGTGCAGAAGCTAAGCAAGCCCATAAAGATCCCTAAGAGTCTGTGTGGAGGTCTGGCTGAGAAAAGGCTGGGGTTATATATCAGTTATAGGGACTTGGTTCTGAAAAAAAATATAATTTGGAAATGACTCAACTGCTATCCTTCAGGAATCTCTTTAGCCATATTTTTTTTTTAATGCAGTTTCTTTTTTTACTGAATTTCCTTTTCTATCATAATTAGACATTTTCCTTCTATTATCTGGCCTTTTAAACCTTAGTTATAGATAGAACTGAGAAAAAAGACATTTTTCTCTTTGTAGAAAACTTCTTGTCTGAACCGCAAACCAAGATGGAAATTTTAAGTGCTGACTGTTTCACATAAATTTAGAAAATAACTCGAAAATATACTGACTTTATGTAGATATTTCAGAGCTAAATGCATTTTCCCCAAATTTGAAACATTTCTTTTACTCTTCTGAGTCACAGTTAGAGCATCACCATCATAGGGGCTGGAAGAGCTCTCTCTTCACCAGGATGATGACCCCAACCACAGTCCATGGGCATCCTTGTGGGGACAGGACATCAGCCCCTGGGCTGGCACCCAGAACAACAGAACCATCATGAGCCCAGGCATGGCTGCATCTTTATGGGGATTTTGAAATGGTGTTGTCTCTCCCATGTGCCATGTCCGTGGCCATGATCTCCCCAAAGCATGTTGAGAACCTCACACATGGTCACCATGGGCTACAGCAGGCTTGTGCTACATCTCACCTATGAAATTAATATGGGAACATCCTTGTGTTAAGAAAATGACTGTATGTCCTCATGGCTTGCTGCGCCAGACCCCAGCATGCTTTTGGTCCATTCAATCCATCACTTTTTCAATTTCCAGTCACCTGTGACAGGTAAAACATCTCAGAGATCACCCTCAACAGCGTAATAGGCATGCAGCCTACTTTTAGAGTAAAAGAATTTTATACTATAACCATGTGGACCTTTCTCTATTGGTTGTCCTCAAAGCCCAGGAACATTCCTGGTCATAGTTTATTTAACTGGCATGGATGTAATCCCTGAAACTTATGTCTGGTCTAAAAGCCCCTACTGAATCAGCAGAACTTGGAAATGTACATTACATCAAGGGAAGTGCAATCCCTCTGAAGTTGTCTAGAATATGATGAAGGCACTGGTTATCTACCATAAGGTAGGGCAGCACTGGAGATGCCTAACACAGTATTTTACTGAACTAATTCAATATGAACTATTTGCCATTATCAAAAAATAAGATATGATACTTTGTATTGATTTTTGCCATATCTTGAATCCTGTTGTGGCTCGCAGCATGAACTTCAGAATTTACTAGTCACCTTTTATATCAGTGTTCAGGTAGTTCTAACCTAAAACACATGGATCTTCCATTACAGCTCTTTTATTCTGTTTTATTAACCTATTTGTTTTAATATAGACTCACAGGCTGTGTTAAAGGTGTTCCAAATTCTTCTTAGTACTCACCAAAGCATAATAACCCCAACAGACACCACTAAATGTCATCACTCTTTATATTTTATAAATAGTGGTAGTCATGTCTTTCAGCAAGACACAGTGTGGTATGCTTGCATTCCTCAGCTTCTCATTTATATGTTAATAACCCTCAAATGCATTTATTTAATTCACATTCAGTATTTTTTAGTGAATTGAGGTAAGGCTACCTAGTCTGAGACTAGTATTGTGATTTTCTTTTGGCCAATTGTTAATTAAGCACATTGGCATAAATGAAAAGAAAAAAAAAGGTATTGATGCAAAAATTGTAGTTGTTGAAAGTACATCATTGGCCCAGAGGGAAATCATAAGAGTATATCAGAAGAACTAAAATATTGAAATACTAAAAACTCTATGGTGTGCTACAGTACATAGCATAAGATTATCTACTTGGGATCTAATAATATGAATTTCTTCTATTAAAGGTGATATCCTAACTGGAAATTAGAAAAAGAAGCAATTTTATGTTAAAATTAACCCAACACATGAAGTTAACCCTATGCATGAAAATAATGCACACAAGATAAGAGACCTTACCTGTGATAGCCAGTAAAGGTCAAGAATTACTAAAATTGTTTGTTGCATAAAGTACCACCACCAAAATGTTGTTTTCAGGATAAGTGTAAATCTGATCCCATTTGCTAAGCAGAAGATGAATCTCACTAGAACAGATAAGGTTATTATGAGACAGAATCCAAGTAATTTCATTGTTTTGATAAACTGAATGACAAATGTGGAGAGGGTACTGTCAGTGTCCACCAAAGAAGGTGACTTTGTGTCAAGTGAAATAAATAAAACACCAGTATTTTCGAGTCCTCTGTCTTCTTGCAGCATTGCTTGAGCACTACCCACTCTTTGACTGGACAAGTCTTCTGTGATGACAACAAGGGAGATATTTGAGTTGTGTGAATTGCTTTGACACCTTAGGCATCTCTCTATAAAATATTTAGATGTGGGAGAGAAAGGAGAAAGGTGGGAATGGGAAATGAAGGTACAAAAAGAACGTGTTGAGAAAAGAGACGGTCACAGAGATCACAGGTCAGGTCTTTTGCTATGGGTAAGTCTACATGGTTGCATGTGAAGTGTGATCATATTTCAAATACATTTGTAATTAAACTGTGTGGCTTCGCTTAGAAAAAAACCCAAAAAACCAAGAACTGTTACCTTATACAACCTAAAAGATGCAATATTCAAAAGAACAAATAGGCCCATAAATTTAAGCTAAAAATTGAAAGAAAGTATCTGGCCTTTCTAGAAGTGAGATCCCAAACATCCTTGCAGAGATGCATGGGGATAAATGTACTTTCATGTAGAGATGTTTAAATTTATCAGCGGTATTGTATAACATGTTTGTCCTCAATAGGAAATGATGGTACTGAAACTTGGGTGTCCATTCCATTGTTATCTCTCATAACTCTAAAGGTCATTCATCTTTCTGTCCATATCAAAACAATAATAGGTGAGTCTGGGTTTAAAATTATCTTGCTCTTTTGAAACTTCAGACTTCTGTGTTACTAAGGGCAGACCACATATCACATCATCTAATTAGTTCAAGAATATTGAGGCAAGACCTACCATTAATAACAAAAAAAAGAAATTAAGAGAAGAAAACACAAAAGAAACACAAAATGGCTTGGAGGCACAAAATGTGAAACTAAAGAAAAAAGAACAGCATCTTCTACACTAAAAGTGATATTGTTTAAGTTTAAAACATTCCTTTATTCAAATAAGATTGCTTAAAGTTAACAAGTTCTGGTGGTTTCTGTGGAAACAGGGTCAGAAAGCTATAGGTAGTCAGCGTGCTGCCGTTAGCTGAGAAGGAGATCTCTCACTTGCAGATTTCAGGAGTTGCATGCCTGCTGGGAAACGTATAAAAAGGCAGTTTCCAAAAGTAGTCTGAAGGGTTTCAGAGTGGTGGAAAAGATGTAAGGTTAAGAAAAAGGAGATAATAGTATAAAACTTATGAAAAATTGCAAATATCTGTGAAAAAAATCTGTGCTAAAAATATCTAATAATATTAAAAAGTATAATATTTTAATTTTCAAAATATAAACATATTTAGTTTGCTGTATTAAAAAAGTGGAGATAGTTTGGTATTTTTGTGAGGAATTTAATTGGAGTAATAACAGCCAATGCTAAGGAATTTACAGATAACTATTCAAGCTGTAAACCGATCAGCTCTGGAGCTAGTATAGTACCTGTCAGAGGCAGGGCAAAATAAGAGACAACCCATAGTGGTTTTGGATATAGGGATTTAGTTTAGAATCAATGAGAAGACAGCTTTTACCCTATTATTCTACCTCATATATTTCCTGGCTCACTGTCCTTGGTGCTATGTTCACGAGATCTCAATTTCCCTTCTCAGCAAGGTTGTCACTGCTGGTCTGGGAAGTTCAGTCAGAAATAAGGTCACTCTACACTCATAGTCCAGTCCCAGGAGTCCTTGCCATCATGGGCATCCCCTAGGGTTCCTCTCCATGCATCTCTCACATCTCCAGAATCCCACCACTTCTAGGATCTTTCCTCTAGCTAGGGTCTTCCCCTTTTTCTTTCCTGGTCCCCTTCTTCCTTCTAAGATCATTTTTTTGGGAACCCTTTTTTTCCTACCACTAACTCCCAGCTTCCCTTACCTTTATAGTCTGTGTGCAGAAGCACAACATGGGATCAGATGCCTCAGTCTTATGTCTCTCCATTAATTGGAGGATTCAGGGCTTGCCACTTTTGTTCAGAGCAGATGTTAACAAAACCTACAACTAGCCCATGCCAGCTGCTGCTGCAAGTAGCAGGCATCTGCTTGAGAGCTCAAAAGTCCAGGTTTTGAAATTCACCATAGACACACACACACATAGACCCCAATTATCTGCTGGCAATCACAGTTTAAGCTATTTTTTTCGCCTACAATATTATCACATGCAACACAGAGTAGCACTTTCATTAATGTATATTCTCTCTATGAATGACAAGTTCAAATAAGACCTGATTTTGAGAAGACATATTCTTCATTCATTCTGTAAAACAAACTGGGGGATTAAAAAAAGGCACTTTAAAATTCTGCTCAATTTTTTAAGAATTCAAAGGAAAAAAGAAAAAATTAATAAAATGTCTGAAAAGGAAACTTAAAACGAATGGTCCGCATGCCCTGGTATTCCCCTCAGTTCATCACATTTCCTACTTATCACTTGTGGAATAAAACTTGTTCTTCTTTTCTTTTTTCCCCAAAATTAAAAATCCACACCAATAAAAACAGCTCTGAGTGTTACAGATAGGGACAAAGAAAAAAAAAACCAAATGAACTGAAACATGAAATTGATTTGTCTTTTCTTAACTTTCACACTTTGGCATGGAGAAATTTCTCATGATGTCCCACTGGTGGTGTTTGACAGTGACAGCAATAATATTCTTGGTACAATATGGAAATTGAAAACACATGGCAGTAGACAAAAGAACAATTTTGTGGAGGGTCAGGACATAGGCATTTGCTCTCAGAAGGAAACTACTCTGTTCCTGCCATGCAGCTTCTGGTTGAAGATACATTGGAAATTCTCTAGGTATGTGAACCCAGTACTGGGCTCAAGAATATATGCATTGCCATTTAGGAAAGCATAAACCAGCTTCTACTGCATTTTTTTTTAACTCATTCTGAAGATAAACCTGTTTGACTTTATTACAAAACAATATTTTGATTTGTCCAGGTTTGAAAACACAAAAATAATGAGCAACGTCTTTGCAAAATGTTGTCTTTTTGTTCTTTATATGTTCCTTTCCTATCATTTGCTTTTCAAACATCATTCTGATGCAGGAACTCGTCTGACTGATTGCTTTATACTGCTCTATTTAAACTCTCCTTCTTTTTCTGTGACCTTTATTCTCATGGGTGTTCTTAATGCTGCTCTCCTCTTAGTCTTGGCCTCCTTGATATTCATCTTGGATGCTACTATCACTGCAGCTTTGCTTTGGCCTTTTACATAGTGAAAGGGTGAATGAATCACAAGAGACCTCAAACCGATAGATGCTAAAAGGTGTGATAAGAGTGCAGAGAGCTGTCTTTTCATTTTTCACCCCTACTTATGTATTTCCTCTGTTCCTTGCAGGTTTTATGCAGGTGTATTTTTCAGGGTAGTCAGGCCTGCTGAGATGTAAAATGAAGCAGTGATAAAAGTAGGCAGATGCATAAAAAATGAGATTGTGACACTCTTTTTAAGGTGTTTTTATAAGAAACAAAAGGAAGGGGGAGAAATTTGTGAACATCACCCTTTTAGCACTGTGATGTCCCTACCTGATTTGTTTTCCTTAAATCTTCTAGAATCCCATTCATGAAGAATCATTAAAAAGAGATATACAAGAATAATAATAATTTTCTCATCTGTATATTTGCAAAGAAGATAGCGTCAAATATAACCTCCGCGAAAAACTTAAAAATGGATTGCCTTTTGAAAAATGTCTGGATTTTGTAGTCAAATTTTTTTGTAGGTAGAATAAATTGATGATCAGGAATTATGGAAAGTCTCCTCTTTTATGAATGGATAACAATGGGAATCTTTGTGTTGCATTAGAAGTTCAAATGTTGTCCATCTGGTCCAGGGTTTTTTTACAGTACAAAATTTTATCTATTCAAAAAATACTTTGTCAAGCTGAAGTGCTTGTAAAAAATATAACTAATTTTTTTTTTATTAAAGTATTCAGGTACAGATACTATTCTCAATAAAATGGAACAATAGGCTGTGAAAATAGAGTTCTACTTTCAAATTGTGCAGAGAAGAGGTTTAGGTCAAGGGCTTCTTTTTCATGAACAGAACTTTGCTACTTACTTATTGATTTGTTCATGTGGGGCTGATAAACTCTGAATGTTTAGGATTTCATTCTGATGAATACCACAACCCAGATATACAGGTTTCACAATGTCTTGGGGGCTTGAAACAGGAAGTGGAATGAGGAACTGTTGCTAAAGTAATTTCTCCAGTATCCAACACAACATCAATGTTGTCTTCAAAAAGTTTCTTATGCTCTGAGCTTGCAATACTGCACCTATATTAACCACTTTTATATGATAAGTGAAATTGCACAGGGCACAAAACACAGTCTTGTTCCACTGTACAATCTTTCTCTTTGATTACTTTGATTGCTTTGATTGAGGAAAAATTTATTTCTCACTGTTACAAAGATAAATTTACTGATTTCCTAGTGATACTTTCAGAAAATACAATGTAAAATCCCAATGAGGAGCTAAATATCTACTTCAATTTAAGACAACAATTAAATTGTCTCTTCTAATTTGTGCAATTTCATTGTCTGATTCAAAATTTCCATCACTTTCCATTATGCAAAAATCACAGAGTAACGCGATGACTCTAAAACATGTGTGGTTTATTATATTTTAGAAGTGCCAGGTATATTAATATCTTGGTAGTTAGAGAAGTCAAAGTCTGGGAAATGCAAATCAGGCTAAGTTTGATATTTGAATGACCTTTGATAAATACATGTGACATTTTCGCAAAATAAATTATTTTGAATACATAGGTCAGAGTGAGTAGGGGTTTAGGAAAAGGTTGTTTATCTATGTCTATAGGAACACACATATGCATATGCACACACAGATACACATATCTACATAAAATTCAATAAAAGCATAGAAGTTAGCACTCAGGATTTCTGGCAACAATAACGCTTCAGAATTCTAGCTGCAAGTATTCTTTTCAATGAATCTTTCACAGTAGTTTTTTATCCACGTCCCATTACTAATAGTATTAAACCTGTGAGAAATTATGAATGACTTCCACCAAGGAATAGCTAAACTACCCTATGCTTGGCAGAAATCAAAACAATGGAAGCCACTAGCCCACAATGAGGCTAAATGGAAAAGTTAAACTGAGTGCTTAAGAACATAATTTTGTGCATCTGCCTATGGCTCCAAAACTGCCCTAGAAGTGGTGAAAGACGAAAAATGAGAAGAGCAACATTTGTTTTGTTATCTAAGTTGCTAGCAAATAACAGAGATAATTGCAAAGATTTCTGACTAAAAAGACAATTTGAAGTCTAAATTGACTTGTACACCAGCAGCTCCTTTGCAACTGCTGCTGAAGTTTCTTGTTCACACAGACCAGCGACTCATTCTGCAGTTTCCTCCCTCTCTGCACCTCTGAGTTTCCTTTTGATGGACTTACTGTGTGTGGAAAGGCCACAAGCAGTTTTCAGACACAGGAGCAAAGAAATGCTCTGAATGTCCCAGTTGGCGCACACATCCCCATTGCTCAGACAAACAGCCCTCTGGGGAAAGGGAAAATGGCAAAAAGGGAAAAGGGTAAAAAGAAAAGAGAAAAGTGACACTAGTACCCTTAAAGATTCTGTGGAAAAAACTGAACAGGTGAGGGAGAAGGGATATAAGTGACAAAAATATTTTATACCATAGTTGGTGCATTTCCTTATTTCTTTTTAGCTAACCCTGAGGCAAAGCTCAGCTAACTAAAGATAGCTAAAATCTAATTTTGCCATTCTCTGCACAGCTGTCTCACATATATCAGGACCAATTTCAAGATGAAAGACTATGCTTGCTACAATAATTTCTTTTGTTTCTAGTTAATCATTGTTTAAACCATAGAATGAGATCTGCCCTGAAAGAACATGTGTTGGATGAAGTGGAAAAGCTCACAGGATGTGACATAAAGCTAAAGTTGCAGTTTTTATCTGCAGCAGGTCTGCCCTGATGTGTTCTTTAAACTCTGAATGAATTTTGAGAAGAAAATGTACTCTCTTAAGTATCAGAAAGTTCCCTACATTTCAGGTGAATTAAAACTGAAAGGTACCTCAATATTTATCAGTTGCTACATTTCTTTTCAATGATTGATACTTGCACTCAAAGGTGATCTTAGATCACAGATGAACAGGACTTAACGGCCCTGGCCATCGTCATTGGAGTCCCTTGCCCATGAGATCAGGACCCCCATTTGAGGGTAGGCCTTGGCAGACCTGTCTTGAGCCATGCTCTAGCTATCCTCATCTTTGGTCCTTTTGGTCTCCTGCTGCACTGAGTGGGCTTCCTGGGCACATCCTGGCTCCAATTCCCTTTGATAGATAACCACAGGACAACCAACACAATATATTGCCACACCAGCATTCCTTTGCTGCTGTGGGACTGTGTCCCATCAGTGGGGCCACTGCCCATGCCAGGGTCACTGTTGGCCCCTGGCTCTCCCTCACTCATGGGGAAGTTCTGCTTCTCCCCTCCTGGGTAGCTGGAGAGCCTGTATGATTTCTCTACTTTTCCTGTTACTGCTGACACTCTCACTCTCTCAAGAGAGATTTTTTCCTTAAACCTTTCTGTATCTTTGGATTTTTAACTAGTTTCCCCTTTAGGGAATAGCTCATTTCTAAGCTATTGCCATGTCTGATTGACACCCAGGCCAAGCGCTCATGAAATTTAGAGTACTAGCTTGCCTTCAGAGTAAATTCTCTCTTAGGTGATACTCTTTAAAGAGCTTTTGATCTCCTACTGCAGAGTCCTAAAACCTTGCTGTTGACTTCTCCTTTCGCCCAGAATTAAAAATATAGCTGAAATGTTAAACATTTTTGCCCATTAGAACTGAGCAGAATACTGAAAGGGATAATGATGTTGAATGCATATGACATAAAAAAGAAATTATACATGATGCATGTATGTAACTCATGCATGTAATTAGTTTTTGACAAGAAAACAATCTAAGGGCAAACAAGTACTGGTAAGAAAACCCAGATTCTGAGTCTACAAAGAGAGTGGAGGGTGAGGCACATGAAGCCTTGCCTAGCTTTTTTACATGTTTAGTATTCATTGAGAATAATAATAACAAAATAAAACCAAATATAGTCACCACTTATCATCGAATTTTTTCTCCTTTTTTTTTTTAACTTCTGTCTTTTCAAAGTATGTGTTCTAAGTCTAAGACTAATTTTCAGAACTAGTAAGTGAGATACATGAAATTCTGAAAAGCCAAGATTTCAAGACGATTACATCCTAAAACTATTTCTAGGCAATACCAATATAGTTTTATCTAAACTAGATATGTTTTAGAACATAGTGGAAACATGAGCCACCCATGAATCATGATCTCTTCATACAGAAATCTACAAATGAAGACCCATTGTGACATAAATAATCACAGTCAGTAATACTTATTATTCCCCTTTGATCAATTCATTTTCTGTTTCCCAACTTAGAACCCAAATACTTTTCTATCTTAGCCTGATGTTTTGAACATGTCATAGGACTGGTGGATTCCCTACAAGCTTCATAGAGACCAGTTGCTTTCTTCCTAATTTTTAACAAGTTAATCCGAAATACTTCTATTTTCATATTTAGATGAAAAGACAGTTTAAAAAAAGTTGAGAAATCGTCAATAATAAAAGAGACATTTAAAATCAGATGGTTAGAGAAGAATTTGACCTTGCCAAATAAACAACATCTTTAATATTTTAGTAGTAGAAACTGTTGATTTACCAGTTACTGATGTTTGTGCTACTCAGAACAATTGCATTAACTTGTTCTTTAACTAATCAATAGGTTGTTTATAACAAAAGCAAAAAATTTCCACTATCAACTCCTCATAAAGTGGTTCTGACCATACAAGATGCTACCTATGAGAGTAACTGAGTGTTTTGCATGTGCTAACAAATGATTTTAGCAGTGGAAAGCAGCAGTTTGGTATTAATCACAGGCAATTGCTACAGTGTTGCTTCTTTGCTACATTTGTCAGCAGAACGAGAGCACTGGAGCAGAATCCAATTCCCCAGTATCATATAGAAAAGCAACTCTTTCCTGTCCTTCTAGATTCTAATCCAATAACTACCTCTGCAAGGAACTACATCCATCAATTACATCCATTATATTGCACGTGCCTTGGCAATGCTGGGGACTTATAACCACTGTAATTCACTTGCAGAACTCAGCCCCCAGTGAACTCAGAATGTGCATCCTTTTATTCGCCTTGGAACTCTAAGGCTACCCTTGGTCATCCAATAACATCTGTGTATTACATCTACTTTTTTATACACATCTCAAAGCACAGGTTAAGCCTGTCCTGACAGATTGTGTGAAAAGGTGTGTAGAATTGAATAATTACAAAACCATCTCCTCTACAAGAGCCAAGAGTAGTTTTTTTATTTCTTAAAAGAAATCTTTACTTAAATTAAAATGTGGAAACAAAAAATTGGTAGCATAATAGGCATAGAATTTTGATAATCATACCCTTCATGGATAATGCAAGAGTAATTTTTTTTTATAAACAGTGAAACTTCTTGTTTTCTACCTCTTTTATCTCTTGTAATATGGTAAGAAAATTTAAATGAATAGAGATGTGAATAAATAGATGGCTGTAATGTGATTATGAGCCATCTAAGAGCAAGACAGTAAATGAATGTATTTAACACCTGCTAGTATGTGTTTTCATTAAGGCTCCTTGTTATCTGGGAATAGAGGAACAAGACTGTATTGCTATCTATACTGACTGCTATATTGAACTGATTATTAAAGCTGATGCACTATTATTACTGTTCTTTTAAACAGTATGGTTCAGTGAATGAATCAGTGAATGGTTCAATACAGTATTTTTTTTCATGCTCTGGACAGCAGTGAAACTAATTTTAGATGCTGATATAGCTGGATTACAATTATCAAGTCAACACGCAAAACCCTAAAAAGAGTTTCCAGATTGTCATGGAGAGTAGGTGCATAATTTGGCTAAATAGTTTTTTATTTATTGTTAAGATATTTAATGGTTTGAGCATCATGTGACACCAATTTTAATATTATAGAAGTTTTGGTTTAATGTCTGCAACAAAGCTAGATTCCTGTGCCACTTTTGTCAAGATGGCACTGAGAACCTTTCTCAGAAATTGTGCCTTAATATGGGTGAAGATCTGTGCTCTGAATGCTGCTCAGGGTCTCTTCAGCTCCTTTAAAATTCCATTGTCAGAAACTCAACAAGCACAGATCAATCTAATTCCCTAGCATCAGCAGAGGATTGAACTTGCAATGTGCTGTCACTAGAACTGCACCGAGTGCATCAAAACCACTTAATGTTATCTATAAATGCACCTTTGTTTGTTTGGGGTATTTTTTGATGTGGGTTTGTTGGGTGGTTTTGCTAATTGAATTTCGTTACTATGTCTTTAACATGCACCTTTCCTAGTAAGTTATTCTGTTTCCTCTGTTTGGTCTTTGCTTGATTTGCTTGCACTTTTGAGATGAAATGACACGTACTATTATGGAACACAGGTGACACAAGCATACAAACAAACACAAATTGATAAACACAGTGAACAAAGAAATCTTCCAACAGATGCTTTAATTTGCACCACATAAATTAGGTACAGAGATCTAAAGTTAATTAAAAATGTTGATTGGTGAAATGAAGAGTTATAATTAAGCTCTCTTTCCTGGGTGGCCTAGTTAAAAAATTTTACTGAATTAGTTTCCACTACTTTTTGTGTAAAGATATCTTGTAGGATGCGCATCACTTGAAACTAAATGTTAGTGAACCGCAAAAATAAGGATTATGTAACCCAAATTTTATAACTTTAAAATTTATAAGCGCTATAGAATAGCATGGCAAGTTATGTATTCAATTCACTAATATGTAGATCTAAACTGTTACTATAAAAGCTGTGGTATGGTGTTCTCAGCATTTTAAGCAAGAGAATATCTGTGTTCCATAGAACAAAGAGGCCACATTCTGTAAGGTCCTATCAAATCCTATCAAATGGTGATGAAATAAGCACATTAATTAATAATATGGTGTCTGTCTTCTATGCCTCTACTCTGCATTGCTTAGTCCAGAGCATAAGGTGCTCTTATTTATAGAAGCTGTTGCCACCAGGTAGACAAGTACTGCCAATTTTTGGTTTTTTTTAAATTTGGGGTCATTCCTAATGTTATATTTTTCATTCCCGCTTTTAGTTGTAGCTGTCAGCTTACTAACAGCTGTTATGAACAACTTGTAAAATGTGACAGAAGGATGTCAGAAGCATGAAAATCAGAAGACTGATTTTCCCAAAGATGATTTCCTTTCCCCCTTTTACTTTAATTCTTTTCAGAATGATGTCTACTATCTTCAAATTTTTGGATCACATCCATGAAGTGTTAAATAACCTGAGTGTTAGAATGCAACTTCTCTAAAAAACAGCTTATCTGCAAAATATGAATAATAAAACCAATCATTAAGAACAATAGAAATCTCAACCCAGCCTAATAATTTCACAATGTAATTAAAAAGAAGTATCTTATATAAAAAGTTGTACTCTGTTTCATGGAGATGCTGTGGGGTTGCAGACTTTACTATGCATCTTAATTAATGGACCTTCAACCAAACCTTTGGAATTTGGAAAAATGCAGATTTCAGACTCTGTTTGGATCTTAATGGTCCAGCTGTACTGTTTAAAAATTCTGCATTATTTATCCAAGCATTTACCTTTTTAAAAGTGCAAAAAATGCAGAGCTATGGCCTAGTTTCTGCTTGGACAGAGTTAATGTTTTCAGTTGGCTTGATGGAGGTGGAGCCTGCAGCCATGTGGGTGTGTTTATGTTTTTATTCTGTAGCAGGCACATCATCTCTGGGGCATGTGGCTTCGGGTGGAATTATAAAAGGAATGTGCAGCAGAACCATGGCATTTTCATTCCTTTTTCCAGGGGAGAAAAGCAGTGAGAAGAGTGGTGGGGTGGGGTGGCACAGATGGTCCAGCTTGGCAGGGTTAGTCTGTAATTGATTTCATTGACATAGCTCAGAGAAAAAATGCCAACTGTGGCAGTGCCTGCCATTTTCTCCTTTGTCTTGGTAAGCCACATGTTATTGGCCATGGTAACATTGGGTCAGTTGGATCTCTGTAAGCATATTTTTTTATGAAATCACCCTCTTTCATACGCTGTTGTCATTAGTATTGTTGCTGTTATTATTTGTTTTCCTTATCTTATTGTTCTTTTTTCCAATGAATTATTATCTCAACCCATAATCTCTACCTTTTTGTCCCTTTTTCACTGGAAAGGGACAGGGGAAGAGAAATGGCTGCTTGGAGCTTGATTTCCAGCTGGTTTTAAACCACAACAGAAATGTATTCCTTCTCAGCCACCCTTTACTGAAGTGTGTGATGTTTCTCAAAAGCTTGCCTCACCATCTGCCCTGGAGTAAGGGAACATTATCAAGTGTACTTCTTACAGGATTTACTATGATGACATATTACCCATGACCACCCTTGTGGAAAATATAAAGTTCCCTAAGTAAATCAGACTTCCAGAAGGTTATATGCTCACCATGGTAATCCTGTTAAGGCCAAACAGAGTTACTTCAAATGATCCACTTCTGATATAATTGTCCAGGCATGAATGAAATGCAGGTTTGAAAGAGTCTAAAGAAAAATGCAGCTCTGAACTTATGTATCTTTGCCTCAGAAAGTGACAACACCTTAGTGTTAGGATGAGTATTGTAATTTCCCTTTTCTTTACACTTTCTTTCTTCCTCAAAATCCTAACAAAATAACTTATACTAACAAGCTGTCCAAGAAGATCATTTGATTTGGAGTAATTTATAGGGGGAGAATAACATTGGTAGGTTGTTATTTCTCCATGGTGTGAGAGTTAATTTGTTATTGGTACTATGCAGTGACAGATCCTTTTTAACTGGAGTATAAATGCAGGAATTTAGAGAACTAAAACAACACTAAGTGCCATGCTTATTCAAAGACATTAATTTGCTTGGGTAATTGTTACAGTATATAAGTAATCATTCGTTGAATGAAATGTTTTGGCCTAAGAACAATATGATTTACAAATGTGCTTATAATACAGTATTTAAATGGGAAAAGAAAAATTAAACCAATAGGAGGCTAATTAAATTGAGACTATTAAGAAGAGGTTTCAAAATATGCTCAGTAAGTATCTGGAAGAGAATATGAGGAGATTATATTAAAGGATATTTTTGTCCTTCTGCACAATCATGAAGTATCGGATTGTTTACTGATAGGACAATGCCACTATATTTTATGACTTCATACAATATCAGTTACTTGAATTACAGAATCACAAGAACATAGCATGGCTTGGCTTGGATGGGATCTCAAAGACCATCTTGTTTCTACCCCCCTGCCATGGGCAGGGACACCTTTCACTAGACCAGGTTACTCAGAGCCCCATCCAACGTGGCCTTGAACACGTCCAGGGATGGGGCAGCCACAGCTTCTCTGGACAGCCCCTGGCGGTGTCTCACCATTGTCGCAGTAAAGAATTTCTTTACTGGCCAAATCAGAGATAATGTGCCAGCAGACTTTGATCCCCAAATTTTGCTCAAGAGCATCCGAAAGTAACACACTTCAAACAACCTAGTTGTTCTTAATCTGCTGTTTAAATCTAACTTTTTAATATTCACAAAGGAGCACCGAAATAATTGTTCAGGAACCACAGACTAGTGGACACAGCCTAAAAGCTTTCTGAAATTGAAAATAGAGAGTGTCTTAGTCTGTGGTTTCCTCCTACACTTTTATATTTTTTATTTTTTTTCCTTGAAATAATTAATTAACAAACCCTACTTTCATAGAAGAACTCGTTCAATGTTTTGAGACTTGCATAAATAAATCAACTGTGAGGACTGACTGTTCCAGATGTATTTTCTCTCTTTGGTTTAGTCAACATTAAAAACTTTGAAGTTGTATATAAATGATAAAAATGGCAAAGTGGATGGATGTTCTGCATTCTGTTAATGGTCAAGCACTAGATCTACCTCTTGTACTAGTAATTTTAGATGAGAACCACTGAGAATATAGTCTTACAGAAGTCTGAATTTAGTAAATAGTAAGATAAAGGGAAATATTTACTTTATCAAATTAATGTATAAATGTAAAAAAAAATTCGTGCTGTCCTTGTAAATCTCATCTAATCTAAAAGTACTGGCAATTACAAGGGAAAAATATCTTTTTCTAAGGCTCACACTGGAAGTCATATTTCAGTATGGTTTCTTTCCTGTTGAGGAAAAGAAAAAAGGAGTAAAGAAGCCTGGAACTTGAAGTTCTCACATAGCTAAGACTAAATAACACAGAATCATCACCATCATATATAAAGAACACATAAATAAATAAGCCATTGGGTCTTCTTTACAAAACATACAGAATCAGTAATGAGCTCAAGCAAAGGAATTTTTCCCCTTTGAAGGTCACATTTAATGTATCTACTTTTCCAAACTTCTGTATCGCTACTGCATTTAACTATTTGATCTTGAAGAAAAAAATTTCTATTCATCACATAGATATTAGTAGTGCCACAGAATACTTCACTAGAATTTGCTTGGGTACTACACTGAGTAGTCTCCCAAGCTGTATAAATTAAAATTAATTTTGATCTCCATAAACTATCAGCAAGAGTGCTGTTTTCTCCAGAGTATTTGTTGCATAGTGACCTCAATGAAACAATATTTATCCACAGCAAAAGCCAGTACATGGCTTTGTGACTAACTGCTTGCTAGTTTTTGTCTACAGTACAGTATCTTGTAGTAGATAGTTCAGAATATGTGTTAAGACTTCATGTCACAGTGTAACACAGGTTGCAGATAACCAAGTTGCTGGTTTGGAAAAGGTGCATTAGGCATGACCTTGGGTCAAGCTCATTTTATTCATTTCCATAATAATTCATCCAGAGCTCCTGTGATGCTCTGTGCATGTACAAAATACCTGGGCAAACCTAACTGTTACAATGTATGTTGGTATTAATAATGCATTTGGAACTCTAAAGTTCATTATGCTCTGGCAGTTCATACCACCATTGTGTCAAACCTTTGCTGGTCGAGAACAACAATTTATTGTCATTTCTGGAAAGTTCATTTTGTTCTTTCACTTGAATTAATGGCCCTAGTGTTCTGTTTTACAGAATTAACAGCTGGTATGGTATTAAAGGCTTCTCTTTTATAGTTTGGAAGCTCTAGTGAACTTTCACTTCTAAAAGACACAAATTTTTCTGATCATACGTTTTAATATGAATTTTTCCTCATGTTTATATATGTAAACAGGTTTTAGTGTATTTATAACCTAGGAGCCCACACTGTCAAGTGCATGGTTACTTTTTCCAATGAATTGGGAAAAAGTCTAGAAAACAAAAATCTGTGAGAATAGATAGTGTGTAAATATATATGAAAATATGATGGACAATATGATTTACCTAGAATGTGTAAAACGACCTCAGATGGAATAGTTAATAAATGATGTACTATGTAGTGGAGATCCAACACAATCAATTTTTAATCAAAACTGTGACCTATATGCTTGTAATCAAAACCCTATTCATTGCTGAATAATTTTAATAGAGCTAAAACAAATGTAGTCATTAGGGGACATTTCAAACTTCATTCAAAGGTAGTTAATTGAACTCATTCATAGAGTTATTTCCAGATTTAGTCTTTGCTTTTAATCTGCCAGTGTGAAATTTTTGTTAGTTTTATTTTTCTTCATGCCCGTTATCAATCCTCTCTAACACATATAACCTTGTAATGCTTTTGAAGACTTTCTTACAATCCTCTATATCAAACCAGATTATTGTGACTGTATAACACTGTTAAATACCATTTCTTTCTATATTAAAAATTTGGTTTCTGTTTGGTTTTGGTTTTTGCTTTGGTTTCTTTTTTTACAAAAAGATGGTGATTTTTTTTTTTGAATTTCTGTCAAGTGGTACAGTCAGTAAGTGGGCAAAAACTCTGCTTCTTACTGTCCCATGGGAATTGGGTTGTTTTACATAACATTATAGGCAGAGTAGTAGATCTGTGGCCTACTCAACTCTTGTTGGAATGAAAATGCATTCAAAACATCAAGCATGGAAACATTCATTTTCTATTTAATGAACAAGAATACCTGTTAAAAAATTGATGTGGAGTTTACACCAAAACTGAATTTTCTGATTGTCAGGATTTTCTATACTCTGTAAGGTCAACACAGAATTTTTTTTTTGTCTGGAAAAGGATTAGATATTACATTGGTCTCTGTGGTGCAACTGGAATTGATACTTTCACCCATGAACTGCCTCAGTTAAGAGGCTGAGAATTCAAAGTGTCCCAAGGAAATAACCACAAATTTTCCCAGGAAAGCATAGACCAAAACTTAGCCATCTGGGCAGGGCTGTACTAGGGATTTTATAGTTTCAATTTTCTTGCTGCTCTTCATTGGTAAGCAAAAAAAAGAAGTCCAGTCCCCAGTCAAATGACACCTTTCATATAACAAAAATGTATTTTTTGTGAATACTGCTAGGTAATGTTTTAAATCCGTTTTTCTGATGAAAGCAGTGACAGCTTAGAAATCAGTTAATTAAAAATGAAAGGATGTTAAATGCTCAGTTTCAGTTAACTGTAGATCATCACTTATTTGTAAACACTGTAATGTTAGTGGTTATTACAGGTTCCTCTTTGCTATGAAATAGAAGCAAAACATTTTCATGCATCTCTTTTATGGCTTTCATGCAATAGAGTGAAAAAACATTTTATTAATACTTTGTTGACATAGGATTCCTCATAAAACCTTGAAATGCAGTAACAAGTTTAGTAAAAGTGAAAAATGTAACTGCGTAGATGAATCTTAATAAACCACATTATATGTTGTATGCTAAGATGAGTTAAAAGATTTCATATTTTGTGACCCATTAAAGTAAACTGAAATTTTGTTGCCACAGTAGTGATGTTTATAGCAGTTTTTTTTTACATGGAAATGTCATCTTCAAATTTTCTTGTTCATGAAGGTTATTTTGAAGATATTTCCTCATAAAATAATGTCAGACCCAGTCTTAAGATAGTTTTTCATTTACTTCAGAAACATTTAAATAGATTGCATTATTACTTCACATTTTACACATTTTTCACTAGAAATTTTCTTAAAAGAAGGATTTTAAGGACTTTTTTGATCATGTTGTTGTACTTCTTGCTGATGAATTAAATTGAAGTTAAGGACTTCAGTGTAGGCATAAATTTACATCATTGAGATAGAGAACAATCAATATACTTATAAATATATATATATATATATGTACAAAATCCCAACTCTCTGACTAGTATTAAAAATCTATTTTATACTGAGTTCAGCAGAAAACTTGTTCAATACAAATATAAGCACAGTTTGTAGTAGTTGGTGCAAAAAATAAAGTGTGAAAATAAAGTGTATAGCTCATTATGGCAAGATGCCTTGGGGTAAAATTAGAGGAAACTGAGAAGTTATATTCACATCCTAACGGAACTTATAACAGTATGGAAATTATAGGGTAAAATGCAGCTGCTACTCCCTGGATGGAATACAGTTGGCATGCTCAAAGCCTATCCCATGATGATTCCCCACATCCACAATCTGCAACCATAGCACCTGCTGAGGGGGATGGAATGGAGGGTGGAGCAGAGTGCAGACACCACAGCCAGGCTCTACTGGAATCTCTGCAGGGAAGGGAACCTGATGGTACTTTGCAGCTGATAAACTGCGTAGCAGCTGTCAACCCAGAGAGACAGAGGAAGATGTCCTGCTGCTGATCCAGGAACTGTGGCAGAATTGCTCTCCTCAGATGTACTCGGTTCATTATAGTCTAATTATAATATTAATGCATAATATACCTCCACCCCAAAGGTATCTGCTCCCAAGGTACGACCATACCTCACTCGGCAGCGTGTGCTCTGTATTTTCTTTGACAGTATCTTTAAAATGAGGTGAGAGAATTTAACACCAATCAATAATGAAGGTATCCATGACAAGAATCCCTCAAGCTCCACCTAAGCATAAAGAAATAGTATAAAAGTAAGTTGAGAATGGGGAAAAGTTAGGGAAGACTCCACTGTAACTGCTGGGGTGACTTGATAGGCTGAACTTATTTTCTCCCCATAGGGATGCCTTTTGGGTAAGAACCACTCTATGCATGCTGAATACTTTTATTGGGTATTAAAGCTTGTCTGTGTATTGCTTTGAATATTTTGGGGTTTTTTTTATTCATTTTCATAAATGGAAAACCATTGACCAGTTGGGCTGAAGACCTAGAGTGTGCTGGTCACCCTGTTACTTGCTGTCAGAGGTCTCAGATGGTATCTGCCACTCCTTTCTTCCATGCTATTTTGGATTGTGTATTTATGTCATTTGACTCTTTAGGGCAGGTAAAGGGTGAAAATGAATTACATAACTGAAATCAGACAGATTGCTGACAGACACACTGTCATGTTTAAAGTTACATGAATCCTGCTTAAGGATTAACCTTTAAGGTTAAGTCTGAAAGGCCTGTGCGCTTCATGAGTGGATCTTGTTGATCTGAGCATCCTGTTTCCCCATGTGGGATAGATGCCTACACTGTTGCCGCATGGAGTTACCTATCTTGGCTCACACCTTAAAGCACTCTTTAATACCAACAAAGAATAGTTAAAGTTGGTAAAGCACCCTATAACCAGGTAAAAGAATGTATACCCAGAAAAGAATGTTCTGAGGTCATAATAACTAAAGATATGAGCATCCTTTATGTTCTAGCTGTGAATAAATGCAGTTGGGCTAGGTTAGGTGAAGAAAGGATGGAATTAAGGGACACAATGGATGTTATGTGAAAATGTCCAAAGGAATAGTTATATCACGTAGGTTCAATAAAGGAGATATTTTTCCTCCCCAGTTTTGTGTATAACTGATTTTCAGTTTTAGATGAAGTGAAAATTCAATTCACTCATTGTTTCTTCATATAATTTCTATATATTCATGACTTTCTCGTTCCATGCAGTATTTATATTCTATTATAAAGCATAGCAAATTGGCTGTGTTTCATATGTTTTAACAGTGAACTGTTTAATGTTCATATTCAACTTTCTTTTTCAGTGGGAAATTATTTGTGTGTTAGGTAGCAAGACAGAATAAAATGGATATATTTTTCTCATGATGACCTGTAAGTTTACTTCTTCAAATTTATGACCTGCAAAGCCTTGAAATCACAGCGCTATTACCTCTTTCAGGGACTTATTTTAAACATGGACACTATGTTCCCTTATCAACAATTTGCATTGCTCATTACTGCTAATATTCTGTTTACATAAAAACGTTTCTTCTTCCTACTGTTATTTATTGAAGTCTTTCACAATGCCTCCATAGATAATTTATAAAATTTAACATTGTTATCAGAGTTTGGGAATAAGTAATTGACACATATATGATATTATGAAGTTTCAATTTATCTACCTCAACATAGTCTGGCCACAAATATCTGCAAAACAATTATCAAATACAGAGGTTGCAACTCAGATGTCTGTAACCCAGGCTAAAATTCTGACTACACTACATCCATCAGTCATCTGTCTAGTTGAAATAAAAATATTTAAGACAATCCACCTATTTATTTTCTCCGATTGTTTCTAGTTTACATATCCTTCACTTTTACTCTTCTTACTAGGAGTTCAAGTTCAAAAATGACTTGGTCCTGAAATTAGTAACTTATTTGAAATAACTGGTAAAATAGCCACAACATTGAATAGAAGCTCAGAAATGTATGCAGTGCAGGAGTACATTATTTCTGAAAATGAGGGTCATTTAAAACTGGAATGTGAATAAACAGCATGAGCATTGCAATTCCCATTGAATTCCTATCAGTGACTGTATCTTTCATATACACAAAAAATATTAATATCATTCAGTTTTTGTCATGGACAACATAGCACATGAAGCTTGTAAAGGCTCCAACACGTCTTCATGATACCCCAGATCATCAGAATATAACTCAATAAATTGCCCAGCAAGCAACGTCAACATCCAATTGAGGTATTCTGGAAAGTCACCAACAGAAGTTGCTACCAATATTTGGAAAACATTTTACTCACATCACCTCAGATTTGTTACACAGCATTTTTGTGCTAAAAAGCCCTCTTTTTGAAAAGACATCTAATTATAACTTTTTCACATAGAAGGCTGAAAGGAAAATAACTTAAACCCCATGAATAATGACATGAGAATTATTTTCTGTATAGCTATGGCCAAGTGCATCAAACATTGCACCTACAAAACTATGACAAGTGGTCTTGTGTGATAAAGTTACGTCACAAGTTGGTGGCTGTACATGGGGGTCAGACAACCAGAGCTGTAGCACTCAAGATGGTTTCTGCCAGAGCAAATATTCACTCATTCCTCATCTGGAAGCCTGATGATTTCAGAGAGTCAGAAAATGCCTTATTCTCCCTTATGCATCATCTTCCTTCATGCATGCATTTCTCTATGTCAATATGTGTATGTGCAATTCCCAAAGTCAAAGAGATTTTATAATTGCAGTTAATTGTGCTGCAAAAATTAAAACAATAAGGACATCCATAATTTTCGACAATTTTTCACACTGATGCCAGTGGAAGTAGCACTGAGTAGCCAGCCTTCACCCAGAATTTATATTTCTGTAAAAATCTGTCATAGACCATTAGCAATCCTAAACAGAGCGATGAATGTGGTTAAGGTTACCATTATTATGTTAATGCATGGGAGTGTGAGAACTGCACACCTGTTTCTGGAAATCAAGAATGTTGTGTAATGTTTCTTGAAGCACAAGTCTTATGAAGAGCAGCTGAGGGAATGGAGGTTGTTTAGCCTGAAGAAAAGGAGGCAGTGGGGAGACATTATTGCTCTCTAGGACTGCCTGAAAGGAGGTTGTAGCCAGGTGGGCGTTGATCTTTTCTCCCAGTAACAAACAATAGAACAAGAGGAATTGACCTCAAGTTGTGCCAGGGGAAGTTTAGCTGGATATTAGGAAAAATTTCTTCATTGAAAGGGTGGTCAAGCATAGGAACAGGGAAGTGTTAGAATTACTGTCCCCAACTGTTCAAAAGGAGTGTAGATGTGGTGCTTAGGGACATGGCTTACTGGCGGACTTGGCAGTGCTGGGTTAACAGTTGTACTCAGTGATCTTAAAGGTCTTTTCCCAGCTTAATAATTCTATTATTCTATGTCCATTCACTTGGTAAATATCAAACCCATTGAACATGTTCTGCTACATATATTGATTATCTGTCAAGGCTATCTAGCTATCAGTTATAGTTGGCTGAGCAGTTGTCCATAAATAGCCTTAAGATAAATGTGCGAATTCTACTTTATGAATGGCATATCACATGTGTTAGGCAAATGCAGAAGCCTTCCCAGCACGTTGTTGTTAACTGCATTCAAACTGTAGCAAGCTTGGTTTCCTATGCTCTGAAAGTTTCTGTCTCAGTGTTGGATA
The DNA here is from genome assembly GCA_013397795.1 of Orthonyx spaldingii. NCBI lineage: Eukaryota > Metazoa > Chordata > Aves > Passeriformes > Orthonychidae > Orthonyx > Orthonyx spaldingii. Next base: position 254,472 of record VZTJ01000581.1, on the reverse strand, counting down.
AAATTCCCTTTTCCGTAGCACTATTGGAATTTTAACTTCCTTAACTCAACCCCCTGCACCATAAGGAATGAGATGAGGAAGCAGCTGCCTAAAACAGACTGCCCCTGTTTAACTTTCTGCTTTCTGAGTGTTTCAGTATCTCAAGATTGTTTCCCTACCCAACTTTTTCTTTTTCTACATTGAACTGCTGGCCCTTCCATATGAAAATCAATACTTACACCGGGCAAGTACAGAATAAAAAATAATCAGAAACATCCACTTTAATTTAGTTTTTCTTGTTAGGGCTCAATGTAAATGTATGGATAGGTTTCAGTATATAAACAGTTTCAAATAAGTAGTAGCTGATCTGTTTATAAGCTTGTTGAACACTAGTTCTATTTAACTGCACCTAGAAACACAAGATAAAAATGTTGTACTGCTCATGCTAATTAAGATCAATTTACATTTGCATAAAATATAACATTATCACTTTTTTGCATATAGTGAGGCAGATGACTTAGGAAAAAAATAAGAAATTCTGGTGGGCAAGTGTGAACATAAGCAGTCAAGAAAAAAGAAACAAACACCACAGGGATCTATTGTTTTCTTTTTTTCTTTTTCTTTTTTTTTTTTTTTTAATAGCTGCCCTTGTTAGCACCTGCTAAGTGATACTGTAGAAAGCAAATGATTTCCCCATCCCTGGAACTGAACTCTGAATAGAAGTTTGTTGGTTTAGGCATGAGGTGACAATTTTCTTATCCCTTCTGGTGTTGCAAAAGATGCAAATGAAATTTTTAGTGAAAGAAAAAGAACCCAAACAACTACATGACTTCTCCAAAGGTTAGACTCCCATATCCTGATGCTGACAGGTTAATGATAAAACTCAGATTCTTTGGAGACTTATGTCCCTTTTATCTATTCATGTGAATGTCTGGATTTGTGAGGAAAGAGTTAAAAGTTTGTCTTTAGCAGAAAAATAGTGTATTTGTTAATGTCTCTACACATCTGTTATTCCTCTGGCAAAGAAGAACCTAAATAACTGAAGCTATTGCAGTCTGAGCATTAAATTCAATAGGTTTTTGTAGTTATGAGAAAAAGCAGGTCTTTGTTAAACCTTATTGTGTAGATTTCTCAGGCAAAAAGAATATAAAGTGCATTTTTATGTATTAATTATTATGAAAAAAAAATCTTGTTTTCACTTTTGAAATTTCCCAATAAACATGACAGGCATTCACTCCATTTCAGATTGCACTTTGTGGAGAAATTAGCCATTTGAGTGATGTTTTGAAAGCTCTAAAATTTGTTACACTGCAATGATAATAAAAAAGCTGTAAAAGCTTTTTTAGTATGATGAAATCTTCAGTGAAACACATCTCTTTTCTTCCTCATCCTCTCCGAACACTCATTTATTTTTTTCCATCTTTCTTTTCTTAACTCTGATTTAACACTGAGTTGTCTGGCAATGCCTTTTAGTGTATAGTAACAAAAACAAGTATGGACTTTGTGTTTCCATTTAAAAATGCCTTCTTAAAAATTATTTTATGGACTTTGTAGCTTGCCAGATAAAAAGTTGATCGAATAAAGCAATACTAAACAAAAGCACTGACCTAAAAATAAGTGTTCTCCTATGCCCACCTGAGAAGTAGTACAATGGACTCCATCGGAGCAGGACAGTGGAAAAATCAGATGATTGCTGTAATTTCCTTAGCTTTGTCTACTTTATGTTTACAAAAGCACAATAAAAACTTACATTGGAAAGAAAACATCAGTTTAATATGTGCCATGAGTCTATTTTCTGTTTCATAGTTAAATTTTTCACTGGGTTGACTAGATGTTCATTTTTTCTCTCTAGTTTTCCATCGTTCATCATTTAATGAGGACTTCTTACAGATGATGTGAGAAAGAAAAAGCCTGGAGAGCAATTAGTGAGTTTGAAATCAAAAATTATTCCAACTTCTGAATTTTTCTACTGTACTAAAAGAGAAAATGGCTTTGGCTCCTGAGATTAAATGAATAAATTTGTCTTTTTACAGACTATGAATTCCATGGGTTTGGACCAATCCAACTTGCATTAGCGACTCAGTTCAAAATTAGATCATCCTGTTTGAAAAGTCTATTTGTAGATCATACATGTGAGCTGGTTTTCTATGCTCCTAGTGTAGTCATTGATGAGTAGCCATTACAGGTAATTTGTAAATGAGTTTACCAGGCACTAAGTGTGGGAATCCTCTGCTTTGTAATAGTCTAGAATTGTCTGAAGCATGCGAGCACATCAGGGATAAATATCTGTGGTCTTGGAGAGTATCTTGGAGATCTGGATCCTAAATGAAAGCAGTTGGAGGCTCCTGGTTATTGCCTATAGCTAGATATTTACATTTTTGAATATTAATAACTTTTTCAGTGTTTCATTTAAGGTAGAGTGGAGTACTCTCGAGATTCCACTGGCAATACAGCCAGGAATTAAATTCAGTTTCTTTATGCAAATATTTATTGTCATTTAAGACAGACTTGTTTGGCTTGGAATATTTTAGAAGGGCCCTGGTCTTCCCTAGGATCTGTGCTGCATCTTTCTACTCCATGAGGAAGTCTTGGATATTTACAGCTTTTTTTTTTTTCTGTATTTTAATACCTGCTGCATGCTTTTTACAGCAGGAAACAAAGGAAAGCCATCTATAAAACTACATTAGTAAAAGGTATTTGAGAAAGACTATCAACTACTGAATAAATCTGGAACAGAAGGCTTGGAGAACACTTGTGGGGCACTTGTTACTGAAAAGGGAAGGATAGACGCTATCTGGTTTTTTTTATTTGTAAGTTTCATTGTAGAGGACTAAAGCAAATGAGTTAAATATTCCCAATAAGGGAGGACAAAGCATTTTCTTGGATTGCTACTGTGAAACTTAAATTCACAGACACCTATAGGAAGCACAAGTGTGTTGGTAAGAGGGAAAATGCACTTCTAGGACCATGGAGACCCGTACAACCATAGTTGAGGAAACGAATAAATAAAAACACATGACTAAGACAGAAACTTGAGCTACAGAAATTACTTGCAGGAGAAATCACATTCTTAGAAGCTTCAAGTTACAGTCTTTGCAACATGCTGTATACACTAAGGCAGGGAAAATATGTATCTTGAGTTATAAAACATTATATTTTGTATAGATCTATAAGTCTCATTAGCTAAATTGAAAAACAGAAAAAGGTGCCTAAAACTCATTGGCATCCGTCTCTACTTATTCACTTTTCATTCGCACAAGCCTAGTGTACCCACAAAACATGATGTAGTTAAAAGACAGAGGGGTGAGACACGCATCAGTACCTGTTCTGTGGGATGAGGCCACCTGCTTTGCATAATCATATTTCTGTGGCAAAATAGCAAAAACATATGTGTTGTGAACATGCCAGAAAAACTCCCGGACCAAAGGAATCACAGAAACACCTGTGTAGAGTAGAAAGAGACAAACACAGCAGGAGTGTCCAGATGAGTGAACAGCAGGGTGATATAACAGGACTGTACTAAAATTGTAGTAGTTCTGAAAGGTCTCTTTCAGTGTCTGCATAGATAATTGTTTAGACTCATTTCCTCCCTTATCACAGTATAACTTTCTTCGCTATGTGAACCTTTCATCTTTCTTAGCAAATAAAATCAATCTAATCTGAAGTGAGCTGTCTTTTTTTGAGGAAATAAGACTGGATTTCCTTGGTTGAATTACAGTGTGGAGTCTACCAAGAACATATTATTTTTATGAACAGTGTATAACAATCTGTTAGCTTGAAGAGTGTGTTTTAGTTTTTTATATGGATTATTACAATTTTAATTGCTCTGGTGTCTGACTTGCCTATGCACAAATAGGTAATCACTGTAATGCTGCTACTGAATCTTAGTGGACTATGTAGTAAAAACCCTGTTGGAAGACTGATACTGACTTATCTGCTTTAAAAATTGGGAAAGGTGGCTAGTTTAGGGTTTGTGGGAGTCTAGGGATCCTCTGAAGATGGTAAAATGACAATTTGTGAAATTCACCAGGGAATTTTCAGTAATCAATCATTACAATGAGACAAATTCAAGCATAGCTTGTGTGTGTAGTTGCTTTTCCACCCTGTTTCCTTGAAAGATAAGTTTCAGGATTTAGTCTTTCTGCATAAACTTGCATGTACTCCCTGAAGCTCAAGTCGAATAATAATATGTATATTGGCCTTCTGTGTTTTCCCCCTTTCCTCTCTATCTTTGTGAGGTTTTTTGTTGGGGTTTTTTGAGGTGTTGGTTTTTGATTTTTTAGGTTTTGGTTTTTTTGGTTTGGTTTGGTTTGGTTTGAGTTTTTTGGTGATTTATTTGGTTTGGTGTTTGGGTTTTTTTACAGGGACTCATTTTAATGAATTGTTCTCTTTGACAGGCTTTTTGCAGGCTCCTGAAAAGGCTGCTCCAAGTGATGAGGAGTCCGGTTTGTGCTAGAGCAGAGACAGCTGATAAGCTGGTACCTGACAAGTGGGCTGAGAATACCGGGCATGAGAGCAAACTGAAGAGCTTCAGTTAGGACAACTCTGGGGACAAAAACTGTCATTTAGTGAGAGTTCCAATCGCATCTCATTGACATCCCAATGAATGTTACAGGTTAATGATAAGCACAGACCAATGAGCAAATCCACGTCAAATAGCAAATACTTACAAATGATGTGTGATGCTGATGTCTTGAAACGAAAGAATGACAGTTTCTGAAGTCATGTGAAGAAAAAAACCCACTCCCATTATAAAAAGGTGGGTGACTGTTGAAGCTGTGAGGCCTGGAACACACCAACACAGGGACACAGGGATGCTTAATCCAGCCATCTATGTGTTCCCTTACTGGAGAGGTAGATAAGCTGCCCCACACCCATCCCAAATCCACTGACTCAGACACAGGGTGAACCCTGTTGCAGGGTCAGACTAGAAGGCTTGGTTTTATGTCCTGCTCCAGCTAGAACAGGTCTCACAATAGGCACTCCCGCACACCACCTTCATAGAATTTCCACTGCTAAGGGTCCATTTCCCCTTCTTGGCCTTCCTTTTCACCATTCTTGAATCTATCTTACACCTCCCATTTTCCCCCAGGTAAACAGTTGAACCCATAACTTTTTTTCTCAGTTAGTACCAGTTTTGATAACAAATATGTTATTTCTCATCCCGTTTGCTCTGCAATCTTCGCCTTATATGGTATTACTGATGGTTACCTGAACGTTGTTTGCCTTACAACATTGTACTCCCACAAATGTCCCCTCCAATTATCTGTGAAGTTTGGCATTTTTTCACATAACTCCCACTTAACCACCTGTGAGATTCAGCCATCTCTCACAAGTCTAACTTTTGCCTGCTTCCTACACAGGCACTTGTTATGTTCAGCAGTTTCTGGTGTCCTGTCCAGCAGATTTTCACTTCCTGCTCCATCACTTATTCTGAGCCAGGTCCTTCTCATCATCCTGAGAGTTCTCTTGCAGTCTTGACAACATGTCCACAGAGACTAATGTGGGCTGTCTTTGTCCAGTCCATCTCCCATCTTTTGAAGAAGGCACATAGTTATGATGATCTGGGACTGTGCCTTGCTGAAATCCTACAGAACCTTTCTCCCACTTCAGTCCCCAGGTTAAGCATATATTCTTGAAGAGGGGTTGGTGACTGGAAAGCCACGTCATTACCTCCTTAGTTTAAGTAAGCAGTTGTAAGACAACTTTTGATATCAATGATCTTAGTACTTGGCTTCCTAGATGATTGGTTGTGACGGGTTTGTAACCTTCATCTCTCCTGAAGGCTGGACTCCCACATCTTCCACTCATCTCCCTGTGACTGAGGCTCTGAATCTCTGCTATTCTCTGCAGTCACATGCATCTTAGAGACAGAAAGGCCACAAACAATGTCTTCCACATATTTATGATGAGACTTTGAATCACTGAAACCCATACTCTCAGGCTGCACGGTGAACAAACAACAAGCATGTAAAATACAGTAAGTTTAGTTCTATCCCTACTTTACAGCAATAAATAAAAAGGCAGAAAATATATATTTATGACTGATATCAGTGCAGTTACAAAAATAGGACATATTTTTCTGAATTTAAGAATCCCCAGACACTGCCCACTCATTGCTTCTGCTTGCACAGGCCTCCTGTGAAATACAAGTAAACAACATATCACTCAGGATGATATTCTCAGGTGAACACCTTGCAACAGTTTGCATCCTCTTGAAACAAAGTTTTCCTTAATACTCTAGAAAACTGAGATATCTGAGGGAACAATACATTCCATTCTCTTTAACAGTTAGACAAGGGCTATATAGTGACATTAAAATGAGGTGACAAAAGTTATATTTAATGGTGAAAGAGATCCTCCCATGGTATGGTCTTGTACTGCAGCAGTGCTGTTGAGAAGCTGTGTCATAGGTCAATGACATGGATATTCATACTGATTTACCTTTACTAACTCAGTTGTGTGATATATTGTTATAAATTCTTTTTGTCTCAACAGTTTAATTTTTAAGGAATGATGGCTAAATAAACATTGCTGCATTACTTATTCTGTCTTGTCTCTTTCTAGCTTCTTTTAGTGCACTCTTCTGTGTTTTGGAGAAATATTCCAATATCTCTTGTATCTTTGCTGGATAAAATGTAAGCACTCAATACAGATATCTCTGAATCTCCAGAACATTCAAACATCTGGCACCAGGATGACTCATTCAACGAGCGCTGTATCCCTAAATCGAAGCTCACAAGCTGTCATTTTTGACATTAAACAATTCGAGAGTGTTCAAAGGAGGGCAAAGAGGATGTTGAAGGGTCTAGAGGGGAGGCCATATGAGGAGTGACTGAGGTCACTTGGTCTGTTCAGCCTGGAGGAGAGGAGACTGAGGGGAGATCTAATTGTTGTCTTCAACATCCTCACAAGGGGAAGAAGAGGAGCAGACACTAATCTCTTCACTCTTGTGACCAGTGACAGGACTCGAGTAAACACCATGAAGCTGAGTTAGGGGAGGTTTAGGTTGGAAAAGGTTCTTTAGCCAGAGGGTGGTTGGGCAGTGGACCAGACTCCCCAGGGAAGTGATCACTACCAAACTTGACAGAGTTCAAGAAGTATTTGGACAATGCTCTCAGGCACATGGTGTGAACCTTGCAGATGGTGCTGGGCAGGGCCAGGAGCTGGACTCGATGATCCTTATGGGTGTCTTCCAACTCAGCATAATCTATGATTCTATGATTCAATTAAAACGTCCCTTGGTAATTGTATGAGGAAAACTCCACCAGTTATACCAAAATTGTCTAACTCACAGATTTTCACAAAAAAAATAAAGTCATCTACCTGACTCATCTGCCTTACAGGGAACTCCACAGAGACCATGAAACATGAAACTTCCCCTTCATCACTGACAGAACACTCCACAACCAGCCTTCCTGGGCTCATTGGCCCTATGGCTTGTCACATTTTCTTCTTCCCAGCTTATTCTTATGTATTGACACATGGTTCCTTGAGAGCAGTCAGACAAATCTACTCTTTTAAACTCTGCATCCTTCTTAGCCTATAAATACATCAAAAGGAGTGGCATAACAAAAATAAATAAATTGCTCCCCGTGCTCACTGAAGATAGGGGAAAAAAAAGCAATAGGCTTATAATGCAGCAAAAGATACTTAGGACTCTGACAGGCTTGTGGCAGAAGATTAAAATCAGACATCTAGTTTTCATTTAGCTTAATATACAGGACTGAACGCTGTAATAAGTCAGCAGGTGATGACTTGTGGTATCAGGCATCCCTGCATTAATGGACAGGGGAAGAGACAAACACTTCAGTGCTTTAACAGCTTCATCGGTCTGATTTTGGCTGCTAAGACAAATCTACCACAGCCCTTAGTTTAACCATTAAAGTAAGACTTAGCATTAAGTACAGCCAGACTTTGGAATAATTTGTGAAAGATATTTACAGAATATATATATTAAGCCTCTGTAAAAAACAACTTAGGTAAACACGAGTTAGAAGTCTTTGATCCTGCATGTGATAGAGGCAGAGGAAGATAGGGTTTGACTCAGTGAACTCATGGACACCCTTCCCTTCTTCTGCCTGTGATTTTGTGAGCAAATAATGTAATTCTGACAAGTTATCATATATCATCTGAGCCACCAGAGATCTGTAACACTTTGTGAGCAGCAGACACAAGCTGGTACAATCTCACCATTTCATTAAGGGCCAGGACTCTTTCCCTAACTCTGGTAGGTTCTTGGTTGGTTGGTTTGGTTTTGGGTTTGCTTTTTGTACTTTTTTTAGATCAGCTTCAAAACATGAGGACCTTTATTTCACAATTTAAAAGTAAAGGATACCTTTAGGGTGCTTCATGAGGAAAGTCTAATATTAAGAGCTAAAATTTAATAGTGAATATCCACCATAATCCATTCAAGTTTTCCATTCCTGATACATTTTTCATGGCAAAAAAAAAAAAAAAAAGGACTTCCTATACAATATGGAATTGAAAAGCACTTTGACATATTATTTTGAGTCCCTCAGTCTTGAGGCACACTGAAAACTGAAGTGAAGCATTCAAAATTATTGGATAACTTATAAAAAAAATCTCTGGTTTTTGATGTTTCATTGAAGTACTCCAACTTGTTCATACTGAATTTTTTCCAGAAACAGTGTTAGGGATCATCAGTTTCTTAAGTCAATCTTTTAAAATTTTGAAACATTTGAAGAATTATATTTCAACTTCTTATTGGCATTTTTAGAAATCTTTGTGACTAAACAGCATTTTGTTTTGAATTTTACAAAATTTTAAGAAATTAATGTTAAGAAGTGAAACAAGTGATGCAAAAATAATTGGCAGTTTTCTTTGTATTTAAAATTTGAAAAGTTTATTCTTTATTCCAATTCCATATATACTTTCTTATCAACTTGGAAAGGTAAAATTAATCTAAATTTTTTTCCAATATCAATTGTGAACAACCACAGCTTCCATTTTTTCTTCTCTTTCCAAGATTCTTTATATTAAAATATGAAAATACTAACTCAAAAGTTTTTACAAATTAATTGTAAGGAAGTATAAGTTTATATTTTTCTTGAACTCCAAAAAAGACAAGAGGTTGTTTCTAGTGTATCTAACCTTATCTAATAAAATTTTAAGATCCAGAACTTTATGGTAAAAACATTAAAAATTAATTTTAAGTTAAGCTTTTTTTAGGACTGTATTTTGTTTTTGGTATAAATAATTACATTACTTTTTCCATTAAAAATTTTGAATCAGACAGTAAAAAAAAAGACAGAAAAATTTGGGGTTTTTTTCCTGCCTAGAATTAATATATACATATATATGTTATTAATAAAGTATTGATATTTTATTCAGTGTTATTTGAAATGCCATATAAATAATACCATTATTTCAGTGGTTCCAAACAGCTAATCTAAAAGTAAAACAATTGGTGACCAATGAGACACCATAACAAGTGAAGAATGAACTCTCAAATTGAACGACCAATCAATAACTACAGGGGTGAAAATTGCCACTTCAAACAGTTATAGTAGTATTGTTGTGCGTGAAATACATTTTACATAAACTGGGGTTGGTTCACGATGCAGCATATGAAGAATCAGGCCAGATTTGTAAATGGCTTTGCTGTTGACAGTTTAACTATCTAGATATTGAATGATATAATTATGTTCACAATGACCTCACATCTAGCAGTAAACAGGATTTTTAAAAATAAATATATTGCTGGTTGTTGGCATTTTTTGGGTTTTTGTTTGGGTTTGATTGATTGTTTTTTGTTTTCCATACTTAGTTTTATATCCTAATATCTAGACCAAGGTCAGGTAGCTGATTCTAGATGTTTTCTTATACAAGAGGAACTCTTCTGCTTTGCCTATTCACAATTACCAACATGTAACCAACGAAATATTTGTCACACTTATATCTGTGTGTATATGTCTATATCTATATCTATATCTATATCATCTATATCTATATCTATATATCTATATATCTATATATCTATATCTATATCTATATCTATATCATCTATATCTATACATATACACCATGCATAGTATATTTAGCTTTGTTTGCAGTCTTGTTTTGGAATGTGCCAAGTTTTATTTTTGTAGCTGTTTAAATGAATACTGTAGGCAGAAGATAAAGGGCTTGCCAAGCTGATATGCTTCAAATCAGTGTATTTATTGCCAAGGCTATTAATGCAAATAGTGGAGTACAAGCTAAATATGAAACATTAAAAACAATCTCCACAGATATACCTGAATTCTGCAAAAATATCACATAATTAATAATTGTCTAAATGTACAATTTGGTTTGTGACTTATGCAAAGTAGTTCTTCATGACATTTCAGTTTATTACTTCAGCCTGAGTTTCTTTACTGAAATTTGTGATTGTATATTTCTATGGTAACCCCAGAAGAGGGAAGAGAAGGGTGCCCAGGGAAAAGAAAGGAACGATGCTACAAGAAGGAAAACAACATGAAACTCAGAAAAACAGCCAATGAAAAAAAAAACAAAACAAAAAAAACAACCAACAAACTGATGAATTACAACAGCTTTTAGGGGAGATTCGACCCCCACAAAAAAACCCATTCCATAGCCAAATATGAAAAAAAAATTAAAACATATTTTGAATGGGAGTTCTGAATGCCCTTATTCTGGATAAGCCGTTCTTTTTATTATCAATACACATTTAATCTGGGGACAGTGGAAGAAGATGTAGTGAAAGGTGCTGGGTTTAACAAGTAATTTTAAGTAGCCTAAATTAATATCTATGCTCCCTGTGTAGTTTGCAGTGAATTGAAAGTTTTATCTGACTTTACACACCAAAGGCACCTAGGTTTTGACTATTGTCCTATATAGCTAAGAGAGATACAGTCACCTTCAAAAGGTGATTTCATCCCATCAGATGTGTCCATTTCTCAACAATGATTGTAAGAGGTGACTGATTCCTAATTCAGGGAGGTGAGTCAGGCACTTAAAATTGCCAGCTTTTTTTTTTTTCTTTTATGCTAGTGGGAAAATAATCATCTTGTGTCACTATCTGAATAAATCAATTTGTTAGTAACATCTATCTACCACTTTTAAACAATTTAAGCATCCAAACGTTTTAATATATGTTGATGTAATTTAAGGTGGGGAAAGTGAAAGAAAAGAGAAGAATAAGCTTTGGTGCTACCTACATAGATTTCGATTTAGAACAAGCTGTCCATTTTGAGTACTGAAGTACATAGGACAAATGTAGAATCTCAGCATGGTACCAGATACTTAAAACTCACTGACTGCTTAGAAAGGAAGGAGTGTCTCCACAAGAGCAGGTTCTCTGTTTTCAATTCCCTTGCCACATAGTTAATGTCAGACAAATGCTGAGTTTGACACACTGTGACACATGGAGTTTAAGGAAATTGTGCACTTTCTTATATATGCCATCACAACTCGTTGCCTCCATGTTATTTTACTCCTAGATATTTGTGAGGCATGAGGATAATAGACGGCAAGTACTTGTCAGCATCTTAAAAGAGAGAGTAAATATTTTTTTTTAAAATTAATTATATATGTTTTACTCTGATCAATTGCACCCTTTTCTTCCCATGAATATTATAGCAATTTGGGTTTCTATACTTTTTTTCTAGAGGTAGGACATCATGAGGAGATGTCACAGAGGTGGCTCCCAAGGAGTGTTAAAGAGAAACACTCCCAAATGAGAGGAATTCTAGCATTAATGCCACTGTCATAAGTATCAGACAACCCTTTCTGGTCCTCTATCTTTTCAGATTTTTCCCAATGAATAATTTAGATGAAGCTCTTTTTCCACTGCTAATTACATTAAGTTGACTAGTGATGTTTTGCTTTTCAAAAAGAGTGAACTTATGTTTTGAGGGCAGTGAAGACTCTGACAGAGCTGCCTTCTTCCTGATACCAAAGTCTTTGCTTATGTGAATAAATTCTGTGTTAAAATGTGTGAAGAGGTGGAACCAGGTCTTAAATCAATGTCATCCATCAACACCAGTGACTGACTACCTGTCTTTTCACTATCTTGTGTACAAAATCTCAGTGACATACAAGGTAGGGTGGAAAGGAGGAAGAGTGCACTAAACAGTCCTCTATATCACTTATTTCATGAGAGAAAAAAAGGTGGAAAATAGAGACAAATGAGTTCCAAAGCTATTTAGAACAGATTTCTCAATAAATAAATAAATAGAATCCTGAAAGTATATATACTTTTAGTGCTCATCTTCATTATCCTTTGGTTCTTCATCAGACACAAAAGGATAGATTCATATTTTCTGCTTGAATGACTTATTTTGTACTTCTATGGAAAAAAAATAAAGCAAGGCTTTGAAGACAAAAATAGACCTTGCATATCTCCTTTAAAACAGATAAAAAAATGTCTACTGGATATGAATGAATCTTACATCACCCACTGCTCCACAAAATCAGTATGGATCATTGTGAACAAAAACATTCAAGTGTGTTAAGAACACTTGGTCACTAGAGTAAGAGAATGGACAAAACCAGAGATACCATCCTTTCTAATCAAGTTCTTAAGTAAAAAAGTAATATATCTGCTTCTGTTCTTTTCATAAATTTCTACAAGACAGAAATATATAAAGAAAACCTGTTTGCTTGTCTATTATCAGCTAGAAAACAAAAGAAAAGCCAAAACCAAAAGCAGAGATAATGAAATCTTCAGGTATCAAATTTCTGAAGTCTTACAAATTTTTTTTATTACAAAAATATATCATAATCATGTCACGAGTACAGCCTGGTTGTCTGTCACATCTCCACCTCTGTGGAGGCGAAGTGCCATGTGCTTTCATGTTCTCTTGCTCCCTTTCACATGTGCACTTGACCTGCTGCAACCCATGAGTTTCACAGTAATTGACACTGCCTGTAAGAGATAAGCAGGAACACCAGTCAGAGTTTCCCAGCTGATGGTCTCTCAGGCACTAATGGTTTGGTAGGTCAGGCAACTGGTCTTTTGTATTATACAATCTGAGCCTCAAAGGGAGGCCACGGGATGTTGCGTTCCTCCTGCTGCTACCCAATGTCAGTAGCTCTGCATTTCCTTTTTGGAACATGGTATTGGAGGCGTGACACATGACAGATGACTGCATTAGTGTCCAGGACACATCAAGAGAATGAAATGCAGGATGCACTGATAGAGATGGTAGCACCTTAGGAATATGTAGGCTTTTGATTCTCTCTGACTTTGTGGCTTACTAAGATGCTGATATGAAGGCTCAGAAAGGAACCTCTGTATGCAGCTCACAACTTCTTAAGCTTTAAAATGGATATTGTTTTACTTTGTTGTGTTTTTTGTTTGAATTTTGAAGAGTTTTTTTGTTTGGTTGGTTTTGATGCAGTTATGTGTCCATCAGAAAAGACGAAAAAAAAAAATCTATGAAGATCAGAATCAGCTTTTTATTTAAAATTAAAACATTGTTTCATATTCACTTTGTACATTTCCTTTTCATACAAATATTCTGAGTCATATCAGGTGCAATATTTTTTTTTGTTTTCTGTTACTAAGAATTGCACCAAAGTACAAAGCACTAAGCACTTTTTTTTTAAGGCATATTCTTGAATTTCCAATACCTATAAAGATGAAAAGCCTAGTAACAAAGTCTCCGTAGACTTTGTATCTACACAGCCATTTGTGTCATAAGCACTTTCTTATGAGTTACCAGAAGAGTTTTTAATGAAAGTTCAGTGACTAACCCACCATATATACTCCTGTTATACCATTCTGCACTCTATACATTTATGCTTTTTGAAGTATACCCAATTTAAATGGTATGTTCCTGTCCCTCTAAAACAATTAGCTATTTTTAGATGCTTTCAGGTTACAGAAGTTCTTGTTTTCACCGATCACAAATGTACATTTCTGGAGAGAAACACAAGCACTGTTCAATAGAGCATAAGCTATGCTCCATCCTGCACCATACTCCACATTACTCACCAGGGTACAACAACAGTACACAGAAAATATAAGGCAGAAAGTGAAGGATGAAGTTCTGTTGATAACATTTTGATGGAATACCAACACTCAAAATAAAATACATACTCAACTCAACAGTGACTCATACATTTGAAAGAGAATAGGAAATTTGGGTAGGCAGAAAGTAATGATCAATGTGAGAATTTTACAGAAGGAAGGAACTTTACTCTTAAGCCCCACTTAAAGTCTGAAAAGGCTTTTAAAAGTTGTGTGAATTATGAAAGCAAATTATATTCTCCCCCTTTTTTGATTACTAGACAGGAGGAGTAATTAGCATCCTGTTGCTTTTTTCCAGTTGCAGAAATTCACAATTTCACCAAGTAGCAAGATAGAAAATCCTAACAGGAGAAATAGATCATAAAAGATTGATTCCCAGACTGTGGTCAATTTGTGCAATGCTGATAGTCTGTGAAACCACACAAACAGATCACAGAGCATCCAGAACCCCATGATTAAAGAGGAACTTGCAGGTGGCCCATCTCTGTAGTGACTGTGATTCATAATAACAGCCTATGGCCAACAGTATTCAGGCCATAGCATATCAGAGGCCATTACACTGTGCTTTCATTTGGGTCTTGATATGCTACTTAAGTTCAGAGCATGCACTTCTCTTTTCCTCAAAACACAGGGGTGTGCTCTGTTTTTCACCATCTTCTTAAGTATAAATTCTTGGCAAGTTTCTGTACCACCCCTGTATCCTGCATGAAATTTTGGCCAGGTTGGATGGGGCTTTGAGCAACCTGGCCTAGTGAAAGGTGTCCCTGCCCACAGCAGGGTGGTTGGAACTGGATGATCCATATTGTCCCTTTCAGCCCAACCCATTCCATGAGTCAATAAAAAACCAAACCTGTTGCGGTCACCCAGCCGGTGGTGGAGCCACCGGCTGAGTCACCCGTGGCGTTCGAGGCTGCGGCTCAACCTGCCTTTTCAGTGGGGATTGCAGATTGGGTAGATGACACCTCTTGGGACAGTGAGCCCTGAGAGGTAGGCAGGTTGAGGCAGTCTCCCGCCGTGGGCTGCTGTCCAGCTAGGTACCGTCCCCTCCCCTTTCTCCTCATAGATGGTTTAGATATTCATATAGTTGGTTTAATATTCATACAAAGCTGGAAGGTTC
>VZTJ01000581.1:217637-239103 GCA_013397795.1 Orthonyx spaldingii | reverse complement strand
TGCCGCTGCACACGCGCTTGTGCCACGCGAGATCCGTTTCCCGGGCACACGAGGACACTGTCGGCCATTGACCAGCCGGGCGGTCAAGCGGCCTGCGACACAGACCCTCACCCAAACCCAAAACCAGACAAACAAGGAACCAAAAACAACCAAAGAAAAAATCCACAAAAGTATGCAGTAACCTTTTCAGAATACTAAATATTCTGGATTTAGGATTAATATTTCAAGCTTTGATAAGAAAATGGACGTCTTTTGAAGACAGACTATATGGAAGTACTCTCCAAATGCAAATGAATATGCCAGCAAGAAATTATTGATGTTTGACTCTACTTTTGGATGTCACTTTCTTTGATTTCAATGCACTGAACTATTTTCTAACCTAATGATAAATTAAGAGAAAAGGTAAAAAAAATATTTACCATTTAAATTCACTTAGAAAAGTGGAGCCCTTAGCTTTTTTTCCTATCAGATAAAATCTACATCAGGCAGTAAAATTTCCTTGTGTGTTTTTCACTTTCACAGTTTTTCACTGACATACAAAATTCAGAGGTTAGAGAAAGAACATGGGGAAGGTTTATTCAATGCAACTGGGTTTAGATCCTGTCAAACATGAAGGTGTTGTAACACAAAAGTAAAGGACCCCTGTAAAATTAATGTTCGAAATGGGAATGAGACACTGAGACTGCATCTCTCTTCATTCTTTTATCCTGCCATAAAAGTACAAAGAAGAAGGTAAAATAAAAGTGTTTCCAGAACAAACATCTTCCATGATGTTTCCTGCTCATTTCAGTGGATAATTGTAGCCAGAGAGTTGTAAATGACAGCAGAATATCCACAAAGATCAACAAAGCAACGCAAGGATAGAAAGGTTTTTTGGTTCTTTAATTCTCATTGTGCAAAACATTGAAGGTACAAAGAGAATTTTGTCATGAGTTCAACGGTTTAAGTCCCTGCAATACCAAAAAAAATATTTGTATTAAAAATCAAGATTTTCTTTGAAACAGAACTTCTAAGACAAGACAAAAGCTTACAATGGAGCCTGCTAATTTAACTTCTAGGAATCAACCTCCCACTCAGAGCAGGACAATCTCCAATCTGTATTTAGTTTCAAATATAGATCACAGTGAAGCATAGAATATCTTCAGTCTCTCTTAGCAATTTCTTGCAGTCTTTGACACTCATACTGTGATTTTTTTCTTAAAATCTATTCACAATTTACCTTGTTGCATCTCATATTCATAATCTCTAATATCTTGATGTTGCACCTCCTAGAAGAATCTGGCTCTACCTTTTCTGCACTTTCCTCCTGAATTTTTGAATCCAGATTCTTCTCATTTTCTCTTTTCCATCTGACAAAATCAGTTCCCTTAATCTTTCTTTCCCTTTCCTTGAATATCTAGTGATCCAGATCCCTAAACACATTGGTGGCCCTGCACTGACTAATTCCTTTATGCCAATACTTCTCGAGTACTGAGGAGACCAAAATGGGAATAATACTTTGAGTACTGCATTCTTAGTGCCAAAAAAAGAATGACTCTGGCTTCTGGCTATGCTCTTTCTCATAGAGCTCATATTCTTCATGTCTGCCAGGACACACTCCTGAATAAGGTTTGGCTTGTCCACTGGGACATCTCAAACCCTTCCGGTTAAGCTGCCTGCTAGCTAGTATGTCCCCAGCATTTGCAGGATATTGCATTCAGCTTTGTTCAACTTCATAAAATCTCTGTCAGCTTCCCCCAGTTTGATACCATCTGCATATGGTATTGCACTTCATCCCATTGCTCAGCAATGAAGACATTAAACAACATCAATCTCAATATCAGCCCTTGAAAATTATTAAGATTCATTTTTCCAAACCTGAATGTTAATGTACTCCACGTATGGGATCAGGACATACGGTGGCTGTGGTGCTGCTTCAAGATGAAAATGAAGATAGAGACTGTAAACTTATTATCTTATATGAAATCACCGAACACATGCAGAGGAACTGTTCATTTGGTCTCTAATTTGTCCTTTCTATGTCAAATACATATTTTCTCAGTACTATTCAACATCCTTCCACCCATAAGAAATTACTACCTATTTTCTAGCACTTGTTTCAGGAGATTGATGTTTAAGTGTTTCATATGCCTTTTTTTGACAAGGCTCAAGGACTCAGAACTAGTCACTCTCTGACTTAGTCAATATACTCAACCAGGTGGAAGAATTATCCTTTCATAAGAATGCTTAGTGTATGGGATATGGGAATTCATACTGCATTCATATTCCAAGCATAAATAAGCATCCTGAGCCTTTTGCTGGTGATGAAGAAAAGGTAGAAGAATGATATGTCTGAGCTAATAAATATCAACTAATAGTGTCAAGCATTTTGGGGTATCTAGGTTTGAGGTCAGAGTATTTTTTTTTAATGTAATATATATATATATATATATATAATTTATACAGTCAAGACTGGTTAAACCACAGTAAGCCACATTTCCACCTTCATGTATTATGTTCTAGACAACCAAGGCTTCAAGCACAGAAGTTCTAATTAGAATTAGGAACACTTCCTCCTATGGAAAATTACTGCAGTGTGTCAGGGAACACTCATGGCAAACTTATGCTGCTGTTGGTAAAATAAAATGACTCCTCAGATGCAAAATAAGTTACATGTATGAAAATACACATCATCAGTATAACTGAAATTTCTCTAGAAAATTCTGTTGAATTAACTGTGCTACTTGTAAAGAACAGTGTAAGCTTGACCTCAGAGGTACATTTTAGCGTAACATACCCTGTTGGTTTTTTGTGCGTGTGAATTTGCGTGTGTATGCATACATGCACATGCATGTGTATGCTTTATTCATATATGTTTAGTATTTATAAAGTACAAAAAGATTTTGAAAACTACATTGTTAAATTAGACAGTGCCTTCAGGATGATGTAGCATAGTGATAACAGGTGCAAGTCCAGGTCAAGCACGGAAAATTCCCATGGCTCCAGTATCTAACATGTTTTTAAAGTGAAGAAATTTTTAAAATTTAACTGATGGTCATGTAAGAAACTGTATGATAATTACAATAGTATTGAGCCTTTTTTTTTTTTTTCTCCTTTTGTTCAGAAAACTCCAATTTGTTATATTTTGTTGCCTATTGTCTGGTTAATTGCTATGTCTGGTTAATTCAGTCATGTTACGTTACTCTATTGACATGGCAGAACATAATATTACTGGTACAACTGAATGTGTCAGATCAAAAATATGGTACAGCAGCCTGAGAAATTAAACAATTTCTTTTTCTTTCATGTTAAAAAAAGGCACAGATTTAATAAAGCTCTGAAAACATTCAGTTAAAATTATATTTAAAACTTTACATTTGTAATCTGTTATGGTTCATGTGCTAAACATTACATCTCCAGGCAAACACAGAGTAAAAGTGCAGATTCTGCTTTGTTGTTAATAAGGGAAATACACAGAAGTCTGGCAGGCTTCCCATGCTTGGAAATATGTGTCTTAAATCTGATCCATTCAGTAGGTCCCTGTTCAACACCTACTGAAGTCATGCAGCTCCGTGTGATTGCAAAGGGAAGAGAATTGCCACTTCACACAAAAATCTACCTCAGCTGCTCTCACTTTGAGGCAGATGTGCAGAACGAGCTGCATGCAAAATTTAAGAAAAGTAAAGAAATTATGGCACTATAGGGATACAGTGATTTAAAGATAACACCCAAAGTAGTACATCTTTACTGCTGCCTGAGTTGTGGAAGGCTATTTGCCCTTTATCTTCAGGAAAAGTTGAAGAGTTGGAGAAACATGGGAGATGGTGAATTACTTTCTTGATTTCAGCACAACAATGAATAAAACAAAAAATGTTTTATTCAATACCCAGTATTTGGGTTTAATGGAAATTGACTTTCGGGAGCTTTCTGCCTTTTCTGTCTGTCCAGCTATTGTTAGATTTCTGAGAGACAAGTAAAAATTATGCTGATGGCACAAACACATAATATAATAAATGTCTAAGAGGAATAATGTACCAAAGATGGCAGAATCCCAGTTACGATAATATTGCATTTTCTTGTGTGATTGTAACGTGACCTTATATATGTGGACCCTAGGGGGACAACAATGCTGAAAACCTGCTCTTTCTATTTTCATTCTGGATAAATCTGTAAACTAAGATGCATTTGACTTCAGAAATGTCTCTTAATAATGTTTTTACTGTATTTACTGGTACTATCCTAATCAGATCTTCTTAGCTAGCACTCTGGCAGCTAGTGAAACAGCAGAAATTCAGTAAGAAATCTTTTTAAAATTCAACTTCACTTATTACACTGAGTTGATGCTTTGCCTTTTTTTTAATTATGACACTCTAGTATTTGCAATTTTCACTCCACCTTTTCTTTTGGAAGCAAGCAAGCAACAAATCTCAAGTATTTTACTGGGCAGTGAACAAATTCATTTTTCTGATGAATACTCTTCAACGAGACTTGGCTTTCTTTTCCTTTGCTATATTACAACCAGTGTTGAAATTAAAACCGACTCGGGTTTTGCTGGAGTCACAGACTGCTCATGAACAATTCTTCTTCCCAAGCTATTAATTTGTACTTGTTAGCAATTCTACTTGCCCCAAGACAACTTTTTGCTTCGTATTCATCCTGTGGAGTTTACATTGTCAGAATTCTATTTAAATATGGGTGTCATAAAAAATTAAAACTTTGAAGAATATGATTCTTTCATAAGTGCCAAGGTAACTTTATTTGAAAGGTACTGGCTCTAAGATGAATGTCAATCTAGAAGATTTTTGTCTCAATAAGTTAGTAGCATGAACCAAATGCTGTGAAGAGAACGGGAAAGAAGACAGTGAAAATATACAGCAAAGGGTGTTGTATGATTTGCCCATATGGTATTTTCAATAAAACTGTGAAACATGACCCAAGGCTCATAGTAATTTATTTGTGTCTCATGGACAGAGATGCTAGCTTCACTTTCCAAAAAGTGTGTTTTTTGAGAACGCAGCAGTCAAAAATGTATAGTCGCACACTAAATGCTGGTGTACTAACTATAATAAGTTTCATTTTGAAAACCACAAGGATAATTGGATTTCAAGACCATTATTTTAAAGTAATTTCTCTGTGTTCAGGTTATCTATAATCCAACTGTGTTGTGAAGGAGGAAAAAAAAGGTAACTAAATTATAAAAAAGATGCTATATTAGCTAAGGAGCCAAATCTGGACTGTTATTTGGCAATAATCTTCATGCTATTTAAAATGTGTTACAAAGACACTGCTCAACAGGAAGATTATATTGCTGCCTTCCTGTGCAGGTCACTGTTTATGTTAAAAGCAGGGATATAATAAACTTAAAAAATCACAAGCAAATATACTATTCTGTAAAGTCACATAAGGACTGTGAAGCTCTAAGTTGGTTTATGGTAAGCATACAGATGCAAAAAGCCTTTCATGAAAGGACAATGTCCTGCTTGTGAATGAACAATAAAGGAACAAGAAATAAAATGTATCTGCAACTTCCACAAAAACTGTGCACTCAAGACATTTAGAAGTAGAATATTAAGAAGCAATGGGTGGTATCTATGAAACAGGCTGAGCAAAGTGATACAGTGATTCATATTCAGGAGATAAGATAAAGGTAGGTAGCCTTGTGAAGCAGGTATAGACATCAAAAGCAATAACACCCTCTGACCATCTCGAGGATCTCCTGCTCTTTTCCATAAAACTTCAAGAACTGAATGACTAAACTGTTTTTTGAAGTGAAACTTAAAATAATAGTAGCTGCAAATGACATTTGGAAAGATTAGATCTAAATGAATTGAGGAACAAAATATTCTTTGGTTTTAAATCTGAGGGTTTTAATTTATATAAGCCTTTTAAAAAAAATCACCTTTTGGCACTCTTTTGATCTAAAGGATGACTGTGCTTACTAAGTTCACTGTAGTCCAGCACAACCCACAGGGAATTCAGTTCTTATCTCAGTGCTCTTCCTACTCTCTAATTAATGTAAAAACTCCACATAAAATGTATACAGTGTAAATGTTAGTTTAGAACACTCTTTTATTCCCTGTGATTTATAAGAAAGGATAACATTCTGGTACTATGACCTGCTCCTGAAGGTGAGGGTAACTGAGGTTCTTGTGAATAGATCCCTTGGGGTTGATTAGAATGAAACAACTGAATGTGGTGTTTATTTATATATGACAGGTTTATTTCAAAACTATTTGGTTGCAATGGAAAGAAGGTATGCAGCCATTTTGGTTATTATGGTTAGAAATATGGCAATATAATAGTATAAAAGTATTGCTTAAGAAAATACATACAGAAAAGAAAGAGGAAAAAAAGGACAAGACACATAGTGGAGAGGAAAGATATCACCATCCATGGACCCAGGGACAAGACTTGATTGTTGCAATTTCAGTGTCTGTTGGTTGAGGGGACAGTTGCAGGCTTGCTGCATCAGGGCTGGGGGATGAAAACGGAACACAAAGTTCAGTGGGTTATATATGCTCAGGTTCAAGTAGGAATGTCCAGGTACATCCCACGGCAGGGGAGTTTTACACTGTAACACTGTGGATCATTCACAGTGCTCTGGTGGAAGACTCTAGAAATGAGTCTGGGGGCACTTTGGGGTCTTTGATGGGTTATGAGTCCTTCTAAGACAACACAGCTGGCTCTCATGTCAGCGTAGCCAGTTATGGCCCATCAGAAGGGATGAACACCTTCAGGCCCATACTTGAATGTGAATTTCCTGATCCTTCCCCAGGAGGGAGGGGGGACTTTTACACCTGAGCTGGTTGTGTAAGGGAGAACATTGGCATGATAAAAAAGCATTATCCCACCTCTGCAGGACCTTCTTCTTACTGTCCTTTTTCCTTGTCTAGCTAAAACACCAGCTTGTTGCTAAACAAAGGCTGGTTTGGCTTGGTCATCCTCTGATGGTGGGAGCCCACCCCCTTCTCACCTGGGCCATTCTTATGCAGATCAGAGGTTTCACCATCACACACAAAAATCTCTATTCCTCCCCTTGGGTTGGGGGGTGCAAACCCAGTCCCAGCAAAGCAACCTCTGCTTTTACAAATGACCACTTGTTTGAGTCATTAACTTTTCAACATTTCAATCTCTCACACCTGAGAGACCTCAGAATAAAGGATATCCACCTGGCTTCTGTAAGGCGATTATAGTTAGATATGTACTGTTGACAAAGCATATGCTAGTCAGGCACCTTTCATTTTTTCACTGAAAAGAAAGAAATGACAGAGGTTAAGGATAAACAATGAAAAAACAGGAATGTTGTCCAAATTTTAGCAACTAAAAAATGTTATTCAGAAACTATTCACCAAAGGATTCTGTCTCTCTACTATCTCTTAGATTAATTTTGTACAACTAATTGGCAGGTATTGCTTTATTATTTGAATTAATTTGATTCATTATTCTTCAGTTAATTAGATATTAATTTAAAATCAATTTGGCTGGAAAAAAATTACTTTAGCTAACAAAATATTAGATAATTTTTTATCTTGCATTAAAAAGTTGTAAAAGTTGACCCTTCCTGTTACAGGCCAATAAAAATTTGATGGGCTGAGATGAATACAAGCTGTTCACACTCTTTCAAAGTTACAAATTAAAGCTTTCATCAAGACATCATTTTAAACAGATGAGAACAGCCTTTGAAGATGGTCCACTTTTTTGCACTTCACTCATCAGAAAGTCTTCTTTCTATATGCCTTTCCCCCCTATCAGAAAGCTTTTGAGAATTGACTGGTGACTGGAAAGAATATATAGGTAAAGTTATGCTTATGCTTATCCTTATCCTTATATTTCAGGCTCTCACAATGCTAAGGTCAAATTAGGGAGGTGGGAGCAGAATTCCTGTTTCCTGTTCCCTTGAAGGGCTACTGCAATGAGTAACAGAAGACAACCAACCTCTTTAGAACTTCAAAACACCTCCCACCATGAATGTCTCAGTCAATTTTAAATAGGTGGTAGGAGGCTGAATAAACAAAGCTTGACTTTTTCATCCACATATTGCCTATTGTAAAATATTTGTCAGATGTCCTGTGAGAAGGATTTCAAGGCTGTATATTGTTTGCATTGTGGCTTTGCTGATCAGTTCTGATAAATTCTGGTTAGCTGTGAGACCTGTTTTTGTGTTTTCACTCTTCTCAGATAAATGGAGCTTTTCAAGCTATTAAATACAAAGAATAGTAATACTCAAAAATCTTCAGAGAAGTCTGCAATAACAATCAGCATGTTTAGGAAGAAGTCCTAAGTGCTGAAATATTTGGAGTTACACATTCTGACATTAAGATATTGTATATTACAGCTCAGATCTTTCACTGGCAGTAGTTAGGCCTTATTTGCATAACTAAGGAAATTTTAGCAACTTTTTTTGTGAAAAAATAAATTATTAATGGTTTTTGTACCATTGCATGTACTTCACGTAGTGTTATTTGCTACCTAAAAAAAGCAGGATGTTAGAGCAAGGCCAGCAATGGGATAAGAAAAATCGATGCTGTACTGTCCTAGCACTTAAAATGAGTCCAAGTTCCCCCTTTATGAAACATTAACCCTTTACCTACGTTTTGGGTTCTTCTTAATATTAGAAGAGAAGGAAGCTTAAACTTGTGGTAGTGAAACAATTACATAATTTTAAGGTTGTTTCAGATTTTGTCTGATATTATTTTAGATGTTGAACAGTTCTCAATTCAAAATTGTAGTACTAATCCACCAGTCAAAATTGTTCAAAACTATTGAGATCTTCAACAAAGACATACAATCCTTATTTTTTTCCCTGGGTTAAATGCACTGTGAAACTTATGAGGTGTGTAAAATTTTGCATTACAAGCATTATAGTCCAACAAAGACATTTCATGTACAATTCTATTTTAAGTAGATAATAGCATCTGCCATGATCTAAACTGCTGAAGAGAAATGTATGCTTTCAAACTTCAGGAACAAAGTTCATTTTCCTGTCTATGAGAGTTTTGGGGAAATATAAATGACACTTCATCCTGTTTGGTTGGATTTTTTTAATATAATACAAATATTTTAACAACTAAAAATCAAGTCTAGAGTTTTTTATGTACGTTCTCTAAGGTGATTTCCATTAGAGATACCTGGCATTCACAAAAGAGTGTATTCAGCTACAAATTTTTGTGACAGCATACATTTAAATTTCAAAATAAAATCAAGATTCTCGGGTGATTAATCTCTAAATATTACAGTATATGGTAAGTTTTCTATGCCAATTGAAAGTTTCAGAAGTCAAAAGTCAAATAGAGACCTCCAAAATTATTATTTTAATATATATTTTCCATTGCTTACATTTCAGTTTATATTGTTTAAATTACTGTAGCCTGAAATTTGTGTTGTGTTTATGTCAGGGTGGCTGCACACTAGACATCTAAACAGAATGTCATCTGCTTCTCATACAATCCAAAAATGTTAAACATTAACTGGAGGATTTCTTCCTACTTGAATTTGTTAAGATCATGTATGGAATAAAGCAAGGAAACATCTATTTTCTGTTTAGGGTCTAATTAATTTTGAATAGCTAAAATCTTCCCCTCAAAAAAAGGTATGGAGTTAACTTGCATTATATCCTGATGAAGGCAAGGCCATTCCTAGTTTTAATATGAGTAAAAAATTTGATTAAAAACACCTGGAGACTCTCAAATATATCATGTACTCTTGTATTAAATATAGCAACCATTCTTAATATTGTAACATACAGTCTGAGTTAAATCATCTAATGATTTAGAAATAGATTCCAGGTCATTAACTTATTCCTCTATCATTGGAAATTTTGACCTGACATCCACTTGTGCTCTGTTTGAGAACACCAATTTTGCAAATTTTGTTGTTTTAGAGAGTCCTTTCCCTTTCTTAGTGGTAAAGAGATGAAACACACTGCAATGAAGAGAAAATTGCAGTCCCTAAGTTTCAGTCTGGCAATTGCAAAACAAAACTAAAAGTGATATTTCACAGGAATGGTTCTTCTATCATCTGTGAAGGCATTGATTAACTTCTTTCCATTAACTTGTGACCTCAATATTAAGCATAAATAATTCAGGGACAGCTGTCAAGCACTAAAACGTAGTTCATTTTTCTTCCTTACCTTCCGTTCTCCAAGCTGAAGCTTTTATACAAAGATCTGTAAAGGAAATATACAGCATAGTCTATATGCAAGTTTGCATGAAATGAGTGTGTGTGCTTAAAAATAGCAGAAGAAATGTCACAGCAGGATTTAGACAAGTGGTGAACCTGCAACTAGTCAAAATACTGAAAGCAGCCACCCATGGATACCAGCAAGGCATCGAGCTGAGTGCTGAAGATAACAAGGACACAAGAGCTAAATCCACAGCAGAGTTGTGGGGCAATCTCAGAGTGATACTGCTCAGCATGCTCCTGTGCCTTTGTCAAAAGCCTTAAAGGCTACAAAGAGCAATGCCACTCAAGATGATCCTACAAGATATGAAGAGGAATCAAGGTGAATAATTTCTTGTGCTCTATTCCATCCTGTGTAATAATGATTACAATATTAGAACATACACGTCTCATATTTTTGCATGTGAGTATGAAACACTGAGTGCAAATCTGGTTATTTTCTATGATAAAAATAATCTAATTCATTCTATTCTGTCTCTATTTAAACATACACACAGCATCAGATGGATAAACCTGAAGGGTTATGATATAAAAGGGATTATTTTTTCCTGTCCTCATTGAGTTCTGTGGCACATCCTCAGAGGAATTTACTTATACTTTAACTGCCCTTGCAAAATGACTTCATTCAGTCCTTGATTCTCTGGACTGTCAAGAGTGGAGAACAATTCCATGACAGGAAGAGAACTATGTTTGCAATGCAGGTTCCCACCCCAAATAAGAAGAGTTGTTAGAAGAGTGGAGCTTTTCTACTTGTAGTTCCAATTCAACACAGAACTCTCATGCCCATGTACAGTGACTAAACAAACTTTTTATAATTACTCTGAAATTCTTGACTAATTCATTTTTCTATCATCAAAAAACATGGCTAAATATAAAATGTTTAAAGTTTTGTCAACTGAATTGTTTAAGAATAAAAATGAATCAAATTGAAAAGCTGTTCAGCACTTAAAGGCCAGAGAGCTTTTCTTTATAAAATGGCATTGCTCAATCAGCTGCTCCACAGAGAGTTTTAAGTGCTCTTTTTAAGCATCATCTGTAGGCTATTATCAAATAAAAAATGCTGTATTAGAGATTTCTGATCTGTCAGGTAAAATGATTGAGTTTCATCAGTTCTTCCTGTC
Organism: Orthonyx spaldingii; assembly: GCA_013397795.1. Lineage (NCBI taxonomy): Eukaryota > Metazoa > Chordata > Aves > Passeriformes > Orthonychidae > Orthonyx > Orthonyx spaldingii. The sequence goes on along the minus strand of VZTJ01000581.1, from coordinate 227,824 downwards.
TCAAGATTTGGTATTATTTTTCCTCCTAGCAGCAGGGTCAGTGTTTCTCCTTTTAATAAAGTTTATCTGTTTCGTACTCGGCCGTGATGCACCTTTCTGCCTATAGAATTAATTCTTTAAAATTACAAACCTACTAAACAATTTTTAAACAAATCCAATAACTGATAGATAGGGGACTCAGAAGGAAAAAAATACCAAGGAACAATAAAACTCTGATGATATAAATATGATCAGAAGCACAAACATACACACTTATGAGTGTTCTTATCACTTCAACAGAAACACATGGAGTGCTATGAATTACAGAATAAGAAAGCAGAGACAGCTTAATGCCACGGATAATACATTAGTAACAAAATCTTCTGAAGAAGGTACATAGTTATTTTTTTTTTTTTATACATTTTCCAAATTACCTGTGAAATTCTTACTCCTAAAAGAACATTTTTGAAAACCAAAAATGGCCTGGTCTGCTTTAATAACACAGCAGTGAAGCCATGTAATGGGGAAAGAATTTTGTCTGAAGGTATACCTAAGTTTTTTGTACTTCTGAAAGTTTTGTAATCTTTTCTTACAAAAATTTGATAATGGTTAGTTTATTTATTTCTTTATACTTATGTCAGTCATTTAAAAATGGGCAAGAACATTGTTTCAAGCATTGCTGCAATGAAACTTTCACTCAATCACATGCCTGATAAATAGCTTTATAAACCTCTTAACACACTCAAGGAAATAGAAGTTCTTTGGAGACCTTTACTTATAAGCATTACTGCCACATCTAGGAGGACAGCAATAGATGTTTGATGTGACTCAATAAAACTTATATGACTTCCAACATGAAGTGCAAGAAAACAGTTTCTGTGAATGATGAAGGTGAGTTTAAGATGTCAGAATAGCAAGAGCAGTATGCTTTTTCACAGAAATTGCATAAGATCAAATCTTTCACAGTTAGAGAGGATCATAACCTCTAGTGTATGACACATCTTGATTCAAAGGCATGATTCCAAGTTGGCAGTATCATGAAATGAAACAGGTATGAATAATGCAGACAGCAAATGAGTAATTAACATGTATTTTATGTTTATTAATCCCTCTTCTGACACATCGTTAGGGGCATTCTCAAGCTCTTGCCTTTTGATTTTACAATGTCTTGCCAGAAAGCATGTTCCTTGGGAAACTCACTTTCATCTAGAGAATCTGCTTTGGAACATCTACACAACCCACAATACAAAATCAACATCTACTACTCAGCCAGCTTTACTCTTCACAATTGGTGCTTCGGACCTACTCATGTCATGTACCCCAAATCTCCCACTCAAGTTTCCAATTTCTGCAGATTGGTGTTTCCTCTTAAATGATCTGCTTACTCCTTGTCATTTCTGCCTTAGTCTACCTTCACTCCTACCTTTTAGCTTCAGTCTCTTATCACAGCATTACTTTTTTTACAAGGTTTTTTGCCAAGCTTCTCACCTTTTCTCCCTTCTGAACTGCTCTCTGCTCACCAGCACACCCACAAAGGCATTGGACCGTCTTTGATCTACCTGCTTTGCAAAGGCTAATTTCAACATTGAGAATATTTGAATTTTAAAACCACAAACTGAGAGCTTATGAAGTAACTGTATTGAATACAATGGTATTTATGTGACCTTTTTTTAAGATGCACTTCCCTCACAATGTTTGAAGTTCTTACAAAAAATCCTGCTGGAGTTATTAAAATAGTTTTTAAAGAATTTGCCCTCATTTGACTGTTCTTAAAGAAATTAAAAGGAAATACTAATCCCAGAGAAAAATATTAAATATATATCACATTCTGCAGAATGCATTTACTGTTACACTTCTTTTTGTAAAAATCTAAGCCTATAAGTTCATCTGAAGGTCATCAGTATCAGTAATGCAAAGGTTTCACACTTCTTATAAATCTCTAAGTTGCCAAGGTCCTTCTGCAACACACAGAAAAATTATTGACCCTCACAAGGCAAACATTTTGACAATCAGTTTCAAGTCACAACCTGTAAATATTACCAAATATGTATCTCTTATAATAATCAGAATTTTGAGACTTATACACTTAAAAAATTATGTCCAAAGAACAGAGAAGAGCTGACCCAATAAAGCAGTTTGTGCTAGAACAGTAATGGATGACAGAAAAGTGCAAACCTATCTTAAGAATTACACAAGTATTCATGCTATCTATTATATTTTTTAACAGTCAAATTCTGACATAACACTTTCATTTCTTCTGGCCAAGTCACAGAAGGACTTGGCACAGGGTAGGAAGGGTAAAGTGTAAAGAGGTAGTGACTGGAGAGAAAACTACAGCTGCTAGCGGATGTACCACAAGATCCTCAAAGAGAAAACAATGGAAAGAAACAGTCCCTAAGCCATAATACTGCACTGGATTGTGTAGTGCATTCTGTGTCCTTGTTCTGCTCTCTGTCAAAGCCCATAATCATCTCACTAAGATATTTGTTGCATCCAAGAGTAGAGGTACCTCTCTTGATCTGGTAGACTCTTTGTTTTTCAAGGAGAGCACAATGTGACTCAAGGTGGCTTCAGCTTTCTATTTCCCCTCACAAGCATTAACTCCACACACCTTATATAAAATGAGCTGGTATTTGATATCCACTGTCACTGGAGATACCTCTCCCTACATTAATATCAGGTTTTGTTACCTATCTTGTCTTTCATTTATGATCACGGTATCATTTTCCACTCCTCACACCTTTTTGCAGCATCTTTAGCAGCATTAGTAACCTGGTCTAGTGAAAGGTACCTTGCCCATGGCAGTAGTGTTTGAACGAGATTATATTTAAAGGTCCTTTCCAACCTAAGCTTTGTATGATTCTGTGATCTTTATTTATGACAATTCCACAGAAATCTGTTTTGCTATTTTCAGAAATAAAGAGCTCAGTTTTAGCGAAACATATACCTTTTGTTCAGATTGTTTGGATCATTACTCAAGAGTTCCATCAGAGACCACTCAGTGCTTGTTCAGATTTCCTGCACTTTATAAGTTAGCACTTTATGATCTGAAATGGTCATTAAAATAATAATGCTTTATTGATCCCATGATTCCTCTCTTTACTTTGCTGTTTCCTGTTTTTAATTACAACAATTGAGAAACTGTCTGAAGTGCTTCATTTGTCAGACTAAATAATACCAGCTGTTTGGAATTAAAACATTTAGAAGATAGATGGATTAGACTACACTCAGATAAAAAGTGTAGCCTGGTGTTTTCCCACTAAATATTTCCAGTAGATAAAGATGTAATATTGAAAAATCCTCTTAAAAAAACCCCAACAAAACAAAAAACCAAACCAAAAGAAAGAAAATAAATACAAAAAAAACTCCCCCAAACCCCCCAACAAAACAAAACCAAACCAAACAACTCCAACCAGACCTCTAAATAATGCTAATGAAAGGATAAGTGTAATATAACTTCAAAGGAATCATTTCGGATTTAACCGTATTTACCAGTGTGTAAGATGCTTAGAAGTGTTATTTTTTGTTGTCACCTTTCACTGTGGCCTCTTGACACTGCAGTTTCTCCTGTTACTGACTCAGTTCATGTCAATGCTTCTGCCATGGCCTTTGGTGTGACTGTCACTTCTGCATTATAGGTGGTGGTGAGTAAAGCAGCAATGGCACCTGAGAGAGTGAGAAAAGAAGACAGAAGTAAACGAAACAGAGATTTCAGCAGGCACAGGATTAACCTAATTTTTTTTTCAAGCAAGACTTTTTTGACAATGATCAATTATACACAAGAAATTATGATAAATCTGCTATCTCTTTTCCTTTCTTTTCCCCCTTCTTCACTTCACAATGACAGAAAACAGGGAGCTGCTTGAAACTTCAAGAGGATGCAGCTGGCAGATAGCTGAGCAAGATGTTTCTGAAGAGCTGCTTATTTTCTGAACAATAGTCTCAGGTCAACTGAAATTGCTTAAAGTAATCTAAAAAAGGAGACTCTTAAACATTTCAAAATGATTATTTGAAAAATTCCAAATGAATTTGAACAATGAGCAAATTTTGCAGTATTGTGTTCTGAAAGTTCCCTTTTGAAATGTTCCTGAATTACTTTTGTAAGGGTGGTGAGGTAAAGAAGTAATCTTCTTGATTTATGTTAAATTTATTTATTTATTTAAACTGGAAGAATATGCCATTCTATTTGTTTGGGTACACTTTAAACAAATAAATAATTATTCACCAGTCTCTATAATGCTTTGTGTAAACCCACAGGAGTGAGGAGACATATGAGAGAGGCAAGAGGTGGAAGAAACTTGCTCCAGAGCAGAGCCTACAGCTCACCTCATCACTATCTAAGGAGTGAGAAAAGGAAAGGGTTGTAAAGTGGTTAGAGAGGGTTTAGCTACAGATGTTCTGTTCCCTGCACTTTCAAAACCATTCCATGTGACTTTGGACAAATCATCATGAAGAAATTATGTAAGTGATTCAGTAAAATATTTGACTTTAAAATCCTTTTCAGTTATTGTATAAACAAATTGGTAGCTAAGTTTTTGTTCTGTGTTGTTACATTTTCTGTACAAACAAGTCCCACAGAGTCAAATATTTGGTTAGCGTGGCACTCAGCTTTAGTCATGGAAGAGTAACACAAACCCCATTTCATGCTGAGTACTTTTATATAGTCAGCAAGGCATGTGTTTCTCTTGTGAAATACCTTACTTTTTCTTTAAAGTGGTTTCCTCTTTCTACACTAAATTCTAGTTAGATGCAAGATGGCTTTATACAAATGACCAAAATAACTCTCTGGAGAGTATCTTACTCAGAGGGCTACACCTAGAAATTATTTTGGATACACCGAGCCCTCCTACAAAAACTGAGCCCTGATCATGAAATTCCTAAAAATTGGCTAGACTAAAGAGAAGTGCCAAAGACAACGGGACTCTTTGGTTCAGTAATCAGCACTTGCACTAAGATGGAAGAATCTGGGATTAATTGGCTGATCTAATGGCTGTGTCTGAGTATGGAAAACAGTTACTGCAGTGAATGCATCAACATTTCTTAGTGAAAAGAATGGAAATTAAAGTCCTTCTTGTTTGGTGGGACATACGAAACACCTGTTAGCCTTCTAACTTGATTCCTGTTTCATATTGTATTATTTTAAGTCTCTCTATGACATACGTAATTCTCCCCATTCACTCCATGAGGAACACTGATGTGTCTCTTGGTGCTCTGGATTCATCCAGGCACCAAGCAAACAACTCTGAGCTGTGCTGGTGATCATGAAACTGTTCTGTTAGTTCAACACTTTTCAGAACTTCACAGTTCTTTTATGTATTCATCTCATTTAATTGTGGTTTCTTCAAAATGACTAAGACCTACATAATTCCTACTGAAATAGATGTTCAGAAAGAGTTCCTCTCAAACCAGCTTCTTTTCTGAATCTATTATCTATTGAAACAAATGTAAAAGGGTTCAGGTTTAAAAGTCAGTTGGGGGAGGGATGAGAAAGCACTATGCAAATAGCATACAGTAAAACTAGATTTTTTCATATGTAATTATCTGAAACAGTTGAAATATAAGAAAACATTTCAATTAAACTATGATGGATCTCTTCAAGGTGATTGTATGGTGTTAGTCACAGCATGGATCAGCACTAAAAACTTGAAATCTTTGTGCCTTCATTTCAGCCTTTATTATTTTTAGTGAAAGGTAGACTCTCACTAGACTCAACCCATTAAAGAAAATTCTGCATGGATTTTCTCCATCCCTTTCAATCAACTAAGTATGTTCACATCAGTGTTGAAACAGAAAATTAGTTTTACAGTACAAGGGTAATGGTATGATAATTGTTTCTTATGAATATATAACCTTGAAAGATAGGGGGATCTGTGTGTTCTTAAAATCAATTTTGTGTCAACTTTTTCCTGGCAAACATTACTATTATCTGGTGTAGCACAATACTTCTTTTGTTCAAATATGTTTTCAAATACCATTAGGCATAATTTCCTCAGTTCCTATGAAGATTTTCAGTTTATTGCACAATTTTCTCTGAATATTCAACAAGTTTTTCCTGGAAGGATATAAGCTGGCTTTATACAAATATTTTTATGCTTTCTCTTAGTTTATCTTTCCATGTTCTTTATTTAATTTATCCTCACACTTTAGAAAAGACACTGAATAGAAGTTATTTAACAGCAAAGATGAAAGTTTGAACAACTTATTTATTTGCATATATCCTTTTCTCGCTGAAAAATTTGGATTTATGTATTTAGATCAAATGTTGATTACGCTACACAACTGCCGCTGCCTCTTTCTGCCAGGTCTTTTCAAGCTGCCCTGTGGCTTGAGCGCGGCATTTACTCCTGCTGCGTTCGGCTTTACTTAATGGACCTTTCACAGCCCCTGGGGCATGTAAATTCTGGTCTTCTTAGTAATGGCTCGAACAAGCTCGCCCTCATCCAAAGCAGCTTTAGCAGCAAAAAGTTGTTAAAATGAGGCAGTCCCGGCGACGAAGAAGTAGGGAAGGACCTTCTGCGGCTTTATTCCAAATTTATTATTAAATCTGAAGTAGTCGCGGAAAAGCCTCGATCTGAGCGTGTGCAGGGGTTTAAAATGGGCGAGAGAAAGGGGCAGTCTAAGGGGAGAAACAGGGGAATAAACCAATAGAGAAATAAAACATGCCCGGGGAATATCCAATGGGGAAACAAAGGGGTGGAATACATTAATATAACCAATCAACAGAACTCGATAACAGAACTTTCGAGCAACTGATGAATATTAAAATAACTGTGAAGGGGACGGGGGAGGAGATGGAACCTGACTGACACTTGTGAACGGCGGGAAACTATCAATGCGTGTCTCCCCCATCCCCCTCCGATTCACTGCTCTGAGGGGAATAGTTTAACCATCCTGCTTCTTCACTAACACCCCTGCAGGAGGCAGGAGTTGCAGATTGTCCATTGTTACCTGTGACCACAGCCACTGACTGGGTCACTGCCACACACATCTATACATTTATTCTGAATCTTTGAAGATACTTCTTGGATTTCCAGATGTAGGTAAATATAACATCTAGTGCTTTTTCACAGTACATCGATAGTATCATTTTTAGAAAGAGGGTTAAAAAAAAGCCTGAGAAATGACACATGTAATTCACATGGGACTTTTTTAAATAATAAAAAAAAGTTTGTATTTTTCACAATGTACAAAATTAATATATTTACAGTGTTTGGTAGAAATACTATTCTCGCCTGCGAACAGGAGTGTAGTTCAGAGGTAAGGGTTTTTTCATACAGGTGAGTTCTATTTGAGTCAATCAGAATGAAGCTACATGGAAGTGCTGTAATTTGCATCTGTTTACCTTAGGACTTAATAATCATAAAGATAAAAGCCAAAATTGTAGTTCAGAAATTGCAGTTGTCTGGTCTTCAAATCTTCACAGAGTCCTAGTTAATTAAATGTGTCCTCTTATCTTTAGTAGGCTAGTAATTTAATAAACTAATTTAGCAGAAAGTTAAGTGAGAGTACAAATATTTGGTGGAATCTAAATATCTATTTAACTTAAAATTGGCTGTTACAGGTAATAATATTAGTTGTTTTTCCTAGTCATATTCCTGCTGTGCTTAGGTGCAAAAAGACTAGAGAACTTCTTTGTGAAATGGGGCTTATGAATTTGAACAATGTAATGTGCTGCAGAGAGACATGCTAGATTACTGGCATGAAAAAGATTAGGTTTATTCACATAGTCTGCTTTTTAAAATAGATCAGTTGCAGCTGAGTGAAATGCAGCTTACTGTCAACGTCTGCTGTAATCATTGAAGGTATTGAAACGAGCTGAGTCCGCAGTCAGTTTCTTTTAAAGTAAGAATAAACTAATCTGTTCTGTCAAAAGCAGGGATACTAATTACTTTGAACTCTCAGTATGAAGCAGGTAATGAAAGGAATGAAGGAATAAAAGAGGAGAAGAGAATGACACAGGAACAAAGTATAGAATTGTCACTGAATTTTGGTTTAGAACTCAGGAAGCTCTAAGCTTTGCAATTGGTGTATCTGCACAACATAAACTGGTTTCCAGAACCACGCTCACTCTTTCATGGGGCATTAAAGACATATGCACATGTGCAGTTTCATGTGACATGAAGACAAGGGCCCAAACGTAATGCAGTTCCCAAGAAAATGTGATCCATGGTTCACATCCTGACATAAATAACCATTGCCCATCAAATCGTGATTTTCATAGTGTAGGAAAGTCATGCATTTTAACTTTCCAACAGTAATGTCATTCTGGCGTTTTTCCAGCAGAACCTATTGCCTAAGCTTATTCTGAAGTATAAGATGTTCCTAAGGAAATGTTTCATAATTCTCTTTGCATTGTGCTACAAGAAATTTTAGTTCCTTTGAAAATAACCAGTAGAATTTATTTATTTCTTTATTTATTCAAATCACAGTGTAACATGTAACTTTCTAACTTGTTTTATATTTCATGTGCAATTAATCTGCTATGAGTTTTATGATCTAAACTCTCATATTGTGCCAAAACAAAAACCAAAGGATGTTAAAAAATACATCACTAAGACGGATTTCAGAAGAGCAAAGCTACAATAATGTCTTAGGGTCTTAAAGTCAGATCTCACAATTAACCTGCACATTCTGAGGTTATATACTATCATAATTTGCAATAGCTTCTTGCTGGACTACAAAATGAAAGGAAACCAAATGGTTTTGGACTTTTTTACATGTTGCCAGGAAGACATCCATATTAGGGTTGGAAACATCGATAAAATTAAAATAATAATTGCCTAACTCCAAGAAAAACCCTCTTCGTTAAGATTATAGAGAACAAATTTGCTCTTCAACATGTAGGTCCAAAGATAGCATTGTCAGTCCGAGATGTAAGAGAAGAAATTTAAGTGTTAAAATATATTTTCTCAGAAACATGTTCAGTTTTATTAGAAATATGATTTACATTTTAAAAATGTATGAACCCGGAAAGACGTTTAGCCCTGAAAACAGAATTTCTTGCTTCTTTCTGTTGAGAAATATTTTTATCCATGAAGTATACTGACATAAATTGAATACACAATAACTCTACCTAATACAGGTTGTTATCAAATATAAACACAGTCCATCTATCAAAATACAACCCCATACAAAATATTGACACCAGTGAGTTTTTTTCTTTCACTACTTTTCTCAGTTATTCTTGAAAAGGTGATTTATATTCCTGCAATTTAATTAGCAGTGACTCAACAGAAGAGCATGTGTCAGTACAATTTAGAAGTAAAAGTCAATGAAATACTAAATACCTAGATACTCTGGATCAGTAACGGAAGGTGATTAGAGTGAGCTTGAAGAGAAGCCAGGACGTAGGTGACATTGTGAACAAATTTTTGATAACCTTATATTTCAACAGGACAACATATGGTTTCACATGGATTTCAGGAAAAAAAAAAGTGGCCTATGTCAGTATAATTGCATGGCAATGTGTTTTTTTACAATCACACTTCATCTGGTAAATGTGTGATGCAGGATTCACATCAATTGTGCATGACACAGAGAAGGTAAGTAAAGAAGTAGTTGTTGCTTTAAAGGATTTGTGTGCATTACATGAATGAATGGCCTGGAATGCCCTGAATCCAGTGAATTTGTCCTGCTCTTTTGGCTTAGAGATGGTAGCTGACACAGCACTATAAGTGATAGATAAGAAATAGATAAGCAGGAATACTGTTGATAATCTAAATGATTGTGCTAGCAGTTACAGTATTACTCACCAGGGAAAACCCATGTGCTCTTTTACACATATTTAACAAAACAGCTTCAACCTTAAGCTAAAATTGTTTTTCGCATGTATGTTCTTTCCTCACTTAGCACTGCCTTGTTATCAATTGTGATCATATTTTACAATAACCTTCTATTATAAAAGATTTTATTAGCATGAGAAATGTTCACTGTGTGTGGAGAATACCACTAGAAATGGTCTAGCTTCAAAATGAAGAAGTGTGTAACTGTAAGTGTTAAATATAGACAGATATATCTGTGTGGACAGATTATTTATCAGTGTAATTAACCTCAAACCAAGAGGTATCAGTCGCTTTATGTCAAATAAATTAATATAAACAGCATTTTTTATGCATTGGCTAGTATCTCTAGTACTACTAGCATGGTAGGATTTATGTCTCCAGATCAAAGAATTTTACAAAAAAAAAAAAAAAAAAAAAGATTTTTAA
>VZTJ01000581.1:127193-217629 GCA_013397795.1 Orthonyx spaldingii | reverse complement strand
TAATCCCCAAAAAAAAAAAATTAAAAAAAAAAAAAAAAAAAAAAAAAAAGCTTTCTCAAACACAAAATAAAATGAGATGCTAATAACACAGGCAACAAGAGCAGCTGCTGCACATAGTCACTATTACCAACCACTGACATTGTGTATGGAATAACTTATGAGAAATTTTGGAAGCTTTTAGGAGCAAAGAGAAAAACTGACCCATTTCAAATATCCTCTTCCTAATGCGATTCTGTAGTCAAGACCTTGTGAAAAGTTTACAATGGGGCAGTTGAATAGCAGAGTGACGAACTTTGAATTTGAATTTCAGCAAATCCAGGTGATTTGCTGTGAACAACAAAACATGTAATAGTAAAACAACCCAAACAAAACCAAACCAAAACTACAAAAACTGCCCTGAGGTAGCCTTCTCAGATACAAAACTTTGATGACAGAAAAGTAGAAGTTAGTTCAGGAACCAGTGAAGACTCATGAGAAAGGGAGATGTCTCTGCAGAATAATTGGTTATTTCAAAGTAGTAATTATTTTCTAAAAGTCTTTCTTTACAACTCATTGGAGTTTTAAACAACTTGTTTTTCTTTTGTCCTGTTTGACAGAATTTGGATTCCATATTTTGTGTTATGCTTTTTCGTTTTATAGAAAAATTGACTAATAAGTATTCAACTGAGAAAAAAATACTCAGATGTCTGGTTTTTTTAGATTCTTTTTTCGTTGGTAGCAAAGCACGCAGCATATTTAATATTTTTTCACAAAAAGCATATGAGACTGTTTAGTGCACTGCAGGAAACTCGATGAAAATTGAAACACATTTATGGAGAAAATATGAAAATTAGATTAATAATGACAACTAACAATGCCATCTGCAATAACATTTCCATGTTGCAGTCAACAGTGCAAATACCAATTTAAACAATCAAAAGGATTCAGGTATGCCACAGAAGCTGAATAACTTGTCTGCCTTCCTGATAGGCAAGGAACATAAAACTTGACCTGTATCCTAAACAGGCAGTAGGTCCATGAATTTAAAGCCATGGAAGAAAGTACTATGTGTCATATACTTTTCTTTTTCTTTAAACATTTACTTAATCACTACAGAGTCCACATAAACACATAAATGCACACAAAAATGTGTTTTCTCATTAAAAGGTGTGCAAAATATTAAAACACCCACCTTGCTAAGCTTACAGTGATTTTGAAGAGTACATAAAACTTGACTATTATTTTAGAAAAATGTATGTTTGAAAGTTACCTATTGCTTGACAAATTTGCTTTAAAGCCATTTGTAATATCTGCTTTCTCCCACCAAAAAAAATTTTTAACTAAAATAAGGCCTTACCATTAAAATACAGAGCACTGGTCTGTAAGTCTGTTTCTAGTAGTCTCAAATTAGATGTAGCAAAGTAATCAAATATGCTCTATGCATTCCCCAGAATGTTAGCACAGAATTTTTCAGCAGCTTATTAGGTGTGCTAATATTACAACAATCATGAAAGGGTAGTGAGGAATTCTTTGGAGCTAATGTCTAAGGCCTAATCTTCTTTTATATCTAATAAGGAAAAAGGACTAAAAGCCAAACTTTCGCATAGTCTACAGATTTAGAAGAACTGGATGAGGTAGAAAGCTCCAATTATTACATTCCTGACAGGCATCCGTGTTCTGATTGGTGGGAATTTTCATTCATCACTAGGGAGTAATTGATTTTTAAATGTAGATACTCCACTGTCCTTCATCTTCCAACAATAAAAAAACCATTATTGCAGTTATAAATCACAATAGCAATAACCGTCTGAAAAATAATCATTACAATAGTTAATATTACATTGTTAAATTATAGTTCTTCCTTTAATTGAAAATGTGAGTTTAGAAACTCAAATACTTAGTAATCAATTTATTTTATTTAGAAGGTTAAAGGTTAAATTTTCTTAAATATACTGAAAATAATAAAACACTGTAGATGTACTTAGCATACAGAATACTCTAAGAAAATACATTTTTTTCTACTGAAGGTATCTTGCTGCACCTCTTTATCCTGTTTAATTAGTGATGCAAAGAAAATAAATCCATGCCATTAAAAACTTGCATACATGTGGATTATTTGCAGCACTACAAATCATTAACCAATAATGCAATGTAATTTAAAAAACCTTAGGCCAGACTTTCAAAGGCGTTTAGGTACTTGAGGTAGGTAGGATTCTGCTACAATTTTCAGGAATTTAAACATCAATTCACCACAAGAGTCAATGACTTTTAGGATTCTGCATGGTTTTGAAATATCAGTCAGTATTGATTTAGATGTTTCGGTACCTAAACAATTTTTGAAAAGCTGATGGCTTATCAGTCCCTCTTGAAGTAGAGAAGAGTTGCTTGATTTTATGGCCATGGGTGCACAAAAAAAATTATTACAAAATAATGAATATGAGCATACACAGTGTTGCAGCTATATCATGGAAAATACCAATGCGTGACTTTTACTCACAGACAATAATGAGGTGTCTTGCTACAGAAGTACCCATGAACCACTCTGCACTCTGTAGACACATGAATAGATGCTGAGAACTCCAGTGAGTAGTAATTTGTATTAGTGATTTTTATTGTAATACTGAGTACTGGGGACATTGATTACAGAGTGTGCTAACAAACAGAGTGGTCAGCTTCACATACATAAAACACAGATTTAGGCATTAAATGTAGCTTAAATGAATGACAATCCTGTCTCATAAATAGCTCCAAGATATCAAAAGTAGTCCTTTTTATTCTTTTGAGAGAGAAAAACAGTAAATCAAAGCACATGCCCTCTCCCAAGTGTTCAATTTCTTCCTATCTTCCTGTCCAGCTTACTCCACCCATTTTTCCCTTTTTTTTCTGCCCTGTCTTATCATAAATTTGGGCTGCACAGCATTCAAATGGAACTTCGTGCAGCCAGGCAAATGGGGTTTTAAAGGTAGCCTCAGTCTCCTGCTCCTTGCCCATAAGAAAAATCTAGCCTTAAACTGCCACTGTTTCACTGCATGGCAGACATCTTTTAAAACATGATGCAATTGCCCTTCTTCCATGAAGAGTTAGACACTACATTGAGAGTCAGATTGTAAAACAGACTCTCTCATAAAAAAAAAAAAAATCCATTAGACATCTTAAAATTCCTTTTTTCCCATAAGCTCAAAGTAATTTTTCTGCAGCAAAATACTCCTGAAGATGCAGTGGAAATATTCTGTATTCTAGTGGCATTTTGAACTTTTTAAAGGGGTGATAGTGGTGATGGGATGGAAATCAAAGCATAAACTGCAAGGAGAAATAACCTTACGGTTTATTTCCTGGATAAAGTGTGTACTAGGATGTTCTAAAAACAATCCATTAATAAGTACCTCCATTTTCAAATACAATACTCTTATAATACAGTCCATTTACATTTGTAAACATACCATGATGCTTTGGATGACACGTAATTCACAGCTTCAATATCCTCCACTAATTGAACCTGGATGAAATAGGGAGAACACTAATCAGAACTGATTTCAAGTGCTGCTTACTTGAGGGAGTGAAAATGGTATCTTTTCCCAAGGGGAAATGTTGATACTGCATTAAAAAGACAAGTCCTGTGATATCCTGTGTCTCTCAGGAGAAACAGGAGTCTAATAAACTGCAAAGTATTGCCCTGTTGAGGTAGAACACCAGGAATAAGGAGAAAATTTTAATGAAATCACTTGACTGCAGATGTGCAGAATAATGGCTCTCTTCCCATGGCACTCAGTTCCATTCTCCCAGCCTTATTTCTGTTCCCACTACAGAAAGGCTGGTTGCCCGTCTTTGCTCAGTTTGATAAATGCTAAGTTAGGTACTTTGGATCCAAGTCTATAAAAACTAGTCTCCAACTTTATTTCAGAGATAATTTTTGAGATCATTTTTTATCTATCTTTATCGTCAGATCTTCCACTTTATTTGTTATAAAGCTGTGTCAGAGTTTCTAGGAGAACTTTATCCTTATCAATACATAAATATATAAAACATAGATATTATTTCTAGAGTGACTGGAAAGGTATATTTACCAAAGAAAAGAACCTACTTGAAAGAACAGACAGTGACAGTCCAAAGAGAGACATAAGTGAAGACAGTAGCAAATTTTTGGAGGCAGATGTAATGCAGTGACCGTAAAGGTGAAGAACAAACCACAGACCAGTGAAACTGAGGAGGCAGCTTTGGGACTTCCATTCAGAAGGCAGAGATGCAGTCCACATCCGGAAAGACTGAAAACCCTTACAAAACAAAACAAGAAAAGAAATGTAGAGTAACAATTGTAAAACATGTTCTATTTTTTCACAAAAGATGATTCAGATAGAGATGGAACATGAAGCCCTGAAATTTTGCAGGAAGCAAAACCAAAAAGCGTGAACTAACAGGATTAAAATAAATATCTTTCTTTGGAATTTTCTAGCTAAAAAAAAAAGTCATCTTTTTCAGATAATTAGGAACAATTCAGCATAAACCAGCAGATAATAAAATTTCAATAGCTATTTTAGAAATTGAAATTGAACTGGTATGCCATTCAAGATTAAGATACTTAGATTTATGGTTCATTAAAAAGGGTTTAATTGTGACTAAGGTACATAAAGTGCCATTATAGCCAAAAAACATCAAGGACAGGGTTCAGATGAAAAGTAAGAATTTATTTTGTTTTCCTAAGGTATCCAGGACATCTGCATGGGGCTCATATGCAAACCCAGAATAGGATACTGGACCTATGGAAGACTTGTACATTCTGGAATGTTACATGGAGATCAGCTAGAGAGTTCACCTTTATGACACACTGCAAGAGTATTTGGAGGGATAACTCAACTAATGGTCACATTTTCCATTTTACTTATCTATGTATCAACAACGTAATTCTTTTAAATGGAAAAAAAAAATAGTATGCAATTCTTTAAGTCAAACTGACAAGTCTTTCAATGGCCAAAACCAAGGTGATTTATAACCTTATATAACAAAGTTCTAAGAAAATTGAAAAATATTAGAATAAAATTAATTTCTAATTACCCCTACCTGCACTAGTTTAATTGAAATAATCAAAACATCCTGTTCTGTACATATGTTTTTCATCCCATTCACCATTTATTTGTAAAGACTGGGTTTGCTATGTCCCAAATGCTTCACAGAATCATTCAGTTCAATACCAGTTTTCTTTAGAAATCTGACAAACAGTTTACAAAGATATCTTGCACTTCACTCTTCTCTCAGCATTGTTACCAATAGCGGCTCTTTTTTGACTCTTTTTCTTTTTACCGATTGTTATTAATAGATATTGTTGAAGTCAATAACTATTAGTTATAATTTCATGGTTCTTGGATACTTTAGACTAAACAAGGAACCTGTTGTCCTAGGCTGGGTCATTTTTCACATCATTGACCATAGTGACAAAGTCGGATCTCAACAGTGATATTTTAAAAAAATAAATGTGAGGAAATGTCTTTGCTGGAAATGAACCTTAGAAAAGATGGCAATTTCCTTAGAAAGACAGGTCATCTAAAACTTGCAGGACCCATTTCAATGAGATTTCTTTCATTTATTTGTGGTTTCTTTCATATTATTATTTCAATCTCAACTCTTCTAATGGTATTGATATACAGTAACTTTTTGTGTACAGCAAGAAAGAAACTGTTACCTTAGGATGATTTTGATATAATTGCCATTGCAATTGCTTTGTAGATAAACACTTTTTTAAAGTATTAATGAGAAAGGATCACAAATGCTACATTGCTGTTTTGTGTTTAGTACTCAAAGATGAATAAGTAGTCTGTCCATAGTTCCCTGAAGCAAAAGGTACACTATTCTGCTTTTTTTGTGAGCTGACCAAAGTACCTGCTATGTACTAAGTGAAATGAAAGCTTTTCTTTAGTTCCATAACTTTTAATTTTATTCATTAAAGAGATAGTTTTGTTGTTGACACTGAATTCATAACATGAAAACAATTCTCTAATTGTTCTCTAAACTCTCAATTGAATGGTCAGTCATCAGACGGCCTTGAATTATTTTAAAATAAAGGGACATCGTGAGAAAAAAAAATAATCTTTATTCTTCAGAAAACTTATTTACCAAAAGCTTTTTTTGTTTGGAAATGGATAGTATAGTTTTTTCATTTTGACGGTTTCTGAGGAGATTTGCAGTTTGAAAATTGCATAAATCTGGGAGGACTCTGCAGAATATAGACCAAAATAATTTGTGATTTATTAACTTGATTTTAATTCACATGCATAATTTAAAAGATTCTGATCTACATGATAGGTATTTGTAGGGAAATTGCAGTATTTATACAATTTTATCAACAACATCAATAAAAATATCCAAATACCCTAAACCACACTAAAATCCTTCCATAGACATTTGGAAATGTACTTCTCAGAGAAACATAGAGATAAACCTTGAATACATTAATAGTTGTTCTTCCACATGTAGAGTAAGTGGAGTGCTGAGTGATGACTCATAATTGCCTCAGTTTCCCTTTCTAAAACTTATTTGGATTATAATGTCTAGAAATCTGCTCTCTGGTGAAACAGGGTAGTAAAATGAAGATCTTTCTCAGGCAAGTTCTTGTAAGTAATTCCTTTTCTCAACCAATGGAGAGAATATCATTCCCTTTTGCATTGGTTGAGCATCAGCAGCTGCATGTGGTTTGCAGGTTTTCAGGACAGAGACTGACCCTATTCCATTTCTGTGAAGTTCCTAATGTGAGATGCTCTTATAAAGTAGAAATTATTATTACATTTGATATAATATTAAGAGAAAGAGTGATTTTTTAAATAAAACTTCATAGAAACTGTGTGCATATGACATTCAGGGAAGAGTTAATGATCTCAAAAGCATCTGGAGTGAGCCATATATCCTCAGGATTGTTGGTTATCTGATGAAATCATCTCACTGACAAAATTGCTTCTCTCCCTGTTCTATTCCATTCTTGTGTGCTTTTTACCCTGAAGATGTATAGCATACCTAACTAAACAACATTCCCTTAATTTCACTTTCCAGGTTTATCTCAGCTTTTATAAATCTGATTTCGTTAACACAGAAGGAAATGTATATAATTTTAAAGCAGCATAAGTGAAAGTAAGAGTTAGTCTTATTTAGATAATTTCATGCTACTTCTAAGCTGGCATTCAGTATACTATGTGATATTTTGGACTTTCCATTGGGCTCACTGTTATTACACGAATGATGCTTTTCTAAGCCATGTTAATTTTTTAAAAATTTTTATTCCAAGCAGAATAAATGAGAAATATTTACACATCTGTCTTTGAGACTATCATTACAGGCTGGATTCAAACTTTATGCTCAACCTGGAGAATGATGTGATGAAAAATATTCCAGGAGTACTTCAGAAGTCACTGTAAAACAGAAAGAAAATACCTTCCATACCTTTCTGTTGATTTTCAAGTTGTTTGCTGACAGAATAAATTAATTATGGCTTACTATAGCTCTAATTTTCTCAGGGTAAGACTTACCAGACAAACAGAGAATGTGTTTTCTTTGCTCACAAAAGAAAAGTTCTTCACTTGTGAACAGTTTTGATGACACATATAGGTCCAAGACCTGAAAGCTTGTACGGTGGAGTGAATGTATTTCTTCCTGCTCCAGAAGAAGTAAAGAAGTATTTCAATCAGACTTCTGCCAGTTATTTCAACCCTGACACAGAATCAATCTGCTTGTTCCAGTTCTGGGCACCATTAAAAAAGAAGTGTGTAATGTTCCATCATGAAGAGATCTGATCTTGGTTCTGGTTTATATCAGCCAAATTCCTACACTGGAACTTGACCAAAGCCCAGAGACAAGAAACATGCAAAAAACCAGCATCAATGAAACTGTGAGCTCATAATTTCAAGATAATACACTGAGGTGGAAATCACACGTAATACCATGATTTGCCTTCCAAAGTGATACTGAAGAACGCTCACATTAATCTGTAACAAAAAAACAATTGAGTTTAAGCAGAAGTGTTTACAGCTGAAGAAGATTTTTTTTGTTTGCAGCCATCTTCCATCATTTTGCTACCATGTGATTTCACATGAGTCACTTTATCTCCATAGAATGAAATCCAGGAAGGACTATGACTAATCTCAGTTAAAGTCTGCAAGATCCAGAGAGAAATTTCATATCTATTTTTAAAACATTCATACAGGAGCAGAAATAACAGTCTGGTACATTAAACCAAACCTCTCTATCATTGCCACTCTTCAGTGGAGCAAGGGGAGAAAGATGAAAAAAACCTCATGGAGCAAGAAAAGAACAGAAAGATCCCTCACCACTTACTATCATGGGTAAAATAGGCTTGACTGTGGGGAAATTTATTTACTGTATTGTAAATTAATAACAGAGTAGGATAGTTATACATAAGAACAAACGTAAAATCACCTTTTCATCCTTCCCATTTTCTCAAGCTGAATGTGACTTGTATTTTTTTTTCACTGTCCCTCACTCACTGGCATGCAGTCCTTCATCAACAGATTGCTCCAGTGTAAGTCCCTCAGAGGACACAAATCCTGCCAGAAAACCTACTTTTGCATGAGCTCCTCTCCACAGGTTGCAAGGTCCTGTCCAAAGTCTGCATCTTTTTGAGCTCTTCATGGGTCACAGCTTCCTTTGTGGGATCTCCATCTGCTCTGGTGTGGGGTTGTCCATGGTCTCCATGGTGGATGTCTGAGACACTATGGTCTTCCATGGACTCGTAAAAGTGAGGAATGTGCTCTGGACCTCTGGAGTCTGGTGCACCTCCTCCCTCTTTTTTTCCTCTGACGTTGGTGCCTGCAGGGTTTTCTCTCTCTCATAGGAGTTGCTGAATGTTTTTTACCTTTTCTTAAATAGGTTATCACAGAGGTGCCACCAACGTTGTTGGTGGGCTCAGCTTTGGGCAGTGGTGGATCTGACAAGGAACCTGCTGGGATTGGCTCTGTCAGACATAGGGGTAGATCCTTGTGTCCTCAGAGAGGTCAACCCTACAATACACCCTGGCTACCTAGGGCTTGCTTCATAAAACCAACGTGTGATCACCCTCCTCTCTTCAGTTTCCTAGTCCATCAATTTAATTAGAGAAGGGTTTTCAAATATGACATATTTTATTTCTAGCAATGAATAAAAAGGTGAAATCAATAACTCTTTCTATCAGCCACAGAAGTAAACCTGTTTTGAAGAGTAAAGGCCAAGTTTCTGCCTCAATTACAGCTGTTACTGTGTCCAATGAATTCTATTCCTGGATTTCTATTCTTGGTTTTCTATTTCTGTATGAACTTGAACAAGTCTTCTCTCTGCTTAGTACTTGACAGAAGTTCTTCTGAGGTTAAAATCATTATTTAGTACATGTTAAGATCACTATATGGAAGGTCATTGAACAGGATTTACAATAATTATTTTTCACCATTAATTTAAACATGTTTGCATTTTGAAATGAAATTTAATTCATTAATATTAAATAACACAATGTGTAGAAATATTACTTTATGTATGATTAAGAGAAAATTATGTTAGTATGCTTGGCTGGTGGAGTAAAATTTGATGAAGCATTTCAATTAAATATATAGATACACATATATTCACCTGGCACCTGTTTCACTGTTAAAGGAGAAGCTGCTGGCTGAGCATCCTCACACTATTCAATGAGTCACACGCACACACCACCTGAAACTTTAACTGCTAAGACCAGAGTCCCTTCACAGCAGGGGCTCCAGTGAGGCAATTCCTTGCTCACACACACACACTCACTTATGGACATGCTTCCTCTTTCTTTGGGTTTGACCTTAGGTTTCCCATAGCAGAGTCTCAGGTATCAGATTTATAAAAATAAATAATTTATAGAGTGCTACAGCAGCAGATCAGCTCAAGCTGGGTGCTTCCAGAGAGGGACACAAAACAAATAAATTCCCAGGCAAGTATAACCTTCTGAATTCTGCAGCCACCCCTCATGCACTCTTCCTATGTCTTGCATGCTTTTCTTGATCTAATGGCAGTTTTTGGTCTGGGGTCTTTTAACAACTTCTTGGATTCTTTCAATTTGTCCGTGCAGGCAGGTCATTCACTGTTTTTATCTCATGGAGTTACAGCTTCTTCTCGTGGAGTTACAGCTTCTGCTGGCAGTTGCAATGACTTCATCTTGTTGTTTGCACTGCTGGTGCACCTCTTCTCTGGTAGAATATGGGAAACTATAAAAGCTGTGGATCTGGGATAAACACTACTTATCAAGAAGCAAACCATCAGTGTGCTATCAATGTTTTTCTCATACTAAAGACAAAATACATCACTGTACTAGCTACTAGGAAAGCTAGTATGAAAATTAATTCTATTCCAGATGAAAGCATATCTAGGTGTAAGTTCACAGCCTGCAGCCTAAGCCTTCACCAAACCAAGCTACTCATGCTAAGGAAGTAAAGTTAAAGCAAATAGCATGCCAGATCACACAATGTTTTAACTATGTAATTCATTCTATGTAACATTTGTTTAAGATAAGCAGCTCATTATCTCTCAATGTTCACTTCCTGATCATTGCAGCTTCCTCTCAATCACTTCTCATTAAGCCCATTGCAGACAATGGACAAATATCAACTGGCTTCAACAGAAAAGGTTTTTTGCTGATTTTCTAGCTCACGTCTGTGGTATGCAGAGCTACAGCATGTCACGCAGTCTGCTGAGCAAGAAGGCTGGAACTCTCTGTCTACCTTCTCAGGTGCAACAAGAAGAGGAAAGATGCCATATATCTTCCTTGATTATGCCTTACAGTTTGTACATCACCTGCCTTTTCCCAAGAACAGGTCAAAACAAAACCAACAACAAAACAAAGCCAAAAATCCAAAACAACAGAGAAACAAAACAAAGCAAAACACATGGACCATAGCATTGTCTACTTTAATAACAAATTTTCTGAACAGACTTTTCAGAATGCTGTTAAGAAGTACAAGAAAGAAGCTTTTTGCACAAACACACTTAAGCAATGCTTATGAAACACTTGGAATTTCAAAAGAGGAGTTAAGACCAACGAACCATAAGATAGCTTCCATTTTCTGGAGTGAGTTTGCAAGTACTAACATTATGCTGCAATAGTATAGTTCAGATTTAGTACTTTGTATGGATCTGAGGAGTTTTTGCTTATATGTGTCATTAATCCACCTTTACTCAGGCTTCACTTATTAGAGATATCCTTCCTATTTCCTTGACTTTCCCATATTTTACTTACAGACTTATTCTCCTATTGATAACAGAGCTTTTGCAAACTTAGTCACTGTCTTCAATGGACTTCTAGCCTGAATGTCATTGACCTCAGTGATGACATCAGAGGCTGAAACTGTTGCTCAGTTTTCTCACACCTTTAAAAGTACTAAGATCTTCTATAAAAAGCTGGATTTTGTTAGCAGATTGAAGAGATACACACTAAAGACACATCACCTGCAAATTATACAGTTGATCATCGGGTTGCTGCTCTGCTCCACGTATAGATTTAGACTGGTGATATTAAAGTTTGAAAAAATGCATTATCAGAAATTGTATCCCCGAAGAGAGATATTTATATACAGGAAATTCTTACCATAAATTCTTTCTTGAGCTTGTATTGATTCTTGTTGGAAGAAAAAAATTGGCTAGATTTACCTTCTTACTGTATCAGCTGATGGGAAGCTGTATCTTCACTTTCACAGATGCTAAAGGGAATGAGCAGATAGATGACAGACAGGAGGATAGTTATTGCACTCAAAATGTAGATAAAAGACAAACTCTATGCATGACAATACTGTAAGACAAATAAGAGAAAAATGAGAGTTTGAATAAGGGAGGTTAATTCATATGTGTGAGGACAGCTTACAATTACTCAGGAACGAATTTGATCAAGTGTCATTCAAATTCATCAGCTTTTGCAACCTCTTCTCATCTGTTATTAATGCACTTGTTTAGGAACTTATTGTCCTTATTTTTCTTATTATGAAGACAGTGGTAACTTTGGAGAAAGCCGACCAGGTGAAATCTTAACCTCACTGAGTTTCTGAACTCACTGAGTATCTGTTCCTCTTTTGGACCAGGATTTCAGCTGTTGTGCCCTTTACTTGGAGATCTTCTATTCCTGCACTAAACAGCTATTTCATTGGTGAGATCTATTGTAAGTTGTATCTGTGCACTTCATTAAATAAAAATATCTAATGGTTTAACATTACCAGCAAAATTGTACAAGTTATCTTTTTTTTACCTACGGTATTCATGTGCCAATAAAATATTTTACTAACTGTGACAGCACAGAAACCTCTTTCTCGTGCGAAAGAATCTATTTGTTTATATAAAACTAAGATAAAGGTGTTTCTTTCTCGTGGACCCAGGTGGCCAATTAGCTGCGAGGGGCGTACAGCTAATGGCCAATCAAGTGAGAATCCATTTTGTATATAAAAGCTGAATTTAATAAATAAATTGACCTCTTTTGCCACTTGATCTTGAGTTCTCTTTGTTCGACATCCACTCGCAGCGACAACTAACTTAAAATAAAAACAGACATTTTGTGTACCCTGGATTGACAGCCTAAAAACCAAAGTAATATACCATCATCCAAACTTTCCTACTGAATGAATAATGCATTGAAAAATAATTTTATATTAATTCAATCAAAACAATCCACCTTCAATATTTAATTTGTAGTGATCAGTCTTTTCCACTAATCCATAACGGTGTGGGGGTTCTACGGCAATATTGTTATGTGCAGATCTCAATACCTGAAATCAGAACAGAGGCAGCCTGTTCAATGCTAAGAAGGCTGCAACCCTGAAGAAAGACTAACAAAGGTGACATTTGTTTTCAGGTCTAGTGAAGGTGATATTTGTTTTCAGGTACTGGGAGTAGCTATTGAACAAAAACAATGACTCCAGGAAATAAATATGTAAAACTTTGGGTCAGCTAATCGCTTACATGGCTCTAACTCCCAGGACAACAACAGAATGACAGGAGGATGTATTTGTGTTTCCTTAGTGACGCAGTCCTCTTCCAAAAGCTTTCTTTTCCAAATGTTAGTGTACACTTTTTTTTGTTCTAAAGTATAATTTTAGAAAGGGTTGTTTATTGCATTTCTTGTAATTAGTTGACTCATAGATATATATTTATTAGAAAAGGATGAATAGAGAATATTACAGTAGCCTGGAGTCTGCACTAGTTTATAAAGTAATTTATGTGTACAATGTGTGATGTAAAAAGGTTGGAGTTTTTTTAATCTCTCCTATAGGCATGGTTTTGAATTTTTGCAAGTGGATTAATCTATCTACATGACAAAATGCTCAGGCATGTAAATACCTGAGACTTGAATTAATCTACCGTGATTCAATACCAGAACTCAACTGCAACTAATAATGATTGATGGCAAAATGAAAGGTTCTGATTCACCTAATAAGCTTATTGGTGCATTTAGAACTATTCATGTGGCAAGCCTTCTAGTGTTTACATTGGGATATTTCTATTTGCAAACAGCAATTCTGATGTTTACATTTGCAATTAAATATGTTTTAGCTATATGGGTTTTGTTCTGCAACTTCTGTAATTTGTTTGAAAGTGTCTGAGAGTTTTTCATGATGATTTTAGTTTCTTTTTGCTTAAAATGTTTACTTAAAAAGGAGATGATAAGGGTAAAACATATGTTTAAAGACATAATTATTGAAAAAAAAAAAAAACAAACCAACTTTTCCACTAACTTTGTGTAATTCATTTTAGTGGGTATTAATTACAGAGAAATTGAGATGCACACTTTTCATGTTTAATTAAAGAACAGAGCAGGAGTTGCATGCCTATTGCTTTCTCATGCTTAAGCATGATTGGAACTGAATTTCCTCAATTGCAACAGAAAAGTGCCTGCATATACTGAGCTGCCAGATGTGGTAAAAATCTCTATTGAAATGATGTGTGATAAAATGTCATGTATTTGGCAAAATCTGCATGGGTTCTTTTTCAGAGCTGCTAATCACACAAGGATTTGGAGTAAAAAGTTTTTAGCAAACCATTAGTTCCAGGAGGAGAGATGGAGGAGGAGGAACCACTTATGGAAATGATTGAAGATGGTAGGAGTCTGAGGAGAAAGAAGTTGCATGGGGGAGCAGACATTTCAAGAGCCAGAGGTTAACACAGAACAGTACAATAGGGATCAAAGCTCTGATTCTTGAAGCAGTAGTTGTCAACATGTGCACATGTTCAACCTCCTGTCAAAGTCAATGGAGATAAGACAAGCAGTAGACCTTAATTCAGCTTACCAAATATACAGATTTAATTCCTAATTTCAAAGATAGGCAGCAGACGGTATTTCAGACTTCCATCTGCACAGAGGTGGAAGCTGTGATTCAGGAAAGTGGGGACACCTGGGTCAAACCTTTCAGGCTGGAAGCTAAAGGCCAGGCAGGCAAGGAAGCCTGGGAAACTAAGCCAGTCTATATTTGTCTAACCCAAACCAATTTTTTCATCACATTTGTAAAGTTCAGATTCTTTCTACACATTAAAGGTATAATGAATGTTTAAAAGCTGTCCTTTTATGAAAAAAAAAGTCTGTGAAACAGGTGGCCTTACATAAGTGTCGTGCTCTTGCGGTGGATTGAACCTGGACAGCTGCCATGTGCTCACCAAAACTCTCCATCACTCCCCTCCCCAGCTGGGCAAAGAAGTAAAGTTGTAATAAAAAGCTAATAGAATGGATAAGGACAAGGATACATCACTCACCAATTACTGTCACAGGCAAAACAGACTTGACTTGGGGAAATTAGTTTGATTTCTTACAAATCAAATCAGGGTAGGATGAGAAATAAAATTAAACCTTAAACTACTTTCCCAATACCCCTCCCTCCTTCCCAAGCACAACTTCACTCCTGATTTCTCTACCTCCTCCCCCAGCAGCACGGGGGAATGGGGGCTGCAGCCAGGTCATCACATGCTGTGTCTCCTGCTCCTTCCTCAAAGGGGTCTCCTTATGTTGGGAAAATCTTTAATTGTAACAAATAGTATTTAGTCTTGCTGATGTTGACACCTCAAGAGTCAGAAGTAGTTAACCATTTGCTCAGGGAGTTACAGGGAATGAAAAGGGGGTTTTGAAACACGATCCTGCCTAATTGCTGCAAAATGTGGAATATGTGGAAAAACCTTAAGAAAGGATATTCTTTAATGTTTGATCTTTGTACTTTACAAGCCTAATCAACAAGAAGGGAGGTTTAATCCATGAAACAGATAGCAGGTAACAAGCAAACTCTAGCAATGTCCATCTGTTAGAAAAACAAATTAAAGTTTAGGGCTTGATGTGCTTCGATGACC
Organism: Orthonyx spaldingii; assembly: GCA_013397795.1. NCBI lineage: Eukaryota > Metazoa > Chordata > Aves > Passeriformes > Orthonychidae > Orthonyx > Orthonyx spaldingii. The sequence continues at coordinate 202,350 of VZTJ01000581.1, read as the reverse complement.
TCAGACCTGGGGGAGGAGCTAACAAAGCTTGGGAGGAAATGTGGAATTTATGAACCTCAAGGATATTTGGCAGTTCTTCCAAGATGAGGAAGAAACTAGTAAAACCAGGTCAATAATTCTGCTGGAATCAGTTCCAAGAGGGAAAAAGGTAATTCTGGTAGGGGCAATCTGCAACCACCAACCTACAGACCACTGATCCAGTAAACCACCTACCAAAAAAAGGTGAAAGACTGATTGTGCAGACTAATTAGCATGAGAAACAAGAGAATCATTAACCAATAAAAGACAGAATACTAATTAATAAGAGAACTATTTAACTTGTAGTCAATGAACAAACAATTCCTTTGTTGCCAAAATGTGTAAATAGTTAAAAGTTTTGATAATTAATGTGCATGTGTTAGGAGGAACGATTCCTTCACACACCTGATGCTTAAATAAAGTAATGCCTGCTTTCTAGTACTGAAATTATTGTGTTAGAGAGTTTTATTTTCCCAATTTTTTTGGTGACATTTGATGCTCCTCCATGCTCCAGCCTGGGGTCCTTCCTATAGGACACAGTCCTTGAAGTACTCCAAAACTCAGGAATGAGTCCCTCCCACAGGCTACCGTTCATGAACTACTTCAGTATAAGTCCTCTTACATGGTCACAGATCCTGCCAGGAACATCAGGATGGGCTGCCATGCTCCAGCCCACAGGTCACAGCCTCCTTCTGGCATCCATCTCCTCTGGTGTGGGGTCCTCCATGGGCTGCAGGGTGACAACCTGACTCACCGTGGTCTGTACCATGGACTGAGCTGGAGCACCTCCACCCCCCCTTCCTTTTTCACTGACCTTGGTGTCTGCAGGGCTGTTTCTTTCACACATTCTCACTCCTCTCTTTTGGGTGCTGTTGCACGGTGTGATCTTTAACTACATTATAGCAGAGGCACTACCACCATCACTGATGGGCTCAGTCTTGGCCAGCAGTGAGTCCTTCTTGGACCTGGCTGGCATTGACTCTTTTGACATGTGAGAAGATCATCACAGAACCCACCCCTGTAGCCTGATCACTACCAAAACCTTATCATGCAAACCAAGTACACCCCTGAACTTTCACGGAGCTCAATTTGTTATTTAGCCTTAAAATTATAAAAGCAAATGTAATCCATAGACTATGACAAGTTACATTTCCACATGGAAGCATAAACATAAGGTGTTAATAGAATAATTCACAAAATAATTAATTGTAGCTAACTAAAGAAATGTTACCCTCTTCAAAAAATCAAAGTAATTTCAATTGCATAGATTTATATTTATTATATTTAGAGCTCATGCTGTTCAATCCTACTTCCATGCAGAAAAAGGTAAAATTCTGACAGCCATCAAGAACAGGCCTGCAATGTCACTGGCTGATTTGTATTCCCACATTACATCTCGATCTTATCAACAGTGAAATCAGGTCCTGAACTTAAAATTAAAGCCAAAATAGTCTTAAATCATGCTTTCAAATTTTGTTTAGTTTTTTTGGGGGTTGCGGGGTTTCTTTTTTTTTTTTTTTAATTTATTTAATGCTCAGATGATATTTGTCTTTTAAAATAATGTATTAAATTTTCAAGTTTCTTGGTACCCCTGTAAAACACTTTAAAAATAAGCTCTCAAATGCAATTATTCACCCTCCAATGTAAAATAGCTCAATCGTACAAAACCATGACTATGAAAGAAAAGCTTTAAACTGTAAAAGAAAAGATGCCTCAGATGCACTATTATTTACCAAAAAATATTTCAAAGAAAAACTGCAAAAATAAAAGTGTATTTTAAGGATTCTCTGAGGATGAGGGAGAAGATCTCCCACCTATGTTTTCAAGGGTCTAGAAAGAATGGTATCAGGTGAGAATCATAGGAGAGAAGGCTTAATGATCTTGTAACAGATATTTGACAGCAGCTTAATGTCATTCATTTGCTCACCATTTATATCTGTATTTTAAGCATAAGGATCAGGCTTAGTTCTTTTTATTTATAAACATAGAAGTAAAAAACATTATCCCAGCAGACTTCAGCTGACTGATGACTGACACTATTTTCTTTTATTATTCTTTTAAAGTGAAAAATTTGGGACTCAGAAATGATGTTTTCTTTTTCAGCGTCACATCATGTGGTATGTGATAACTTCTGGCACGTAAGTAGAAAAGCGACTAAAAAATCCAGACTTAGCAATTCTCAAATTGAAAAAATCCTCTTGAAACTACTACCTATTCTAAAAGGGCTAGTTTTATTTATTGCTCATTCCCAGTGAGAATAAGGAAAGGAATCACTGGTTTTTTCATTGTAGATTAAGCAACAGTACAAGCAAAGCAGAGTATATACTGTATTTATGTAGTTCTCAAAGCTGACAAAATTTGGAATATTATTTAGATTTTTGTTGTGTTTTGTTTTCCTGAGAAATTTGGTCAGTGTTTTTTCTGCTTCATTCATGAATCACAGCTCATTTTAGTATATAGAGTTGCATATTTTGATCTTATGTGCACAGATATGATGTAGATGGATAAATAATTTGTGTGCATTGGTGCATTAGCTCAGTTGGTTAGTGCATGGTGCTAATAATGCCAGGGTTCTGGGTTTGATTCCCATATGGACCATTCACTTAAGCGTTGGACTCAATCCTTGTGAGTCCCTTCCAACTCATAATATTCTGTGATTCTGTGAAATTCCAAAGCCTCACTCTCGTCTCTTCCATATATTTCTCCTGAGAATCAAACCTTAGAGGTTTCTCTTCCCCTTTATTCCACTGCTTTAAGAAATCTGTTCAGCATTTTTCCTTACACAGTGGCAGTGAAGAGTTGTGAGCCCACTGCAAACAGCAGTGTGATTGCAGCAATGGCAAGCTAGATCAAAACTAGCCCAGGCACTAAGCAGAGATTATGTGTGTTAAGCCCAAACCTAACTGCATTAGGAGCTGTGCACCCTGTAGGGGTGATGTGGCCCATGCAGGTCACCACAGCTCCATGTGGAATTTGGCTGACCAAAGTTTGTTTGAGAACTTGCACAAACATACAAAGGTACTACAGATCACCTGGCCAAAAGCTCTACATGCCCCCTGGGTTTGTTCTCTCATGCAGTGATCTGGAAACAGAGCAACAGGTGCTACATCAAAGCCACTGATGCTGCTATTTCTTTTCACTGTTTTAGCTGAAAGGAGAACTTTTAAGGAAATATACTGTAATATATGTGGTGCAGCTTGTCTGTTTACCTCACTCACTCTCCTTTCTTTAAATAGATATTTGCATATAAATTGCCTGGAACAATATATTAGGAACCAAGGATAGTGGAAAAAGAAATCTGAATGAATTGTAAATCCATCAGAGGTTTTTTCCAGATTTGGAAATTTTTATATAAAATCAAATCTCTTCACAAAATGCAGTTCCTTTAAGTTGCCATCACTCCTGCTTTTGAAAATGATATCACTGTTGTAGAAATAAAATACCACTGAAAACACCATAATTAATAAAACAGAGAGAAGTTCTTCTCCTCATTCTGACTAAGAAGTTCAGTATTTATAAATGTAACAGTTATTGAAGGGTAAAGCAGATTGCTGCCATATTGATTCAGTTAAAAAACTTCAGAGTGGAAAAGCAGCATACAACAACAAAATGTTGCAAAAAAAAGAATCTGGGTTCAGAGAGAATCTGAGGAGGAATCTAAACTGAGGAAACACAGTCTGAGTGAAAAACGACCCTTTTGAGGCAAACAATACAGGGGCAAAAGCAGAGTTGTGCATGAGCATATATAATGACACATTATTTTTCAAACAACTATTTCCAAACTATTTCTGGTTTTTAAGTATACCAATGCAAATCAGATTTGTCAAAAGACATGTTAGAAGACTTAATTAGAGTGAGACAGAGATAAACAATTCCAGATAGTGTCCATAGTCTATGTTCAGATAATCAGTGAAGAAAGCAAAAGAAGAGATACATAGATAAGCAGCAACTGAAAAAAATTCACGATTTACAAAAAACAGAAGGCAAAGAGAGGAGAAGGACCTTTTTTATAAGGTCTTGCTTTTTGTTTCATGCACTACATGAAAGGATTGATAATTTTTTTCAATGATCAGTCATATATATTATAGATAAAATATATTGATAATAGATGCTTGTTATTTATTTATAATAGATATTACAATATACGCCTATCTATATAAAAATAAATAAATACTTCCTAGCTTACTTTGCTGTTTGTTTGCCTTTTTGAGATTTTTGGGATGCATTTGAAAAGACATAGTTGAGTATTGGTCTATTGAAAGACCTGAACCCTTTTCTTTAAAAGAAATCCAAGCATCTCCACTAGTTATACATGTCCTAGTGTTTAAATTTCAAATAGAAAAAAACCTCTTGTCATTTTAAAATTCTGAATGAAAAGTGAGAATACTGAGTGTGTTCTATTTAATTAGAGGAAACAAAGTTGTGTTACCTGGATAATTACAGTTTTGTTAGCCACCATTAATCTGAGCCCAATAGCTGACTTGGACTTGACTACTAAAGAAATAAAGTAAAATAAAAAATAATAATAATAATAAAAAAAACCCAGCTAAAACCAAAAAAACATATGCAAAATGGATTGTGACAAATTAGATTTATCTACTGCTTTCTTCTGCCTATTTTTTGAGAGAGACTAAAGATTACCTGGAAAAGGTAATAGTATTTACAGACTGTAGTGAGAACTGTGGGACATTTGGTTTGGGACCACAAAACATCTTGGTTATATTGTGTATATTTAGAGTTGTACTTATCATGCATCAAAATTAATTTTGTAACCTGAAATCCTTAAGCAATAAGATCTCTAGTTAAGTGTTTCAGGGCCTGGTTGAATATAATCTGGGAAAATCCCACTACATGTATCAATACAAAGAATCATGCCTTACTAAGCAAGGCTCCTAAATATCTAATGGATAGGAAGAAGGCATGCTCCTCACTGTCTCTTCTCTTCAAGAAGACTGAAGAGGGACTTTTTATGAGGGCAATGATAGGACAAGAGGAAATGACTTTAAACTGAAGGAGGATAGTTTTAGATTAAATATTAGGAATAAATTCTTTACTGTGAGGGTGGAGAGGCACTGGAACAGGTTGCCCAGGGAAATTGAGGCTTCCCTATCCCTGGAAGTGTTCAAGGCCAGGTTGGATGGAGATCTGAGCAACTTGTTCTAGCGCAAAGTGTCCCCACCCATGGCAAGGAATTGGAACTAGATGATCTTTAAGGTCCCTTCCAACCCAGGTCAATCTCTTATTCCATGATTCATCCCCTGGTCAGTATGTTGGTGTCATCAAGGAAAGTAGGCACAAATTATTTTTGATCAGGGACTTTTGTGGAATATCATTTTTGTGGCAATCTGAATATTACAGGTATTAACAGACTATAGTATCAAAAATGTGATCCTATTTTAGTACAGCATTAAACAGACAAGATTCAGATTTCTGAGATTATAAATTGCATGGTTGAAATGGCAAGCACACTTGTGTATTTATGAAAGCTTGGAAAATTATTAAGTAAGTGTACATATGTTAGTTAGGTCAGACAAAGAAAATGATCAGAAGGTAGCATTGAGCATGTTGAGATGGCTGTAAAGACCAATAAATCAAAATCTATCAAAATCCCCTTTAGAGGCTGAGGATTTCAGTTACACTTTCTATCATTGTAGCAGGTGATATGATAGTTCTGTTACTTAGATTCACTTTTCCTATTTGACAAGACAGTCAAAGGCAAATTCAAAGAGAAAATGAGGGGCAATAGGAAAAACAGAGGACAGAGAAGGATATAAGTGTTTATGTTTAAATCCTCAGACTATCAGGGCCTTGACAACAGCCTGGCGGCAGATTTTGCTTTTGTACTTTGATTCCTCCTCCATTTTCCTCAATCTGAGATACTCTGTTTGGGCTTGTTTCTTATTATAGTGAGACAGAATCTATCTACTCCTGTGCTGCTGGTTAAATAGACTTTTCCTTTTTCCTAGTGAAGAAGAAGGGGAAGAACAGAAAAGAATTTACAAGTGGAACAAGGGCAAAGTAGATCCCACAGGACTCTCAGCAGGGTGTCAATTAGTTCAGCACTGCTGTGTGCTGCCCATTTTTAGTCCTGCTAGAGCACCAAGCTGGTGGTCATGGAGGTCTTTAAACCATAAAGCTAGAATCTGCAGAGAAATACAGAAACCTAATAATCTTCTTCTCCTCAGACGTATTTTCCCTAAATTTTCTCCATGCTCTGCCCACACCTAAGTGCCCTTTTTGCAACCTGTTTAAGCGATGATGGATGAGGCATGAGCCCCAAACTTCTATTATAGTTGTAGGTCTTTTGTGCCAGTTAATGTAGTCAGTTACTTTCCTTTTGCGTCTTCTCTATATAATTGCATTGTTGCATTGTTGTCACAATGAACATTTTGTATGACAAAATTCATAATCTTTTGTTTAGTTACTTCCTCTGTCCATGTCAAACTAGTTTTTTGGCATAGGCTGTTAGCTTCCCTTAATAAAAGGCATTTCTTATTCTGTACAAGAATAACTCTCTGGCCCTGAGACTTATTCTTCTTGTACCTTGCCAGCAGGAAGGAAGAGACTGTGCAATGACATGCTGCATGATCTCCTACATAATGAAAATGCAGCAAAAGTGTTCAAAATGAAACGAAATGAAGAATGACAATAGGGGTCCTGTTATGTAAAATCTTCTTAGCTTTTGAAATGTCACTTTCAGTTGTCATGATGAAACTCTGAATAAAGGAGACAAACAAAAGACCTCTAACGAGAGCATACAAAAAGAATTGTACATGGGAAGTGGGTTTCCGTAGAGTGTTGATGCCAAGGTCCAATATTAGGAGGGTAGTTACACCCCTGGGAGATGTTATCCTCCAGATAAGATATTAAAATTATGTTCCAGCTGCTTATTTTTAACATCACTTTGAGATGATAAAGATCTCATGATACCAGCTCAAGGGACAGGATGATGGAGATGTTAGGGAGGATAGGGAATAGGGAATAACTTTGCTTCCAGCTGGAAAAAACATCCTTTGTTAAATATTATCATTGCAAATTAATTGGCAGTGTAACAAACATTCAAGACTATACAGCATGCAAGATGTTATATAGGACAGACTGGTGACCATTCTGGTCTATGTAATAGAATGCACTAAAGCTATTTAATTGTGAAGTTACCTGTGAAAGTGAAAAGAAAACAATGTGTGGATATACTTGTGGAAGCACCTTTCTTTGAGTACACTTCTCCTTGCTTTAACAACAAATTCTACTTAAATTCAGGTAGCATTTACAAAGAATAAAGAAGAGGTTTGACAATAAAATGTGTGTTTAAATGCCTAGTGATGAACTTACATGAATATTTCCATGCAGATATTTCATTCATCTGCCTTCTTAATACATTTCAGTAAAAAGATACTAATTCAGCATTTGATTTGTATCTCTCAAGTATAAGCTGCAGTAACTGTAACAGAAATATAATTTAAACACAGTCCCTAAAGATTATTTCCATGGTCTACCCAGGACTTAGTTACGTAACATGCAAAGCTTCTGAAACTCTACCTGCCATCTGTAGACACAGTCCAGTGGGTAGAGGGTGAGAAAGCATGTCAGAACTTCCCACAGTGTTAGGCACAGGCTCCGAGTTAGAGAGGATACACAAACATTTTGATTATTCTGCCTGGAGAGGCACATGCTGCCTTTCAACTCCCAAATTAACAAAGTCACATTCTCTGTCTCAAAGTTCAGGGGAGAGGATGAGAGAAGGAAGAACAGGTAGTAAATATCATGAAAGGATGAACCAGAATCAGATGATGTGGAAGTACAGAGGGAGGCTCTAATATGCAAAGGGAGACAGAAAGTAAGAACCAGTCATCATGCTCTGGAAACAGCAGACAGAAGTTGCAACAGGGTACTTTCCACAAAAATATTTGTTAATTCATTATTGTCTGCTATTGGAAGTTAAGAAAGAGTTGCAATTTAGTACTAATACTCTTTTTAATGAAGTTAACAGCTTCACTTTTAGCTTACTGCTTCTAAGAAACCAGAAAGTTAAGGAAAAGGTGCATTAAGCATGTCCAGAGAAGAGAAAGTTGGTTGTTTAACTGTAATCTTTTGTATATTTTGATGATTAAAGCTAGGTGTTTAATCTTTGGTTTTGCATATTTGAGGTGAATCTTAACAATGCAGCTATTATATATGTGTGCTACCTGGATACAGTATGGCCATACACGTACACATCGTACAATGAAAACAGTGAAAATTTAATTACACAGTGGTCTAAGGATTTATTAAAAATCATTTTTTAAGACTGTTTTCTATTTTATATAACTGTTTCCTATAATTTCACGTTATTAAGTGTACTTACAACATTTTGATGAATGTTCACAGTTAATTATATATGATACATAATCCATAACTGTACTAGTTTTAAAGGATATTCCTTGGAAATCAATATCACAATAAAAAAATCACATTAAATGAGTCCTTAAATGTAAAAATGTGCTTCTTACTTCCATGAGTTTGTATGTTGATTGAACTACAACTTTATAAACACTGTCTTACTTTAATAGTCTCTATTATCTTTCTTCATATCAGGAAAGATACATGGGTAAGTTATTGATCTGTAACTCATACAAGTTATTTGAAAGGAGTCATTTAATTGTAGACTAAATGCAAATATTGGTTTGTATGTCCATGAAACAGAATATTGATGGGGCAGTCACTTTTTAAACAAGGAAAGCCTCAAAAAATATTAAAACAGAGAACAAACCCCAAAATTCACTGCCTTCTATAGATGTCAAGTACCAATGAAGACTTTGGCTTTAATCTCAGAACCATATAAGATTTAAGATATTATTCTAGGAAATAAAGCACATTTTTAGTTAAGGTAGGCATTTGAAGCAGAAGTTGATCTCCCACTAAACCTTAGCAAAACGAAATCAATATTTGTGAAAAAGTATCAAATGAATGAAAGTGTTGGTTCTGTCTTTAAATAGATTCTGAAATACTCAAAGTGATAATTACTAGCAAGTACATAAAATTATGATCAAAAATCTGAAGAAGTACAAATCTTCTGTACATGCACTAGCAGAGTCTCTATTCAAAATGTCATTGTGAGCCATGAAATATAAATAGCAGCCAAAATGTCAATCTATCCAAATACATGATCACAAAAGATTAGATTTGTAGGATGATAGAATATCCTGAGCTGGAAAGGACACAAGAGTTATGAAGTCCAACTCAAAACTCCACACAGAGAAATCTAAAAGTTAAACTATATGTCTAAGAGTGTTGTCCAAATGCTTTTTGAACAGTGACAGGCTAGGGGGACACGACACTTCCCTGGGGAGCTTTTTCTGATCATTGTTCATACTTTCACTGAAGAACTTTCTCTTAATGTCCAATTTGAACTCTTCCTGACAGTTTTCAGCCTTCCCCTTGCAGCCTTTCATCAAACACCAGAAAGAAGAGCACCTCCCTCTCCACTCCATGTTGTTGTGACAGACAGCAAAGAGGTGACCCCTCAGTCTCTTCTCCTCTGAGTTGAACAAACCTATATCCTCAGCCACTCCTCATAAGTCATGCCCTTTAGTCCCATTGTCATTTTTGTTGCTCTTCTTAGGAGAAAACAACAATATAAGATCAAGCTTGTGAACTGACAATTCAGGGTTTATGTGTATTTTTTGCTTTATGAATATTTATTTTCTTACACAATCTCTCTTGGCACTCATCTCACACAGCTTAAGATATGTAGCTATGAACCATATCAGCTCCTGACTCATTCACCTATATTCTTTTCCTTGATCAGTGGATAGGAGAAGGCACTTTAAGGCAAAATTAATCTTACCAAAATTAATCTGAGCTTCTGGGTCATGACTTTCACTAGAAATTCATTTTTCTCTTCACTGATTTAAAAGAGAATACGCAGTGCCTAGAAAAGTTCTGAATGTCAATCCTATAGACATAAAAAAAAAGTTAAGTACCGTCCCAAAATTATGCCCCAAGTATTAACTTCAGCCTATTATTTAATCTCCATAAGACTGTAAATACCAGTGCTAAGGCTTCTAAATAAGAGTCCAAATCAATAATGATTCTACCAGCTCAACACTGTTGGGAAAATAGGATGAGCATCACTAATAGGACAGGGAAGGACATTATTCCCTTGTTATCCAGAAATATTTTAGTTCTGTTAATTACTCAACCAGATTATTTTTGCAATTGATTGACTTAATACCATCATGAGTTTAATGTCTAGCATGAACTTTTACAGTAAATTAGAAATTAATTTAGCTAAATTAAGTTGCAGGAATCACAGAATTTCATCTAACAACCTCTGTATCAGGTACATGATTTGTGTGAACCCTACACCTCTTGGAAACTCCATCCATACCACTCAAGAAATAGAGGCATTTTCTTTTCACCAAATCACGTTTAATTTTCAATTATGGTAGTGTTAAATGGGTACCTAAACTCTCTTTTTAATATGTGCAGGAAATAAGATTATGGAGCAAGACTCCACTCCGTGCTATACAATCTGTAGAAGAGAAGCAATGGCCATAAGCCATGGAAATTATCACTTAGATATAAGAAGAAAAATTGCAGAGTAAATGGGTGGGGACTAGAACAGAATGCTTAACAAGCCTGTGAAACCTTCATCCTCAGGGACTTTCAAATATGAGTGTTCAAGGCCTTGCCTGAAGTGATCTAAATTTAAAGTCACTAGTGCTCTGAGCAGGAGAGCAGTCTAGACAATCTCTAGAGGTCCCTTGCAATCTAAATGATTACATAAATCATGATTTTAAGAGGTGATTCTTGTTTGTCTTCTGAATTAGCTAGTTTTTTTATTCACTGGCTATTTTAATGTGTTCAGCCTCTGTCTCTTATCAGAATTGGTTTTTCCCACATATCAACTTGTAGACAACAATGTCATAATCTTATATTGGGTATAATTTATTAGTTTCCCAAATTTTGACCTGCCCTTGTAATTTTTTCTCTATGATATTTTTAATATATGAATATCCCTTTTAAAGAAAATCACCAAAAAATGCCTGTAGGCATGATAGTAAAAGTCTCTCAGGTGCTGTACACAAACACAGCCTCCTCACTTCTATTTAATATTTTTCTAGTTATGCATTTAAAAACATGTTCACCTAGTTAGCTGTAGTGTTGCTTAGGGAGCTCATGTTCACTTAATTAGTTACTGTTTCCTCCTAGTCCATCAGTTGTGCTGAACACCAGGATACCATTTCTCATCCTGCAAGTGTGACCTATACACTTTTTTACTTAACGTATGCTCTTTCAGCTGGCTTTGTTAAACATATGCTATCCAAAGAAAAGTAATTTTCTTCACCAGTATACTTTGAGTTGGTCTTTCCCCGTTATTTATTACTCACTAATTATCCATTATCAGCAAATTTGATGAGATCATTGATGAAGAGGCTGAAAAGCAAGAATTAACTTTTCAGAGTCATCTGATAATACATCTTTTTGACACTGATATTTCATTTGTAATTGTTTTCTGAAACATCTTTCATAGCTGATATTTAAGCTTCGTTGATTTTGCATAGCAACATCTTTACCAGAAGCAAGAAAAACAAGGAAAACTGCTTTATAGAAGTATAACTGCATTATGTCAATGCAGTTATCTGCTGCAGTTATCAACTAAACCTATTGTGCAAAAAGATACCACGTTTGTTTGACAAGGTGCATTTTCCATAAGGCCATGTTGATTGCCGTTTTAATCTTTGCAGACAGAAACCCTTGTCAGTGACATCACTGACAAAAACCCCAGCTTAATCATATTATTTACCCTCCTTGAATATCATTACACTTGGTATAAAGTTTAAAAAAGAAACTAAAAACACCTCATTATCTAACAGAGGCAGTTATCAAAGCAAATAGTGAAACATGATTGTCGTAAACAGGAGCTGTCTTTGCACTCTTTTGATACCAAAGATATTTTTAAATGATGAATGAGATGAGCACTTTTTTATACCTCCTAAAATGCAATAACTTCATAAATATATATCTATAATGGAGATGCTATTTATATTTTTTAGTCTTTTTTATGTTTTTGTCTCTTTTCTATTCATTCATTTATTCATTCAATGGGTGTGATAAGCAACATATAAAGAACATAGCCTTTTATATTTTTTGAAAACCTGTAGTAACCTTGCTTTTATGATGTAAAATATAATTAATAGTGATGATATACGTGCCTAAAATATTTGCATAGTAAACCCAGAAATGTTTATTTGAGATCATTATTCATTTCTAGATTACTGAGACTGGAATGAATGACTTCTTGATTCTTGGGGACAAAACAGGCAGTCTGTCCTTCCCTTGACTTATTGGTATAACTTTTCCATACCTTCTAACATGTAAAAATAAAAAAGAATATTGCTTCTGTGATGCACTGCTCACTATTTCTATCTGGGATTATTTGGTTCTGTGAGTTAAAATCACATTAAGCTAGTGGTACCTGCATGAATCCACTGTAGAGACTAAGACTAGGTCACATTCTCTCTTTGTAATACAATGTAAAATGGATTTGCAAGTGTTCAGCAGCCACTTGATTGTGGTGAACAGAAGCCTAGACAAGTAGTCTGAAAATTCCAGACAAAAAGAGGCAGACTCACAATACAAAAGATAGACATGGCATGCATTTTCAGTTGTTTAGATTTACAATTTTTTGAAGTTCTTTCTTGTCTTATGTGCAAACTTACTTTTGTTATTTAATACCTGGAGGCACAAACTGCAAATTTTACAGGAGTTTTCTAAACTCTCTTAATTCTATGCTTCACAAGAACTTCTGCTAATCAGTTCTTATATATTGGAATGGAATGGTCATCAAAGATAGGTAAAAGATAAATGTACCCATCAGTCTAACAATCAAGGTATGAGTAATTAAAAAATAAAAATCTGGTATATTTTAATGAATGTTTTTATTAGGTTACCAGCATTTTTAAAGACAGGCTTTTAAAGGTTATGATGTCAAAAACAAATTAGGTACGTAAAAGAAAGTATTTTAATTAACTACATATAAATATGAACATTAATTTGCTGCTAATTATTTTATCCCTTTAAGTTCTGCACAGCTTCTGAGAAAAAAAGTGGCTGAATTAACTTATATTTAAGTTATTATAAAGTGGTATAATTTTATTTATACCCTTTTCCATAAAGGGATAATTTGAATGAATTGCTGAGCTGGTGTGTTAGGACACAACCAAACTGGAAAACAGCCAGCTGACATCCTGAGAAAGTTCATGTAACAGCATACACTAGGCTAAAGCAGCTACCAGAAATATTATCCCAAAGCCTCTTAAAGCTCTTAACACTGGGTCTGCTGAGAATATGCAGCAGAAAATCAGACTAGGCATTGTCAGCAATCTACCTGGAATTTCAATTGAAATCTTACTGAAATCTCCCTGATTCTTTATTCTGCTTTTAATTATTGCTTGACCACCCCAGTAAATTGGTCTAATTTCACTGAAAATATCATATGGAAACTTTCTGACCAGCATAGTAAATAATCATCAAAAGGAAGTTGTTAACTAGTTATACTAGTAAACCTGATAGCCAAGGGACAAATCTGAACACATTATTAATTTGTTTTATGTGTGTTCAATGCCGCGTAAAACATGGTTCTACTCCAGAGATACTCGTAATCTGAGCAGACTAACATAGCAATCAAACCAATGCTCTGTTCCAAATTAGAGAATTTATTGGAGTGATTTTTGTGAATGTGACTTTTTTAAAACCAACCAATAACTTAGGGTCGGTGTCACGGTTGAATTCCAGTAGGCAGCTGTCCTGATTTTGGCTGGGATAGAGTTAGATTTTTTTCCCGGTGGCTGGTACAGAGCTGTGCTTTGGATTCTGTATGGGAGTAATGATGATAACACACCAACATGTTGGTTGTTTCTGAGCAGTGATTACCATAAGTCAAGGATTTTCAGTGCTCTGCCAGTCAGGGGAGAGGCACAGGAAACTGGGAAGGGTCATGGCCAGGACAGCTGACCCAAACTGGCCAAAGTTGTATTCCACAGTACAGAATGTCATGCTCAGCTTAGGGGATCAGGAGGCCTCCCCGATCACTGCTGGGGATGGGCAGGGCATCAGCTGGCAGGTGATTAACAACTGTATTGTGCATCACTCAATCTTCTTGTGTCTCATTTTTCTCTTTCTCACTCCTTTTTGTTGCAAATATTATTATTACTAATATTAGTATTATACTATTTCACTTTGTTTTAATTATTAAACTGTTCTTATCTCAAATCATGACTTTTAATTTTCTTCCTTGATTCTGCTGCACCTCCCACCAGGGGAGGGAAGAAGTGAGCGAGCAGCTAATTCACATGCAGATAGCTACTTGCTCCCCCACAGCAAGATGGGGGGAGATTTGGAAGGGTAAAAATGGGAAAACTTGTGGGTTGAAATCATAAATACAGTTAATATTTTTTTTTAATTGGATGAAAAAAGACAAGAAAGAAAGGGAAAGGGAAGGAAACTACAAGGAAAATGGGTGATACAAAAGAAAATACTTGCTCTGCATCTATCAACAGATGTCCAGCTAGTTCCAGAGCAATTCTAGCCCCAGACAACCTCCTCTCCCCAGTTTTATTGCTGAGCATGGTGTCATACACTATGGGGCATCCCTTGGGTCAGTTAGGGTCATCTGTCACAGCTGTGTCCCCTCCCAGTCCCTTGTTCATCCTCAGCCTCCTTGCTGGTAGTGTGGGATGAGCAGCAGAAAAAGCTTTGATTTTGTGTAAGCCCTGCTCAGCTGTAATGTGAAAACATCCCTGTGTTATCAACACTTTGTGTTCAGCACAAATCATAACCCCATATCAGCTGCTATGAATATATTTAACTCTGTCCCAGTCAGAAACAGTATGGTCACTAAGTGATTTAAAAGTAAAATATTATTTAAGTATTCACTATTAGGAAGAACCATTACATTGACAGTTTCCAGGAAAGGATCCCGCTGACAATGAGATAAGAAAGAAAAGCTGTACTAAACTATGATCTTTTGCTGCAGAAGAAAATAAGCATGGCTTACCCAAGCAAGAGGAATTTTACCTTTCAAATTGTAATGTGCATGCTGGGTTTGTGCTGCTCTAGTATTAAAATCCACTCAGTTCAGTACCTGTGTGCAGGAACTGCATATTTGTAATTAAAAGGCGATTAAAGTAATTTACTACTCTCTTCTCTGTTGCCCACTAATTTTCTTTCAAAAGGAAAAGCAGCACACTTCAGGGATCCAAGCACACTAACCACTTGGATGAAATAAGGGCCCAGTAAATAGTATAAATAGACGTTATCACATCTTTGAGTACTAATCGAGGAATTGGATTGATCTGTTTCTTCCTAACAGTGACAAGGAAGCTAAAGCTTTCTGAGATTAGAGTTTCTCTGGGTTATCTTTTCAATCAAGAAGAGGATCTAGATTGCCAGTGCCTTAATATTTTCAACAGGCACTTTTCATTTATTCGCAAAAGCCGGGGATTCATCTGACCATGTGTAAATCTGTATCTGAGCTGAGAACTAAAAGAACAGTAAGCATTTTAGCAGGCAGTTCACTATGCATAGCACAGTAATACAAATCATGTCCTAATATTTTTTTGTCTTCTTTCTTCCATGAACAGTAAAATAGGATGACTAGGTCAAGTGCAGATGTCTGTACTGTGGTCATCTAGATCAACATTCATAAGCTGATAGCTCTGAAATGGCGTGTAAGGCGCCCTAGTGCCTAAGACATTTACACAAGTTTCAAAAATATACAAGGTCTGTGGGAGATTCATGTTATTCTCTAGTGATAGGTGGAGGCTGTAGTGGGAAGTATCCTTGACTTTGTATAAAATCCCCAACTGTTTAAGATAGATAGTCAACTTCCACCTTTACATGTAGTGAATCCCATTCAAGTGGCTGAACATATCGTATTTTGAGCAATTATCTTCTCTCTTCAGTGTTAGCTCCTGTTACTTGTTAAGTCACACAGCTGACAAACACTGATTCAATAACAGCAGTATGTAAATACTATGGATTTTATGGTATAGCACACTAACAGGATTGCTGTTTCAGTTTCCAAAAAAAATTAATTTTTCTATTGGAATAAACTGTTGAGCTTTG
Organism: Orthonyx spaldingii; assembly: GCA_013397795.1. NCBI lineage: Eukaryota > Metazoa > Chordata > Aves > Passeriformes > Orthonychidae > Orthonyx > Orthonyx spaldingii. Next base: position 186,222 of record VZTJ01000581.1, on the reverse strand, counting down.
TAGTTTATTCACTGTACTTTTGCTCAAAACAGAGTAACATTGCTACTATTTCTTCATTATGAATGGTATATGTGATTTTGTGTGACACTGACAGAAACTGTGGGATAAATATCTTACTTTTCTATTGGGATTTATCAGCTACCTAACAACTGAAAAACAGGAAGCAATCTACCTTCCACAGTCCATGCTTATTGTTCAGCCTGCTGGATAAATGAAGCATCTCTGGAAACCTGTTAAAAAATTAATCACTTTTAGGATGCACAAGACAATACTAGCTCCAGTAATGCATGCATTCCTTTGGCATAGATTACTGTATAATATTTAAAGACAGCTGTTTCTCCAAAAGCCAGAGATGATAGGACAGATGGATAGGCAGAGGGGTGGCAAATTCCTCAGAGGGCTTTATCAACTGCTTGCCATATTCAAAAGGTAGAATACAATAATTTACAGCATAGCAGAGCTTGCATTCTATAGTCAGTGTAAATAGTTTGACTTGGTAAGCTGATCAAGCTTTTTAATACTTGCATTAATACGCTTACTATCCTTTTCTGCTGAAGGAGCTCATTTTAACATAAATGTTTTAACATCTGAAAAATGCTATTTCAAGGGCACCAGTCTCCATCTCTACAATAAAAGCAATCAAATAATCATTGATTATCATAATCATAATCAAAAAATCCACATGGCAGTACAAGACCCTGTAAATAGCACTAGTTCGTGTTATATCCTTTCATATCCCTTCTATTCCTGCCCAGATGGCAAACCTTTTGCAATTTATCAGTTGTTGTTTGTGTCATTGTATGAAATAGAAGAATGAATGGGCCAGTCTTTTTGTGTTAAGAATTCTCTCACCAAAGACTGGGGTTTCAATATAAAATTATAGTTTATAAGCAAGAAACCAAGAAAATGTGATACTCTGCAATTTTGCAGAGTATTCATTTGTGACATAAATTTATTATTGTGCAGCTATATACTGAATAAGTACTTCTTTATTCAGTGTCTCTTTATTAAAGCAGCTTAGTGTGTTCTCCTTTTTACTTGAACTATGATTCATGAAGTTACGCTAGTTACTGCATAGAGGTAAATAAAGCTGTGCACAGAGGATATAAGCTACAAAGTACACACAAGAATCCAAACAATTGAGTAAATGTACATTACCACACTAACACAGCGTCCCAGCACTCCATGCGCTCATAAGTGTTTAAAATGACTGTGGCTTGCTTTAAAAAGCAAGCTATTTGAGACTAAATATAGACCATACATGGTGTGATGCCAATTCAGTCTCAAAAAATTGAAATCATTAAGTTTTACTCCAGATGTCCCTCAACATTTACACCTGAGAACAGATTTTTAATCCTTAAAATGTGGATGATAAACATATACCATATTTTTAAAATTATCCAGTTGCATTATTTCTTTAGAAATTGTGAAAGTTAAGAAACAGTTCTATGTCAGTTATTGATTCAGTGTTCCAGTCTTCCAGCCCATGTACATACCGGGTGTATTTGTGGCAGGATTTCCACTATATCTCTTCAAACAAAGGATTTGGAAATACGTTTTAAAATAAAAGCTAAGAATTCTCTTGCATTTAGATGATTTTGGTGACTAAGGACTAAAAAAATCCCTACCTGTGACAAAAACTTCTTTTTCAAGAGCTGTCAATATTGAGATAGGAAAATCTGTCCTTGGGGTAGAAAGAAGAAACCTATGTACATTTTGCAATAGAGGTGCAAGAACCAAGTATAGATGAAGATACCCTCCAGAAGGCTAAAAATAATTTATATTTTGAAGCCATTTCATACCTCTCAGAGGATGTGAGAAGGAACTCAGAGTTCTCCAGCACTGGCACTTGACAGTTGCAGAGTACAGCTGAAAGTTCCTAAATACCCTTTGAGACACAGAGCAGTTAATGCAGCCTGGAATGAGGACATAGGAAAAAAGAAACACTAAGAAAGAGGAAAGAAGAACAACAGATGGCATAGCTGAAGTATAGTCAGCAGTATAAACTGCAAGGGAAACAAACAAATCCCAAAGGCTGCGAGTAATAAATTTGCACAGTGGGGAACACACAGTTCTGGAGAAACTTCAGTCAGAAAATAAACTGTGCATCAATCCAAAGCTTTCTGTTTGGTGCTAGTTGTCCTAGTAGATTTTCAACAAGCTTTAGAAATTTTTCCCCTCTACAAGTCTGTTTTGAGATTGCAAGCACCTGAAAGAGGAAAAGACTTTCCCTGAAGCCTGAGGTGCCCTTGCAGAACCATGTCAATGCTCTGCACACTGAAGAAGAAAGACACATCTGTAAAGACTTTAAAAGCACAGTTGCCTGTCCCAAACACTGTTTAGGCCACTTTTCCATGAGAAAAGCATAGAATGAAGCAACAGGATGGTGCTAACTCCAGGCTTGGCCAAGGCACTGTCTGGCTGGTGCATCCTGGGTAATGCACCCACACAAAAATTCCCACTGTGGCAAATAGTGGGAAGAAGCGACGGCTTATACACATATCACAGTCAAACAAAGATCACCCCAAGTTATGAGACAGATGGCCTCTCGTACCACTGAAGCTCTTTCAAATATGCCTCCATGGAACTTGGACTGTTCTAAGCCACTGTCCACTGTGACGGGAACATGAGATAAGATAAAGGTGGCACTATTGTCCAAATATTAACAATGCTGGGGGAGAAGGATTGTATTACTGATAATGGGCACAAAGAATGCAGAATTTATGGAACAGAAGGAAAGCCAACTCAGCAACTATGCTGAAATCATCACCACCTCAGTAAAAGGTAATTCTGGCAGGGGAGAGTGCAAGCACCAACCACAACCCAGGGACTAAAGGAACCCACTGTCTCAAAACAAGAGGAAGACAACATGGGGCTAATTAGTATTAGAAGTGAAGGAATATTTTAACCAATAGAATAAGAGAAATGTGCAGCCAATGAGCACTAATTCCTTTGTTTGCTAAAATGTATAAATAGTGACAAGCTTTGAACAACCTTGGGACCCCCATCAACAAGAATGACAAAAGCACAGAACCACACAATAAGCTGAGGTGGAAGGAACCCACAAGGATCATCAATTCCAGCTCCTGGCCCAGCGTGAAGAAGAACCAGTCGGATGCCACTGGATCCATGGGTATATTATGCTTTATCTGTCTGTCTCTCCCTCTCTCTCTCCCTGCTCTCTTTTCTATTTCTTACTTGTTCAGCCTGGAGAAGAGAAGGATCCTACCACATTTAACATTTCCAGCACTTAACAAGAGACTTTTCACAAGGGCATGTAGTGACAGGACAAGGGCTGATGGCTTTAAACTGAAGGAGAGTAGGCTTAGATTACATATTTGGAAGAAATTCATTACTGTGAGGGTGGTGAGAAACTGGCACAGGTTTCCCAGAGAAGCTGTGGATGCCCTATTACAGGACATGTTCAAGATTAGGCTCTGAACAATCTGGCGTAGCGGAAGATGACCCTATCCATGGTGGGGAGAACAGACTTGATGATTTTTAAGGTCTCTTACAACCTAAATAATTCTATGATTCCATGATTTTCAAGAAACATAGTATGATGGAGGCAATATGCTGATTCAGGCTCAGCTGAGGATAGCTCTGCTTGGCAGCAAATGTCTGTCTTCTGCTAAGCTCTGAGTCAATGACCTGGTATCATGAAAGGTCATACGTGATCAGCCATTTATGATGAGGGGATTCTTATGTGAAACCTGTTTTTCCATAGTGTGGGAAATGACTCAGAGCAGTAATCTTACTGTACTGGCATATTTTTTTCTTCATGGTAAGGTCATGGCTCCCCTGTTTGTAGTTTATACTTCAGTGTTAAGTAAAACACTATAATGATGTAAAACTGCAGGTGACAGGGACATATCCACAGACAAAATTTAGGCTGTGATTGTGGAGCTATTGAATGAGGTGACTACATCTCCGTCACCTCATGCTCATAACATGATTAGGAAATGTGTCCCAGAAGTAAAAGAACATTGTTGCTGTGGCTGGCATTATCTCAAGTTTGAGACCTCACTTCTGAGGGTAGCTAAAAATAAGCCTGGAGCAGGAAATAAAGCTCAGATAAAAAATAAACCAAAACCACTTAAAAATCCTGCATTAATCTGACTACACTGAGCAGATTAATAGAAACAAGGACAAAAACATATTAAAAGGAGGTAAAGATAGAATAAATGGCCAGGCCATTATGTGACAGGGCATAGACTTAGGCATTAGAAACAAAAAATTGAAACCACAATGAATTTTGAGTGTACAAATTAGAGTGGGATTCATATGTTTTCTTCCAGAAAAAGAATTCACAGAAGAATATCTTCACTACATTGTCTTCCAGTGAGGACAGAAAGTGACCAGACATTTTTTGATCAGCTTCTAATGGTCAAACAAGATTCCCTAAGGACTCTCAACTTGCACTAGATGAATCTGCTGAAGCAATTGATTTGAGCCCAAATATCTACTTCAAGGTGTGCTGAACCTCTACCTCCAGCCTTAGAGCAATTTGACCCCAGCTGATGGCTACAATTTAAACTACTTTGCATGCACACATCTGCATGTAGACATGTAGATATCTCAACATGGACCTGAAGCCAACGCTGTAGGAGAGATCTGAAAGAGTTGAGAGTAGGAATATAATCCAGTTACCTAAAACATCCACCTAGGGCCGCTGAGATACAGAGAAGTTGAATCATTTGTGAGGTGCTGACATACGACAAAGTAAATGAAATTTGTACCATTCTGGACTGGCAGCGGGAGACCAGGTGAATATCTTGGGATATCCCAGTTGGTGCTAAATACCTATTTAGAAAATTGAATTGATTGTGAGGGTTTATGACATTGATACCTGTATCTCACCTAATCTCATGGATTGCCCTAGAGAACAGAGCCTGACACTTCTCAAGTGAAATTTATTCTTCTGAAGCAAGGTCTAAATTATGTCACCACTCTGAGCTATGAATGCCTATAACTTCCTACTGACTATAAAGCAAATTAAGATTCTTCAATGTAAAAGTAGATATTGAAAAAGAGATTAGTTGAATTGCAAGTTTTTAGCCCAGACTACAAGGGCAGCCCTGCAAAGCATAAGAAGTGAGGTATTTAGGGTCCCACTTCTACATTGTTGAAAACAGTAAGGTTTTGGGCACTTAATTTAATAGGAACAAAATTAAATCAATTTAAACTAAATTAAAAATTAAATTTTAATCTAAATCAATATTAAAAGCTTCATCAAAATAGCAAATAGGAAAACTTTTATAAATGCAAGCATATGGTGCATGTATATATATATATATATATATAAAAGACTATAACAAATATGTTGAGTTTATATGCTTTTAATATCTTTGTAAAACAGGACTGAACAGCAACATTGTGGACTTTAAACTGGCATGTCTAGCAGTAGATGACTGTTGTACAAGTTCCCTAAGTGGAAGAAAAGACCCTTATACCTGCAAATAGCCAATGTACTACCATTATCTAGAGATGCAAAAAAAATGAGCACTGTGGGAAGCTACACACCACTTAATTTAGCTCCAAAAAATGTGGTAAACTACTTTCAGTGTTCAAGAGGATTTGTAGAAAATCTGCACAGTAAAACACAAAAAACCAAGGTCATGTAGTGACAGGACAGGGGGTAACAGTTTTAAACTGAAAGAGGGTAGGCTTAGATTAGACATTTGTAAGAAATTCTTTACTGTGAGAGTGGTGAGGCACTGGAACAGGTTTCCCAGAGAAGTTCTGGAAGCCCCATGTCTAGACATGTTCAAGACCAGGCTGGCTGGGGCTTGGAGCAGTCTGAACTAGTGGAAGGTGTACCAGCTCATGGAGTAGGGGTTGGAACTAGATGATCTCTAAGGTCATATAAAATATTCTATGATTCCATGGGTTTAAAGTAAATTAGTTTAAGTTCAAGATCAACTAATCAAAATTTACAAATGTATATAAAACAGTGTTTTAGTATAGATTTTATGTGTCATTTAGAGCTAGTCCACAGTTTTGCATCAATTTTTTTGACTGAAATTAGAATTTTGACTAAACCAAGATATGTTCTCAAAATTCTCTTTTTCTTGAAAAACTTAGGAAAATAAAGTTTCCAAAAATGTAAAGTGGGATTTATCTCACTTAGCTTTAGAAGTTTATAGCATAAATGTGTTCACCTAAGCTAATTACCTCTGGCTTCCCTTTTAACAAATTTTAGACATGTACTGTAGAAGGAGATGAACTGCAACTGAGAAAACCTGTTTTTCTCTATTATTCAATTAAAGGCAGCATATGGCAGGCTCAGATGCAGAATTACACTGTTTATATATGCTTCTGATAAAATTAATCCCATTCCACGCTTCTAAAAGCATCTCAAAAACAACAACAAAAAGATAATCCTGAAACATTTTGTAACTCAGGTGCATGTTGTCCCATGCTTCTATACCTGACATTCGCTTACAAGTCTACCTGTTCACCTGTGTCTTTGCAATCTCCCGATGCGCTGCTTCACCTTTCCAAAAGGGAGAACAGGACTCACAACTGACAGTACAAAGTGACTGTCTAATATCTCTACATTTTTCCCTTGGGAGGAACATATTTTCTCTCAGTTTAACTGACCATCTTTCTGCTCAGAATAGTTCACTTTCCATTTTCTTAGCATGATATTGTATTTCTGTATAATTCCACTGCTCAATATGAGGAATGACAAGAAAAAAGAAAAATAGTCCCAAATTTCCTTTCTTGCGTTCCTAAAATCAGAGCTATCCCTATTAGAAATGCCAGTTATTGGAAACATTAATGCTGCTGTTGAGTTGCTTTTGAACCCACTGAATAATTTGACAAAGGAAAATGAGATCTTGAAAGATGAGGTGAAGGTAGAGACTTTCTCTTAGTTATGAGAAGCAGAGATACTTGACTCTGAGAGAAACACACTGAAACTTTTATGCAAGTGTCAGAAATTACTTTTTCTTCAGTCACTGTCATGCAGTCAAAAGAGGAAGTCTGTATAAGACTGAAGAGGAATATATCCTATGGTCCCTTGGGATGTTGTGACATATATGTATAGGAATAAGCAAAGGAGAGCCAAACACATAAAGCAAATATGCCTAACATTTACGCTTCTGTTTTGAAGTCAAAATCTGGAGAAGCCTGCACGGCTCATCTCCAAACAAATAGCTGGTTTTTCACCACTAAATGGAAAGTCTCACAGGAGAGACAGGTATTCCCAGGAATAAAATTTCTGGTCAGAAGTTACTTCATGAGCATGATTCCACCATGAGACTTCCGTGTATAAACAGCAGAGAAAAATAACTCTCTAGCTCATCAAAAACATCTGTGTAGTCATGGTAAAAATAGAAGGAGACCTTTTTAAAGATGTACTGATACTTTTTCAAGTGCACTTTAATTCTATTTTTTTTTTTTTTTTTACAAATGCGTGTTTGAATGTGTTTCAAAGTTTGGAAAGGAACTATCAAGAAGCATTTCTCACAGGTGTTTTTAGTGTCATTCATTTCATGACCTGAAATCTCAAACTGTTCAAATGGAACTGTAGCTGACATTATGCAGTTGTGCCAAATAAATGAGCACACTTTTTATTTGTTCATAGAACCTTGTATCTCCCATAATAATCTTGCCAATCCATCCTTGGTAGTTGTGGCTTGATGTTAAAAAGCAGGGAGGCCAGTACAGCTTAAGAATAATGATATTAAGGTGGTATATAATTGAGGTGTTATAGCAGTCTATAAAATTTTGCCAGTGATTCAAAAGGGTTCGAGGAAGCTAAAGTAATGGTGTTGCAACCTATTTACACTTAAAAACTGCCAGTGGACTTAGAATAATACCCTTTCAGTTTTGTCTTTTTCAGTTTTGTGTATGGTTAATTAGAATTAATTTTTGCCATTAAAGGAAAAAAACGACCTCCCCTACTCCCCATCAACCAGCTATTGGATTTCACAGAAAGGAAAGCACTGAATAGAAGACATGGTTCATTTTCATTTTTCAAACTGAAATAGTGATGTTTTACCACCCTGTAGATTCTGACCTTACAAACACATACATCTGAGTTGGCAATAAGATTTCCTCTTCTTTTAAATTAAGCCTTCTGTAAGGGGGAGTCCCACAGAAAAGAAGTATTGGATAAATCAATGTGTCTTAGAGTTAAGTATCATGAGCAAGCTGACATAACTGTAATATGTGTATGATTTGTAACATCACTGTTGTTTTCCATTTCACTATATTTCTAATTTAGGCACCTTGTTTAAATTTTGTTGGGATAAAATCAATGCTCAAGCAAGAGATTCTGCAGCAGATATTTTGTGCTATGCAGCTCTAAGTTTGATTTTGTCTTCCATTTACCTGTCTGGATACACCACCTTTCTAGAGAACTGTCCGTTTTTCACCTTGTATTGCAGTGCACCACAGAACTAAAATTTATTGTGTGTATCATGCAAGTTGCATAATTTTTCACATCAACAAATGCATTTTAACAGTGCACCCTGCAGATATGATCATGACTTGCACCATGAAAGTCTGTAATTCACACCGTACATGCCTGCTAATGTCAGTAAATATGTCTTCAGAAAAAGCAATTAATTAGTCATTAAATTTCTGCGTACATGCCAAAACAGAACTGGGTGTAAATGAGGTTAAAGCCTTTCTGAATGACCACAGAAAATTGATTTATTTGAGACTCCTTTTCCAATGCTCTTTATCTCCCTATGAGAAATTCCAACAAGTATGGTGGTAGAAAAAGAATAGTAGAATGAAGACCTGGGATTGCAACACTGAATGAATAATGACCTATGATAGATAACCAGAAGCTTAGTATCTTCTGCCTTTTTGTTTTTCTGTTACTTAGCTTTCTTTATTGACTTTTGTAATGGAAACAAAGAGAAAGAAAAATGAATGTCCAATCCAAGCTGTCAGAAGTACTCAAAAAATTCAGATGTGGATGTTCTGATAAAGATATGCCATGTGGCCAGTAGGTGTTCCCCTGTAAGGAAGCCTGTCTCCAGGTGTACGGAAAAGTAAGGCAGCAGTGCTGGAAGGCTGATGTCAATAGGCTATGTGGGAACAGTGCTGTGCAAAGGAGTAACAGGATGTCAGTTCTGTAAAATGCAGACATTTCTTCTTAACCTGTCTCAATTGCTGCCTTGTAACTCTTGCCCTTGGGAAGGTGTTGTGGCGTGTTGTGCTCTTGTCAACCAAGAGCCTGAGACGAATGCTGGTTTGAGGGAGCTCAAGCCTGGAGGATGTCTGGCAGTCCACTTGGCTTGACTGCACCAGCTCACTGGAGTGCGAATTGGAGCATGTCTCTGTTAATCATGCATATATATTTGGGTGGGAAAATATGAAAATCTTTTTCTGACATGGTCTATCCATCATTTGCTTATTTTGCTAAACTTTTCACTGTCATGTTATTTGGTGCCCTTTTCCCTCCACTGGATCATGAAATATAATGGTAACCTAGAAATAGCTTAATTTTTTTTTAATGGAATATTTACCCTTATGCTCAGTGACCCAATCTGTAGTAAAAAGTGTATTCTAGACAACAGTCAGAGCATTTGATAAATAACAAATTGTCCATGCCTAGGGCCATTTAATTTTACAAGCTAAATTAAGACCACTGTTTCACCCCTCTTCTTTTAAGAGAGATCAGTAAGGGCTTATCCATTATAAAAGCTCAAATATGTAGATTTTCTGATCTTTTTGTCTCATGTCTCATGTACTTTAAGACATCCAAAGATTGTGCCCATCGTAGACTCAGATGTTCAAATAGGGTGTAATTACAGAAGTGACTCTGAATGTGGCTAAAATCAATGTCTGGATGTAAGGGGTTGGCTTTTTACTTCCAACATACCCTCTTAAATATTCTTAGAGGTAAAGGATTCACTTGTGGAAACTGGTTGTTTTTCTTTTCTTTGGTAATATGAAAGATGAAAGAAAGAAGAATGAAACAGGATGACTATTTAAATCTCTCATCTTTCTCATGGAGGAACTGGAAAATTAGGATGAACTTAAGTGCCATAAATACAAAAAAAAAAAAAAAAGAGTGGACATTTCGAACTCTGTGATGAGTTGATGATCTTTTGAGGTACAGTGGTGAGTAGAGTAGTTGAAGAGGAATGAGGAACTCTGGTTTCCCTACAAAAAAGGGCTGCATGCCTATGAACATATAACTTTGGTTATAATAATACTTCAGTATTATTTTGACATAATGAAGATAAAAATACTTCTCTAGATTTTCCTAGTTGTTGTGTGCAGACTAAAGAGTAGAAGATGAGAGACAAGTTTTGCCACAATTTGTATGAATATCTGCAAGTTTTTTATATCTGTAAATATGCTGTGTATCTTCAGAAAGTGTTTCTATGATAAGTAGATAGTAACCCATGTTAATAGGTGACAGAGTGAGACTAATGCAAAAGGAATGTAGGACAAAGTTTGTAATTTGCATCCCAAAGGTGACAGCCACCATAAGAAATGAGTCCTGAAAGAATTTGGTCATCTGCCTTTCAGTAGTTAAAGGCAAAGCACAGCTTCTAGACTCAGATATCTTGGAAAGAGCATTTAAAATTATGAAAGATACCTAAATTTCTTCTTTCACTTTGGACTTGATTTGTAAGAGCAGGTAATTCAATTAAAATTTTAATGTCTTGGTTTACTATTCTGTGACTCTGCATCTTCTCTTTGTATTGAGATTTTATCACAGATGCCAGTATATTCAATTTTCTGAAAAAATCCTCATATATTTGGCTAGTTATCAATAGATTTGGCCTGCACAGGTAATGAAGGCAAGAAAGTTTTCACAGCTATTTGCAAAAGTATATCAAGAAGAGCACATTTATTTGAATTTGTTAGATTATAGCTCACCTTCTTTTTCCCCTAGATTCAAATTAATCTTGATAACAATAATTAATTTTCAGCGTCAAGATTTAATAATATATTAGGGTCAAATTATCATTGGGTAATTACATTTCATATTTTGGAAATCTGTAAAGTAAGTTCCATGATTTATTGTTCCTGTTTCTTGAAGCACCGATTCTCTGAACCTATCCTTTTCTTCCTGCTTGATGGTTGGCTAATTATTGTTTTAGAAGTGTACTGCATGTTCATTCCGACGGAAGATCCATTTGGATAAAACAAGACCTTTTTTTTCTCCCGGAGGTTTTACTAACTTTTCATTATGCACTAATAAGGAAATGAGTTTCTGTCTTGAGGGAGGCTTGGGAAATCTTCACCTGTAGCTATTACCAATGTTACTGGAGCATGGCCAGATAATACTGTCTTATTGTGGTTAAAGAGATTAGTGAGAAATTCAGAGTGTGTGATCTGAAGTCAAAATACATTTTCCCACTTGAGACATATCACTACACGGACCTGATTCTAGACAGAGTCGCATTAGCATTGACATTATTCTGAGAGCAGTTTGAAAATTCTGAGATATCTGATCATATCTGATCCCAGCCTAGATTGGTGGAAATACAGATCTGCATTTACCCTAACTCCTCAGCTGCTGTAAAAACTTCAGCAGTGCCACTGTGTTCCCAGTATAATCTTCCCATGGTGGTATCACAATGTCCTTAGGTTGCTGGGATGAGTAGCAAGGTAACTAAAGCAAACATAGCTCTATGTTTTGAATTGGAAACCCAGCCTTTATAGTATTATAAGACAAATTCAGAGTGGTTTCAGCAGGAGTATTGAGCAGTCAAGGTAAGCACAGTAGCCAAATAATGCTGAAATGCTAGTAAATTCCTCACAGAAAGAACAGAAATGCAGCACAACTGAGAAGTGACTTTACTGATGCTCAGTTTTAATGTCTCTTCAGATTTTGTGTCTCTTCAGGTCCACTGTTCAGAGAAGGTGGAGCCTTTTTAAGTGGTATTTCCAGAGAGGAACACATACTGCAAAGGTACACTGGGTAAAGCAGCTAAGCACATGAGTCTGAAAAATGTTGACCTTTATCTTTTATTAAATTTATGCTGGTTTAAAATTTTCCTCTTAAAAGTTTAATTGGAGATTAAATGCTCACAGTTGGAAGTGTTTCCTTATCCAGCAGAACTTCAGTCATTACTTATTTACTATATATCTGACCCAGGCTGCAAAGTCTTGCCTTGAGTTGGAGGAGAATCAGTTATAGTCTTGCAAAGGCAATTGCTGCTTCATCAGATTCTCTGGTCCTAAGGACTTTCTTTCCAGCTCTTTTAATTTAGCTATATTGAAATATTTGTCAGGCTTCCAGTAGCGTGTGCTGTACTTACGACTACTTAGACATCATGAAAGTTGTATTTTGTGTTTATCATTGAAAATAGGGTTATATTGAAAACATGCTAAATATTGGCTTGAACTTATTCCATATGACACCACATGAGGAAAAAGATACTGACCTAAAAAAAAAAATTAAATGATTACTTGCATGTTAAATAGCACTTTCCTGTAATTATTCAAAATTCTCTAGTGCATTACCATTATTTAGTTACTAAGGAGCTTTTAGTGCAGTAAGCATAAAGCTGTAACAAATTTTTGAAAAGACTGTGTAGTTTAAACATATCTGAAAAAATAACTAAAAGTGGGAGAAAAAAGCAGAAATGTGATAACAATGCTCAGCCTGATACCACTGAATGTAGAAGCATACATTCTTGCTGTGCTTTATAGATGCTAAGTAAAGAGAGACACTACTTGCTCAGGACAATTCAAACTTTTAGTGAGTGGGCAGCTTTCTGCACATCACTTTTTTTCTCCACTGTCAGTGCAATGAGCTACAAGGACCAGATTCTGCTAGATGCTAAAGGTTAAGTGTAGTGAATGGGGTTTGATGTCCCTGTCATTTGGAAGGACATGGGGCGGAGGTGATATGAGAACTGAAGAAGTCCTCTAGAGCATATGTTTTCTGTTTTGTTTCAGTTGACTGCATAAAACAGTCTCATAAGTGGATTGCACTTCATCTTAACACTAGCTAATATTCTCTATGTCTACTTATCTCAGCTGCCAGAAAGCTATTCTGGACCTTATTGCTGGCTGGAAAATCTGTCCTCATTTGGAGTCTAAATTCATTCAAGGATATTTAAACAAGCTTGTTCTTGTGCCAACACTGTCCTTTAACTTAAGCTTGTTTTGATTTTTTTCCTTCTTTGGCATTTATCTCCCTCATATACTTACGGCAAGCAATCTTGATCTCTCTTGACCTCTGTTTTGCTAGAACAAATAAACCCAATTCTTTTGGGACCCACCCACATCATAGACTGCAGTGCAGTGCAGATCCCTACACTTCCATCAAACCAAGTAGCTCTGGGCCAAAAGACACAGAGTATAGAACAACACCCAAGGCAATTATTCTGCTTCTTCCAGATCTGGCTCAAAAGAATAAAATGCTACTTGAAACCACATAGGTTGTGTCATTTAGAAATGTCAGCTCATGCTATTACAGCACTCAAGCACAGTGCTTCAAATAGATTCACTTTAATTTGTCATAAAACAGGGTCCCACTTGTCTTATCTTTGTAGACCATCTCATGCTTGTTCTGCTGTGAATAGATCTGCGTTGAACAAACAAAATTAACAGTTTTATATGTGGTTTGGACATGATTAAAAGTTTGATGTCATGTGCATATGTACTATTGATCTAGAATTGTAAGACAACCTAATGTTAAAAATATTTTTCTCATGAGAGAAATAAGAAATACAAAATAAACTTGAAGGGCAATATCAGTTTTTGACTCTCTGTTAAGAATTTTAATATCTGTAGTAAGAAATGTCTTCCAGCATCCCCAATTGTTGTTATTCATATCATATCAGAAGTTCATTAAATTTATGGGCTTTTTTTCTTCCTCAGTTGGTCAAAAAGGTTTAGACTGAATTGTCTAGAATTTCAAAATGTCAAGAAAATTACTCCAACTTTACTACATTTAGAAACATATATATATATTACTACTAGTTATTGTAGTATACCTTCTCTGCTTCAATGTATGGAAGTAACTGCTTGTGTGTAATACTATGTGAAGAACCAACACACACACACAAACCAGTCATTTTCTCTAAGATATAAAAAAGCACCCCAAAACATATCAGTAAAAAGGCCATAGGAATATAACCTTCTTAAAGTAACAAAGACTTGGAGATAGGAAAATCACACATTCTCAGCAGCAATCACTGGTGACAATCTCAATCATGATGATCAAAATGTTTAATGTAAAAGAAGTGACCTCATCCACTAGTCCCCTGAGGAAGATGACTCTCTCTAATTAAATGAATTAGGCAAATTTGAATTTGAAAAAGAGTGTATAGTGCTCTGTGGCATTCAAAGATAAATGATTTTCAAACTACAGAGAGAGTACTTGGTTGGCACTGTGCCCTAAGTAGGAGAAGCAAAATGGTAAGATGCATAGCTGAGTTGCTAAACAAAAATTAGCCACATCAGTTGCATGGTATGTTCCTCTGTCTGTTAAGAAGGATATTGAGCTGCTTTGTGAAAGCATGATTCCAGGCTTTTGTTTTTTCCCACATATTTATTGATCTTACAAGATCAGTATCAACAAGATCTTATTGCAGAACGGCAGCTCCCAAGCATGTTGTGTCCAGAAGTGCAAAGCAGTCATTCAACCTTTCCCAGGCCTTTTAACAGTTCTCAAGTGGGACACTCCAGGCTGCATATGAAAATGTAAGTCCAAACTATTTGGGTTATGCTTTTTAATACTTTTACAGGAAAATTGAGACTGGGTTTGCAAAGGTGATGCCAGGTGGCCCACTCCTAAGATGTATGCAAAAGGACACCTTCAGCATTTTTCAGGTGTGTGTGTAGGTGCACAACAAAAACAAAGGAAGTGCCAAGAATGCAGCTGATTTTGTCCCTCCTACTCTGAAACATTTGCACCACACTCTTGCAACTTTGTTGTCACAGAGTTCAGCTAGGCATGCAGTTTTTTCTGTGTTGACACAAATGGGCACAATATGGTCTGCACATACAATAGGTATAGGAAAATGCTTATGCTCTCGGAAAGAAATAGGCACGTAAAATTTTCTACTATAAATGATCTCTAACTGAAAAGAAGTTGAATAGTAACCCTAGATTTGAGAATTTGAATGGCAGCCTAAGAACCTTATAGTTAGCACATGTGAGTAGCTTTGAAATGCTGGTAAAAAGAAAATTTGGAAGGGCAAAATTTAAAAGCAAGAATATGACCTAAATAGTTTAAACTACATATTGGCAATAACCCTTTGAGATTTTAAAAAAAAAAAAAAGGGTCTTCTTGAACACAAAGACCTTCCCTTGTTGTATAGCTTCACTGGTTCATTGTGAGATAACAACTCAGTAATGAAGAGCATGAGTTCAGACCTGAGAAGCAGTGATATCTGATATGCTGGTACCTAAGCATGGCTACCAGGAGTTGTGCATGCAGCTGTTTGGCATCAACAAGAGGCCATCAGACTATTACCAAACACTGCAGTGCTTCCTGGAGATAAAAAATGTGGCACTTCAAATTTCAGACTT
Source organism: Orthonyx spaldingii (assembly GCA_013397795.1). Lineage (NCBI taxonomy): Eukaryota > Metazoa > Chordata > Aves > Passeriformes > Orthonychidae > Orthonyx > Orthonyx spaldingii. The sequence continues at coordinate 170,754 of VZTJ01000581.1, read as the reverse complement.
CTTACTTCTTGCCTCCTGATTTCCTTCCCATTATATAAAATTAATGTTTAAATGCTATGTAAGTGTTTTACGGTTTTTCAGTCTTTATCCAAAGAACTTTAAACTTAAATATCAAGGAAACAAGTGTTTGAGAATGTGGCAATACTAATTGTTACTATTATATCTTGTTCTTGTATTTACCTTATGTAAAGTACTTGCAAAAGTAATAGGTATACATTCAGCCAGTTAAATTCAATAATGTAATTTCTTCTTGAAAAACAATTTTACTTTTAAAGAGAACATCTTGTTAATAGCCTTCACCAATACTATTTTGTGAGTATCATTAAGTTTATTTGACTAGTGACAATGTGTGTTTTTGGCAATCAGGAGCATCTTTAAAACTATATTATCATTACAACACATCTATGTTTCCTACTTTAATTTTATTTTGCCATAAGAGCAAATTGACAATGCATTAATTTAAGTATCCAATTTAAACCACATGAAAATGAATGTATTCAAACTAGTAAAAACAAAGACAACAGCAGGCTAAAAGATTATGGAAATTGAAATACAAAAAAGCAATCTGAACAATTTTGGTGGTACTGCAGCTCTTTCTAAATATTTTGATTTCAACAGTTGATTTATATTGTTATAATTAAAGTAGATATTTCCTGCTTTGCTGATCACTAAAAAGCTATATAAATTTTTAAGCTTAGAAGTGCATGTTTTCATTTTTTTTTAAATGAATAGTGTACGTGATTCTAGTAGCACTGGAATACAAATAAAACTAAAGATGTAAAAGAATTTGAAAATGTCAAGTTTGAATCCTAATTGTGCACATATTTTTTTCTGAAAACAATTACCTAATAAAAATGTTCCGCCTAAATTTTAGGAACACTCAAGGCAGAACCACTAGAAAGTGTTTTTCACCAAACTTATTTTTCTATACTAAAAACAAATTAAATTTTACTTATTTTTATATTTGTTTTTTGCATTCTCTTCAGCTTCTTGACGTGGAAGAAAAAATTAATGTAAAAATTTCGGTATATTGTTGTTGGTCTATTTAAGAAATAGATTTCTGAGAATTTAAACTGGAATTAAAAAAAAAAAAAAAAAACCAAAACAAACAAACAAAAAAACCCAATGACAAATTATACAAAAGTCCTCCTGCTCTCTTCAGTTTTTCAAATTAAGGAAGAAAACAGAACTCATTAACAACAAAATAATAATACTTGTTCAAATTTAACTCTTTAGCTCTTTAGGTAATAAGACACATCAATTTTTATTGAAAAGGATCATAGAATTGTTGAAGTTGAAGAAGACCTTTAAGATCATCAAGTCCAATCATCTACCCTGCACCACCACCATGTTCACTATTAAACCATGTCCTCAAATGCCATATCCACACAGTTTTTGAACACTTCCAATGACCTTAACTCCACCTCTTCCTTGGGGAGCCTGTTCCAATGCTTGATAACCCTTTCGGTGAAGAAATTTTTCTTAATATCCAATGTAATCTCCAATTTAAACCTCTCTTAGGACAACTTGAGGCCATTTCCTCTTCTCCTGTCACAATCCCTGGAGGTGTTTGGTTAACTGTTGGGCTCAAAAATCTTTAGGGTCTTTTCTAACCAAAACAATTTTCTGGTTCAACATGCAGAGTAAGTTATATACGCCCAACCTTGCCTGCTTTCATAAGACTTCTGGAGCAATGACTGCACAAGCCCTTTTGCAGTTGCTAATAACAGCCTCTCTGCTAACTAGCCATTTATCTATCACTATCTAGCCACTATCATCTACAAAAACCCTCCTAACAACCCAACCTCCACACTACCTGGCTCAAAATGCTGAACTAAGTGAAACAAGGTACAGTTTTATAAGGGAATTATAGCCCCAAACCTCAAATTCTCAACTAGTGGGGTTTTTAGGTGGATTCATCTTGATAAAAGCAAGCATAAGTAGCAATGTTAAACAAATCTGCTCTAACATTTGCTTTTCCTAAGCAGTACCATGTTTCTCAGGTTGCAGTCCAAGAACTTGAGGAAGGCCATGCTCTAACATTTGATATCCATTATATCCTTCTAATTTCTCCAACAGGTTTTTCCTGAAACACACTGTAGCTCATCACTTCACCATCTATGTTCCCTTTTTTTTTTTTTTTTCTTTTAGAAGGCTGAAACAGGTGAGAGAAGGAACTAGAAGTGAAATTTTCTACATATAAGTCTCATCCTAACATGTGGCCAAGATGGAAAACCACATTTTGGAGATAGGTAGCACTCTAGGTCCACATGTTTTCCACATAGCCAGAGAAATCCTAAAAGAAGGCAACTTTCAAGAGATAGAAAAGTCAGATTATATTAAATTATAAAATCTTTTCATCTGCATTTCACAATCACTTCTCTAATTCTTCTCTCTGACTTCTGACTTGTTAGTTCAGAAGACAAAGTTATAAAGAGATGCTTAGAAAAGAGGAAAGAACTGACTTCTTATCTCCTACAAAGGGACAACTCACCAGCAGTAATATCATAACAAGAAGGAATCTACTTATTTGTCTTGGAAGCATGTATTGATTTCATAGATTTGTATGGTTTCATCCAGAGAGTATTAATAAAGCTATTTATCAGGCTATAAAATTGTTAAAGGGCCAGAAGGGGAATATTTCACAAAGATGGAAATGCAAATAAAAGAAGTGCACAGATAGAGAGACAGAGTGGAAGATCAGACTAGGAAACAACTGTTGTGACCTGGAGACTCGATGAATATAGATGAATTCAGAAGTTTGATAATCACTGTATGGCGCTTCAAGTGACAACCCTTACAGAAAATTCAGAAAATACTAAAGATACAGGGAGAGGGGTGGGAGTAGGGAAGTGGATGAGAAATATCTAGAGTTCTCTGCTGGCACAAAAAAAGTAAGCAGATGTGGAGAACAGCATACAATCAAGGGCAGGAAAACAGCCACAAGCCTGCTGCCTAGTTTATTTATGCCAGAGTCCTGAAAACCCAGGGTTTCAGAGACTGCTGCTAATGAGGCAAGAGCTGGGTCTCTGCAGCTGTCACTATGGCAGGCAAGGGAGAGAGGCACGATGACATTCCAGTACTGTTATTTTAGCTTACTATCCTAGTTAAACTCTCTCTCATGGCTAGGAAAAAATATTCTTTCTTCCTACATTTCTTAGGACATTTGGAGCCGCCTGTGATGATCCTACCCTCAAAATATCATGAGAAATTGCTGTTTGCCCTATGTTGATGCATTTATGTTAGTAACATTTCAAGGGGGAAAAAAAAATTAAACAAAACTAACAATTAATTCCAATTGCTATTAAAATGCAGTTAAAAAGAATTTGCATAAATTTTTGAATATCAGCCCCTTTCTTTTGTGCTCATCCTTCCTTTCTGTTTTTATGGAAGCTTGTCAAAACACAAAGTCCTTCACTGGGAGTAGTATGATTTGAAGATGAAGGGTTCTTTCTCTTTGAGTGTTATTGGTGATTTTTTGAATTTTCAAATGATCTATTGTTCATGTTTCTTTCCCTATTGTCCCACACAGTCAGTTACCAGTAAACACTATAATATCTTGCATAAGTTTTCGGGTAAAACTTTGCAATTGCAAAAACCCTAAAATAATGTTTAAAAAGTCACATACTGATCACATCATAGGTAAAATTTTGCTATTTCAGAGTAGATGGCCTAGAATTAACTCAAGACCATACAGGTCAAGACAGGGATCAGCAATTTCTGAGACATGTTTTGTTAAATTATATAAAACCTCTGGCTTCCCACTAAACTGATAACCACGTTTTGTGGGTTTAAAGGTTACAGAGGATTAATTTGTTTAACATGTGTAGCAACAAAATAGTATTTAGAAATATGCAATTCCTGAGAATATAGAAATTGTCTCTCAAAACCAACTGAGAATTAACTAAAATTTGAGTAACTACATAGATAAATCTATACAATCAGATTTGTAACTATTGAAGATTTTTAATTATGATCATATTTTTTCAGAGGGAAATGAGTGCTGGGAAGAGATTAAAACATTATTTGAGAAGGTCCCACATTGTAAAGAGATGTCAACAGCAGAAAGAGTCACAAGGAACAAAGTTGAAAGACTGATACCAGGAGTGATTTATAGAAGATACTTTTGTGGTGTTTAATGTATCTACAGCATCTAATTCACATTATTTATTCACTGGATCATACCCGGGTTTGTGTTAAACTTGGGACAAAAATTGGAAAAGAGATATTCAAAACTACAGTTTCACTAAGTCATCTAATTTCTTCAGTTTCTTCAATTGGTGTAATTGTTCACTCACACTCATATGAACCAAGTCTATATTAAAAGGCAACAAATATAAAAGATTTGCAGAAATGGGAAATTTAAAAAGTGAAATAACATGTACTGCTTAGTGTAAAGTACATTTTTTGAAAGATGTGAATAGTTAGATATAGTAAGAGCAGTCTGTGAGAGCAGTATGTGTGATTACCAGGAATAAAACTGACATTAAAGGCAGAGAAAATACTGTATTTGAAGAAAACTACTTGCCAGTGATAGATTTAAATTTATTTAACAACTTTGCAGGGGAAATATTCAAACTCTGTCACTTGAGATGTCTATAATGAGAAGAGGTAGCACGAGATATAGTGTAGGCAACAATCCTGGTTTTGTCCCGAGGGTTTGAAGTACTTGAACTGATATATCTTCTCCATTTCTAATTATTTTGATCTATGGTCAGGGGAGAAGTAAAAGGTGAATGAAACTCAGAAGACTGATATTTCTGATTTGTATGAAAAATAAAGCCCTGGTTACAAAATACTTTTATATGCATGCACAAGTACACATATACATATTCATGTTAAATTACACACATACACATTCCCACATACAATAAATTTATTTATTTTTGCTGAAATATTAGGTATATCTTCAAAATATTCATAAACATTGTAGCCAATAAAAAGGCAGTACATATAGAGAGATTAGAAAACAAGTCAAGTAATTGAAAGTTCTCAGTCGTCCTGGGGAAATTGATAAACACTTCTACCTTCTATTGTCGCTCAGAGGAAAGTATCACATAGAAATTACTAGATGAGCCAAGACAAGATGAGATGCTCCAGGTGTAGTGTATGCACGAAAGAGACAATATTAAGCACAATATCCCAGGTTGTCCACATCCACCTTTTTACCTAAAAAAGGAAGATACAGTGAATTGTCTCTCATCCAAAACTTTTATTAGATGTTTAATAAAATTTTAAAATGTGTTATAAATTTAAGCACTCCTTATAATACTTATTCACATGTCCTAACTGGACACATTTTTAGCTTATGACTTATTGACATACAGAATGGAAAATATAACCACAATTGAAAAATAAAAATGTGCCTCATTTAATATTTAGATAATAAAATGCAAATTGTATTTACATTAATATTTTCCTGTATTGATAGCTACTTTAAGAGGATATTACTAAAGATGTTGGACTTTGCTGAAAGCAAGATCTGGGAGTCAGATTTCTTAATGTTGTAGGAACACTGTGTATGGAGTACAAAGTTGTTTCTATGAAGTGGAAGTGATATTAGAAAAAAATACAGACCTATTTACACATGATTGATTTGAGCATGACATCACTGACAAACCACTTTTGTGACAATTTTTTTAGAAATAAGGAGATGGACAATCTTCAGTTAGTCCCTTAAATATAAATCTCTTTTTTTTGTTGTTTTTACTTATGTGTTTTATAAGACATTTCATTTATTTTTACTGCCCACTGAGATCAATCAACCCTAAATTCACTTTTAAAAGCACTAAGATCCAGTCAGCACTAATGAAGTGATCATTTCCCTGTATTCAGCCCTGTTGTGGCTGCATCTCAAATCCTGTGTTCAGTTTTATCTCAGCTCAAGAAAGACATTGAGGGGCTGGAGCGTGTCCAGAGAAGGGCAACAGAGCTATGAAAGGGTCTGGAGCACAAGTCCTGTAAGGAGCAGCTCAGACAGCTAAGGTTTTTCAGTCTGGAGAAAAGGAGGCTGAGGGGGGGACCTTATCACTCTCTACAAATACCTGAAAGGAGGGGTGGGTCTTTTCTCCAAGGTAACAAGGGCCAAGATAAGAGGAAACAGTCTCAAGTTGTGCTGGAGGAGGTTTAGGCTGGATATTAGGAATCATTTCTTCACTGAAAGGGTTTTCAAGCACCAAAACAGGCTCTTCAGGGAGATGGAGGAGTCACCATCCCTGAAGGTCTTTAAGAAACTACTTGATGTGGCACTTCTTGTTGTGGTTTAGTTAACATGGTGGTGTTCATTCAAAGGTTGGACTTGATGATCTTGGAGGTGTTTTCCAACCTTAATGATTCTATGATGGAATTACTTCAGGATTTTATCTCTGTATGTGACCAGACCTTAGAGCTTTTACTCACCGATCCAGAAGTGTACACAGTTTTCAGGCTGGACATACCCTGCAGGCATTCTTGCCAGTGGTGGATCCACAAAGGAATACTGCCTCCAGCCTCAGGAGACCAGTTTGTCCCGTTGGCAAACCTTTGTCCTAAAGGCTGCCCAGTCGGCAGCAGCCTTTAACACCCTTTTGCAGACCAATGTGTACCAGAGTCAGCCTCAATCATCACAGCTCCCTCTTCTCTGGAATATATTAATTATGCATTTTCTTCATAATTAATATTTTCATATTAGGATAATTCCCACCTGGTGTTCTTATATTAGCACAAATCATGCTGTCCAACAGAGACAATCGGAGAGAGGGTGTGTGTGAGGGGAAGAACACACTTGAACACCTTACTGTCTTTCACTGGACATAGATGAGACAGTAAGACTTATACTTGAAAATACAACTGACACAATAAAGCAGGAAACCTTGCAGATTTTTTATGATGTCTAGGTCCTTTGAGAAAGTAGGAAAGAAATGGTTCATTGTAAGGTTTGTTTTTCTCACATTAGCTTCTGATTTGTGTCATAAATTTTATATGTATATTGGGTCTCTTGAGTGCATAGATGAATATTTTTGAAAAAATAATTTCTGGTTTCTGGAAGGAGACTAGAGAAAGCTTTTTCATGCAACCTGTGGAACCTGGAAATTCACACATGGTTGTTGGAAGCGAGAATGAAAGACTGAGTGAACACATATAAGTCTGAATATAGATATCCAATATAATTGCAATTTATAATAAGATTATAGCAAAGAGGTTGCATCTTGATCTGGCAGTAAAACATTCTTTAGCTATTAGATAACAGGAATAGCCTTATTGCCCAGGCAAAACCTATATCTATCAGACGGGAGGTACTAATGCCTCTGCCAAGTAGTGGAGGAAATTGAATTTTGGACACATCCAGTTTGTGGTCCATAAGTTTTACTAGGAAATTTAGAAATGTTTTCACTATGAAACACTGGTACTACTAGGTTTTATCACTTTGGAATGAGTGAATACTAAAAAGAATTTCAGTTCTTGCTTTAGTTTAATTATCCTCATAATATTTGATGTGACCAAGGAACTTGGTTGGCATGCAGAGGATTACATGATTTGAGAGATTAATGAAAAGGAAAATCTTCTTGATGAATACTTGATGATTCTTAATTCAACTTGTTAATTAGGTCAGTAGTATTTGATTTCAGGGCACAATTTAATCTATTGCAGTTTTAGTTTCCTGTGTTTCTGAAATGCACTTCACATGCCAGAACGCATCCTGCTATTAAAAGTAGGCATTGAAAGAATCCCTTTCAATGTCTTCATGGTACAGTGAACATGAAGAAATTAGAGGGCATGGTAAGTAAGGTTGCATTCTTTTCTTAGTGTATGTATTTTTAGATCTATTCATTGAGAGATAGAATACATAAAAATCAGCAGTTGCAATGCTCTCAGTACATTTTCAATTAGTTAAAATTAGAAACCAGGAAAAAAGTGCAATCCACTTGTCTACCTATCAAATAGTAGCACATTTTCTTGCCTTCATACCTCCACCCTCCTGTGTTTGATCAAAGATCACATTGTTAAAAATGTCATTGAAATGTCATGTAATATATGTGTGGGATTTAAGAGAGTTTTGTTGACTTATATCAACTAATGATGCACAAATTTTCTACAATTAGGTCAATCTTCTTCCTCTTCTACACCCAAAGATTTTAAAATAAAAATCGCAAATACAAATGCATGTTAGTGCCCAAAACAAAATTACTGCAGCTTTATATAATGGCTGTTTATGTTGTCAAATCACCTTCCTGACACAGCAGATGGTTCCCTGTAATTCCCTGGAATTTTCAGTAACAGCGTTCACCACTTCTCCTAAGTTTTTTTACAGTTAATATTAGGTGAAATCAGGCAGGACCCAATAACCTGAGAGAGGTGAAGTGTCCCAGCTCCATGCCCTCAGGTCCAACCAGTAGTGAAGCTGAGCATGGATGTCCAGCTGGAGTAGATGGGCTCAGCCAGCCTGGAGAAGAGCTGGCTTTAGGGGTGCCTAAGTGCAGCCCCAGTGCCAGTGGGGGTGTCACTGAGGAGACTGTGGACTCTACACAGCTGTGCAGGGAACCACAGAGGCAGTGGGAACAAGCTGAAACAAGAGAGGTTCAGACTGGACAAAAGGGATGTTTTCTTGCTCCATAAGGACTGTAGGACAATAATGGAAGTGGCCTTGATAGGTTGGGCAGTATACTCAATATAAACATAACATCTTTGGAGGTTATCAATTACTCACCAGATGAAACCCTGAGCAATCTGCTATGGTCACTTGTGTGACCCTGTTGTGAGCAGGAGATTGGACTTGTCTCAAGTCTTCTGAGAACCCTTCCAAAAGAAATGATCCTATGATCCTAAAATTTTCTGTTTAGTCAGGACTTTGAATATTTACTCTGTTTCATTGTCTCTCTCATGTCCATGCCCCCTGCAATTCATTTGATTTAACTATAATACTTAATAAAAGATAGACTATGTCTTTCTACTTAAAAAACAGGAATCTTTTAAATTTCCAGAAATCTTACCTGACTTCACTGAATAGGCCCATAATATACAACATTCTTTGCCCTGCAAAACTGAAGAACGCAGGGCTTTCTGCATTCATCTGTGGTGGGTCAGAGTAATCTGTTTAACCTGTAGCATATACACTGTCAGTAAAAGTGGAAATCCAGTAAAATGAGGATGTGTATGCACTTTCTGAAGCCTGCCATCACCCTAATGTTTGAAATTTCCCCTTAATTCATTGTTTTGTTTATGTCTAACTAATAATATTGACCCTAGTAGTGAAGGGTCAAGATTCTGATTCAGGTTTCTGATAACTGACACCTTCAGGATAGTTCACAAGATAGCAGTTATGTAAAAGTGACTGTGCTATCAGGCAAAATGTCTAAAGACACAGTGCTATCTCAATTCATGGAAATATTTGCATAATATGGGATTACTTTTTCAGAGCAAGTGAAACAGAATCAAACTCCCTTCCAACACTGGACAAATGTGTTCCCAGTTGACACAGATGTGCCAGTGGAAGTGATTACTTCCAGTTCTTCATGATTTCCAGAAGAACAGCAAGTTTCTTTCATTTGCTTCAGGCTAAAATCAGACAGGCTTCCCTAAACAGTGCATAATGGTGGTTCCAGCTTGTCTGACTTTTCTTGCCTGACGCATATTACAAGGTATACTTATGAACTAAACTTCTGACAGATCAGTGGTGGCAATAATTTCCAGCAGGACATTGGGGGACAGCAGCTAAGATAGTGATTTATTATCATGGCTTGGTCTGGAAGAAATCATGCTTGGATTGGTTAAATTCAAAGCTAATGAGTTAACAATTTCCTTTTCTAGAAACACACAAAGTTGTTTTCTGAGGATTTTTTCTTCATAATCTTCTCTGAGTTATGTGGTGGGATTTGCTTGTTCTTCCATAGTTTGCTCTACTATTTCAAATGCTCTAGGAAAAGATTGCCAAATATTGGCAAATTCATTTTTATTTTAAAACTTTTTCTGGAATTGTTCCACATTGTAAAAAGTGAAAAAAGAACCCAACCTCCAAAAAGCAACAGAAAACCCTCTTACATCTGCCTGGTTCACCTCATTTGACTCCTAAACCTCAAGTGTGTTACTATCAAGAAAAGTATTTTTTAAAACTGTAAATTGTCTTCTGATGTTATCACTTGACTAAATTCCCACACAGATATAACTGTATGAAAATCAATTCATCTGTGTCATCTTGGATTCCATTGTAATTTACTTTCTAAGATTAGATATTGCTTCCAAAATATCTAATCCTGAGATTGTTTTAATGATTCTTTGCTTATCTATTTGTAACATGGGCAAACTTTGTCAAATGTTTTGCTATCTCTCAGATGAAAAAAAAAAAAAAGTCTCCTTTTTCCCCTTTTAGAAATCTATGTGAAGGCAAATAACAAAAGTTCCTGAGAAGATGTACTCAAAAAAGGCCTCAGAGAAGGAATTCAGAAGTCTGTAGGTTAGGCTGTAGTTTTGTTAAATACTCAATAAGGGTTTGGAGCCAAAAGAAATCTAGTCATTTTTCAAGACAAAGTATCATGAACGGATATTAGATCCTGGGGGATGGTATAAGATACCCAAAACATNAGGTGGGGAGGGGGGGAATAAATGAACAACTAAGCACAATGTCTTCCTGTGACTGCTGAGCTTGCTTAGACCTGTAAAACACAAGGCTATTTTAAGTGCAGGTTAAATCACACTAGTCTGAGATGCTGGAACAATACTCCTTGCTGCACAGCAGTGTTAAGCATCATTACCAGGGGGAACAGTTGCATGCACAGTCAGATCTTCAGGCAAAACTTTTATACAGATTAAAACTAGCTATGGATCTAGTTTTAGCTATTTCAGTGAAAAATGTGACTACTTACAAATGCCTGTTGTGTGCTGCAATAGATTAGTCAGAAAAAAAAAAACCAAAACCAAAACAGATGAGAAGCAGAAAAAGTAAAATATTTATTTCCAACATAGTGATTATTTTTCCATCCAAGTAAAAACAATCAAACAAACAAATAAACCTGTGCTGCAACTGTTCAATCGAAAAATTTTTGTTGGACTAGAAAGAAATTTCTCTTTTTCTTGTTGCCATCACAATAAGAAAAACATTAAGTTTTGCTTGTCACAAATATTTGCTTTTCACTATTTTTGTTAGTCAAGGAATTGGCAAAATCAGTAACTGCATAGCTGTAATGTGGATTCTCTCTATCCTGGTTTCCTTCAACTCCTGCAAATTCTTCTGCTTCATATAATAAAACACAGAGTAGTGCATGCAGTAAAGATGCCCTGTGTGTTTCCATTTCCCAGTTATTTGGGACTGAATTCATCATGAGATGAAAACTTCAAAACAACTATGTCTGGGAAAGGTGACCCAGAGAAAAGTAAACTTGAATCAGGCACCTAATTATTATCCAAAATGGAAATGTAAGCTGTTTCTAAAAGGCCTTGTCAGTTGAGATAAAACATATAGCTCTGATTTAAAAGATAAGACAGCAATGCTGGGAGCTACAGGCCATGGAATGATATGATCTGAGCACTGACAAAGGAAAATTATTTTAGTGACAGTTGTCAGATGAAGGTGCGGGCTGCAATAACAGAAACAAAAGGTTATAAAGTAAGTCGCTGCAGTAGTCAAGGTAACAAAATTGGACATGCCCTGCAATTTACCTCTCATACTGAGGCATGGTATTTACCCATGGAAGAGAAAAAAAATTAAAGAAAAAAAAAGAAAAGGATGCATGGTGGGGAAGAAGATCATGACCCAATAATTCGTGGTAACCTTCAACCTGTATGTGTTTGTTTAATTACTGATAAAAGCTTTAGAACTAGAAGAATCCTGGTCAGTCTTATGGAAAACTTTTTATCCAGTGCTTGCTGAACTATGTCTAAAAGCCTGAATGCTATGAGAATTAATGATTCTTGAAAGTACTGGTTTGGATCTCATTTGATAGACAGAAAATCTATTCTGACTAGGCACTTGCATCCAAATAATCTTCTGTCGCAGCTGTTAGAGGATTGACTCAAATTGTCTCCTATAACTACTCCTGCTATTCCTCAGCACTCTCCAGGCAGCTAACCAGAAGGATAGCCAGAATACCTTTCATAATCAGTCTTCTTAATACCTTTTCTTAAGAATAAAGAAAAATTCCCCCTCCTCCATAAGAAAACTGCAACCTAAATGTGGAAGTCAATTCAGTTTGATGAGACAGTGAATGTACTTTCCATAACAGCAAACCTGTAGTGGATGCCTTCCTGAATAGTAGTATTTGATAACTATGGTAGACAACTTTTAAATATTCACAGAAGAATGGGCTTTGAACTAAGCCTATGGATATGCTATGAAATGGAGGGACTGGGTGAGCCCAGAAAATGCCTGATCCACTGTGGGATAGTATTACCTTTTCTTGTCCTGGGCTTGTTGAATGACTAAAGAAGACTCCCAAGACTTTAGAGCTCAAGACCCTCCAACAGTTTTCTACAGAGTACTTTCAGAGTGATTTTACCTAAGAAAAGAAGAAAAAGAAGTGTATGTTATTGCTATTATAATCATTGTTTCTTTAACATTGACTAGCAAAAGATACAGGCTGATGAATCTCAAACCCCCTTTCAATTAAAAGCCGCAGCTTTTAAAGGCTTTTATGTTCAAGAAACTTCACTTCTTAAGAAAAGTTTTTCTTGATTATGCATTAACAGTACTTACTGATATTTCATTATTTCGTTTCAATATTCTGCTACCTCAGCTTATAAAAAGCCTTTTCCCTGTTATTAGGCTTTTTCAGTGCAGTAGTTTCTTTCTACACTCACCACATATTGGTCCAATTCTCAATGCAGTTCTCATCCTCCTCGTGTACATACCTACTATGATTGTACCAAAAGAGGATTCTTGTTCTTACTACATTACTTGCTAATGCAGATATATTCTGTATTACCATATTCCCTGTGGCATGACTAAGGTGTAATTTCACTAAAAAAATTGTGGTTTATTATTATTTCAGTTTATTTTTACCATTTTCTTGTAAAGATTTATGAAGAATTATCAGTTTTGCTTTTAAAAATCATTAGTTTTCACCTCTTAGTTTTCATTGTTCTTTTGTAGCTCTGATGAGAGTAGACAAAATTGGAATTGTAAATGTGATAGTAAATCCCTCTAAACAAGAATTATTCATGCCAGTACATAGATTTTTGTCTTGCCAACTCACTATGCCCATATTCTCAGAGTAGATGCTTTGGCCTTCTCCTTTTTTATATATTTTTTCCTCTTTTCTTTCTTTTCCATGCTTTCTCTGATACTTCTATCATTATTAAAGCTATTATTTCTTATAGTATGTTAAGAAAATTATGGTTTCTTTAAAATAATGGAAAAAATATTCACAAGAAATTTTGTATTGAGTATGGAAAATTGCCTGCCTGGGTAGTGTAACTGTAGCCACCAAATTCAATATTCGACAGAAAAATTTAATATCACAAATTTCGTTAAATATGTTTAGTGAATGCAATGATTGACATCACTAGGCACCTAGAGAAAATGCCTACCAGAAACAAATAGAATAAGAAAAAAATGTGTTTTATTTACATTAATAATTTTATTTTGTAAAATGATATGGGTTAGAATCCTCCATGAAAATACAGAAAAGTTATCTGCATTAATAAAGTTTCTGGAATTTTACCACTACTTCATTGAAATACCCCATGAACTGAGCGTATTTTTGACTTAGTATATATGAATATATACTATAAGATGCAGAGATATATCAGTGTCAAGAAAACCAGTTTTATCAACGCCCAGCAAAACAATTAAAAACTACTTTAACACAGAAGCAGCAGTCATTAGAAATTTGTCCTCATCCAACATGACATACGAAGTTCTGAAGTAGAGACCAGTAATCTCTGCAAGTACTGCACTGAAAATAAAGCAAGACAAAACAGAAATCCTGCACACCTGTTCACAGATGAAGAACCTTTGAAGTGTATCACACTCTAAATCCGAAGGAGAATACAAATTGTCCAGATATCTCATAGACCTTTAAGAAAGCATAATTATTTTTGGTGTGCAGTGGGCATTACCTTAAAAAATCTTTCAACAACTATAATAGGTTTCAGGGAGTAAGAATACTCTCTGAAATACAGAGAGTATATATCTGAATAGAGATGTGATATCTAGATCTGAAGCTTTTTATTTGAATTTGCTCAGGAAATCAGTTTCTAGTGATTACATGAAGGACAGTGATAGTTGTTCTTGAGTGATAATGCATTCAGATATAATTTCACAGGACCATGTTGAAATTCCCTACTTCAAGCCAGGTAAAAAGTAATTTAGATGGGCAAATAACAGGCTATTTAAAGAAATTGAATAGCTCAAAATGAAAAAAAAATCACCGCTATATGCATTACCTAAAAGCAGAGTTAGAACTAATGATCTTAATTTAGAATGAAAGGAGAATTTTATAACTTTTCCTCAAAATTTAACACTAATTTATTACTCATCAAACACTTGTGAAATACCCAAAAGTCAGCTTGCAATGGTGATCTAATTTCCTGAAGTTCTGAGCCAAGTCCATTATGAAGTGTCATCAGTGTAGGGATGACATCTGGTATCTAGACTGTAAGTACCTCTACAACTATCACTGCTGTAAAATGTATGCATGTGGAGGAGAAGGGACAAAAACAACAGGCCAAATGACTCACGATTTTTCATTTGTGTGGTAAATCAGTTCAAGTTAATTTGATATTGTAAATGACAATCTACTTCCTAGCAATTCTACCAGTCACTGAACATCCACTAATAGTTGATGTAGAACATTTGGAGTCCAAAATGACTTTGGAAAAGCTGCAAAGATCATTCTTGTATTCACGCAGAACTAACAAGAGATGGATTCTGAGATATTTGAATAAAGTCAAACAAACTCTTTTATAAATACCTGAGTTTTGATTTTTTGCTCACTCACCTGGTTCATGTTTAGTTTGAATAAGACTAGGCTTAAGAACCTGTTATTTCAGCCAAGATGACAACCTCTGATATTGGGTTCTGTCCCGTATAAGTTAAAGATTCCCCAGTAGTCAACAAACTAGATGGCATAACTGAAGCCTGGAAGTTTTGGAGAAAGACATTGAGATATTGAGGACTGTATAGCAGCTGACTCTTAAGAATACGCATATGAAGAGGAAGAAAATAAAATATACCAGATGGCAGTGGAGGCTCCACAGCAAGAGAGACAGAAAATTAATTTTGATGAGATAAGGGCTTATCATTACTCAGTTCTCTCTGTGACTGAAATAGAAACAATGTTTGTTTTCAGACAAATTCAAGATCCATAACTCAGCTTTTATGCAATCCGTAACTCTTTATAGGAAACATTAGTTACTGCAGACCCATATTTATTTCCACTGTAGCTGATGCATATTAGGTACATGCTCTGCAGAGTAAGACCTATGGCTCTAAAAGGAACATACAGGTGTATCTCATCTTTATCTTGGTGACAGCTCCCCAAAATAGTATCAAGAATCTGAACTCAGTTTCCTTAAGTCTCATTTTTGTAGAGTGTGATGCATTTTTGCAGTGCTGTGTTGGGTCACAAAGCACACTGCAACCCTCTGCAATACATGTCTCTAATGAAGAAGACACATGAGGAAGGAAGAAGATTTGTGTTTCAAGTTCAGCTAAAAATCTACAAATCTGGATGCAATCGCAAATATCAAATAAGTTGAGAGAAAACCAAAAAAAAAAAAAAAAGAAGCAGAGGGTAAAAACCCTTAAGCTTGTACCTATTTATTAAATAGGTGTGGTGATAAAGCAATCTTGCTGTTCATGTTTTAGGCTGTATGTTGTGAAAACAGTATTCAGGTAGTGGATTTCTATGACGACATCACGGAAGTACTCAAGGTTCTTGTCTAAATCATTTTGGTGGTAGTTGAACACGTGTAAGGATGAAATTTTGCCTCACTCTTACCACTAGCAAAGACCCTATTTCTTTACAAAGAAACTGCATTTCATCTTGAATGTAAGATACTTCCTTAATTATCCATAATTTTACTTCATAATTGAGCCCCATGTTTCTAAATCAATCTAACATTTTTCAATTAACACCTTTTCAGTTACATAAAAACACTGTTGGTTGAATAAACAGTAGTTTTGTTCTCTATTTTTGCAATGAAAGCAGACCTTCTAAAAGTAAGTGTTATGTTTTCCAGTCAGTAACAGAGACTTCATTTTATTGACAGTAACTAAAAATGACAGTAATATAGAGGTAATCATCAATTTTTCTTTCTCTTAATCTCCTAGAAGGTGTGAACTTATCACAGAAATGTCAAAAATGTACTTGCAAAACATAACCAGAACTCTAAGGCAATGGGATCAATTCAAGGCTTTTCTCATTTATAATATATCAGATAAACCCATGTTAAATGCTTCTGGGTCAAAACATTTAAAAAACTGACAGCATTCCTTGTTGTTATTATTGTTCTAATTCTTTTTTAAAGAGAGTTGGCTCAGTAAACGGTATTGTAAAAAAGCCAGATCCATATGGTTGTGTTTTTTTGAAGACATTTTATAAAAAATGGTATTGAGCCAGTGCAAGCTGCTTTATGTATTTAGAAATGTTTTAATTTTAAGAAATGTTGTATAACTCAGGGATAGTTCCAAATGTGGCAGATAAGCAAAGAAATTAATGTTTGGAACTGTATATTTTGTGTATTTACTCCAACTTCTGAAATATCAAGTGCCAGTACTAATCTTATTAACCCTTTCAGGGTACAAAATACACAAGTATTGAAATTTTTGCTTTTGATTCTTCCCTCCTTATTGCAGTATAAACCTATCTAAATCTTCTAATCAAGAAAATAACCAAATTAAGTTCTTAGAAACCTCCCAAACATCTATGAGAAAGATTTAATTTGGTTTATGAGACATTCATAGACTATCCCTGGAGTCAGGTTGCCCTTGTTAAAAATATACCACTGAGTCCAGACTGTACTCATGTGGCTGCAGAACCCACGATGACAGCAGGGGTCATGGGATCCTATTTGCAGGTCAGCTTCCACTTGTGAGGCAGGATCCACCTCTCTGTTTTTGCCAATGGCATGTCCAATCTCATTAGGAGGGCTTTGTAACAATAATGGGTGGCAGGGGAAGAATAACCAACAGTTCTGTGAGAAAGTGACAAACAGGATCATAGAAACATAGAGCAGCCCAGGTTGCAAGGCATAAATATCTTGAAATATCTTCTGTTCCAACCTTTCATGAAAAAGGAAGTCTAGATGAGGTTATCTAGCACCCTGTCCAGTTGGGTCTTGAAAATCCCAAGCGATGGGGACTCTACCACACTTCTGTCAAGGCTCTTCCAGTGAATGATTGTTCTCATTGTAAAATACATTATTTTTTATACTAAGTTTGGGGCAATATGTCAGGAGGGGTTGACAAAATCAACAAAATGAGGTTAAATTGAGGTGACTCTCTGTATTTAACGTGCCAGCAAGGAGTGTCTACAAGGAACCATTAGGGAAAAATTTGCCAAACCCTCTCCACCAACCCCTCATACTGGGGTGCTTCTCTAAATGGACTGTACATCAATGCACAGGGATATAAACACAAGATATTAACTTGTTAACACAAGTTAAACATGAGTTTGTGTGACATAAGTTTGTAAACATAAGAGATATGTGTGTAGTTGCAGTGCTACAATCTTGCGGTCATGGAGGTGGGATGGTTCCCATGACTCTAATCTTGCAATGAAGGGATACAGACTCATTAGAAAGGACAGAAAAGGAAGTTGAGGAGGGGCTGTTGCCTTTTATGTGACAGACAAGCTGGAGTGCATGAATCTCTGTCGGGGGATGGATCAGGAATCAACAAACCATTATGTATGAGGATTAAACAGAAGACAGATAAAGGCAACATTATAGTAAGTGTCTGCTACAGGCCACCTAACCAGGTAGAACAAGTGGATCAGAACATCTACAGATAGATAGCAGTAGTCTGACATTCACAGACACTCAACCTCATGGGGGATTTCAACCACCCTGATATCTGATGGAGGGACAACAGCAGTCAAGGTTGTTCCTGGAGTCCTTCAGTAACTTCCTCCTCTAAATCATAAAGAATCCAAGAGGAAGCAGTGGTCTGCTTGACCTCATAGGCGCCAACAAGGAAGGGCTTGTAGGAATGTAAAAGTCAAAGGCAGCCTTGGCTGCAGTAACCATGAAATGGTGGAGTTCAGAAACATGAAGACAGGGAGGAGGGAAAAATCAAGCACAGAAAAGAAGCATAGAGAGGGTGAAAGCAAGGATAGGTAACCTGTCTGAAATACAGAAACATTGTTCAAGTATCCAGGGATGAAGTTAGGAAAGCAAAAACCCAAATGGAATTGTGTCTGAGAAAACAAGAAAGCATTCTGAAAGCACATGGGCAACAAAAGGAAGAGTAGGTAAAATGTGGACCCACTGCTCAATGAGACTTGGGAACTGCTTAAACAGAACATGGAAAAGGAAAAAATACTGAATGCTGACTTTGCCTTCATCTTGATAGCAAGACCAGCCTTTGGGAAGAACAGATCCCAGAAATCAGAGGCTGAAGTAAAGAAGTTCTAACCTTGGTGGAAAAAGATCAAGTTAGGGAATACTTACAACAACTGTACATACATAAACCCATAGGTGCTGATGGGATCATAGAATGGTTTGTGTTGGAAGGCACCTTTAAAAGAACATCTAGTTCAGCCCCCTTCCATGGGCAGGGATATTTTTCACTGTATCAGATTGCTCAAAGACCAAACCAACCTGACTTTGAATACCTTCTAATATGTGGCATTCCCAGCTTCTCTGGGCAACCAGATCTCCATCTTTATTTTAAGTCTCTTTTAGGTACTGGACGGCTGCAGCAAGGTCTCTCCAAAGCCTTTTTTCCAGGCTAAACAGCCCCAACATCCTCAGCCTTTTTTTCTGGGTGGCCCAGATTTGAAAGTTGTGGGGATAGCAATGTTAGTACCCTACCATGATCCCCTAGGCATTCCTTTTGCAGCCCCAGTGTCCCAGAACCTCAATTTCCCCTAGAAGGAACTTCATTCCTGTAGTCCTTGCCTTGTGGTTCAGAGAGTTAAGAGACACGGAAGAGCAATTGCCAGCAGTAACTGAGATGGAACGACTGTTGGACCTTCACCACGTTGGTTGTCAGTAGATATCCAGTTTTATTTTTGTGGGGGAGTGCAGTCTCAAGTGCTGAAGGAGCTAGCTGATATCACTGGAAGACTCTTAGTGGTCTTTGATTGCATATGGACATTGGGAGAAGTGGCCAAAGACCACAAGAAGGTGACTGTAATTCCTAGCACCAAGAAGGGCAATAAGGAGACCCAAGGAACTCCAAGCTGGTCATCCTTAACTCAATCTCCAGAAAGGTGATGAACCAGCTAATCCTGGAAAGAATTTGTAAGCCCAGGAAGGACAATAAAATAATCAGTAGTAGCCAGAACAGATTAACCAAGATGAAGTCATGCTTGACCACCTTAACAAGCATCTACACTGAAATTACTGGCTGGGTACATGAGGAAAGAGCAGCAGATATCATGTGCCTGGAATTCGGGAAGGCCTTTGACACTGCCTGCTATAAATTCACCACAGATAAGCTGCTATAAATGGCTTGCATGAGCAAAGAGACACTGAGGTAGATTGAAAACTGACTGAATGATCAGACCCAGAGAGAGGAGATCAGCAGCACAAAGTATAGTTGAAGGCCACTAATTAGTGGTGTAGCCCAGGGGTCTCTACTGAGCCTAGTCCTGTTCAAAATCTTTAATCATCTAGGTAATGAGGAAGTGTATATTCTCAGCAAGACTTCAGAATGCACCAAACTGGGAGGAGTGACTTTTAGGCCGGAGGGTCATGCTGGCATCCACTGGGATCAATTGTCTATTAATTTGAAGGTAGAATGCTATTTCGTTTCAGTGTGTAGTCATAGAAAAGTCTTTCCCTTGCCTTGTCTTAAAAATCCAAGGTTTTTGACTTTGCACCAGGTTAGACAAGCTGAATATCCTCAGAATGGAAACCATCATCTTAATAGACCTGTGCTCATCAGACTTTTTTTCCTAATAGATCTCAAAGCTTCCTTAATGATTAGCAAAGTTTATTCCAGGTTTTAGACCCTGTCATTGTTAGAAATCTATGAAGTTGTCTGCTGGCACAGGGAAGTGTACAGATTCTAGGCATTAGATGGAGCACCTGTTATTTCAGGACTAAAAAATCTGTATTGAAACAATTTAATTGCTCTGAATCATATTTAACAGAATTTAACCCCACGTTTCTGCTATTTTTTCTGCATTTTAATTCATATTGGCAATTCAAATGAGAAAATTTTTTTCAGGAGTGGGCATTATTATTTTGATCTTCTGAGCTTGTCTGTGAATACAGCTGGAAAAAACCCAAAAAAACCTCAAAATAAATTATTTGAAAGACATTCCATGAGAAGAAATCACTAAAATTTAGATTTTTGAAAAGAATTTTAACATGTTCTTACAATGGGAAACTTGGAGTTGAATTATTTTTAAGGTTAAATCCTTCTGGAAGCAACACTAAGCCATACCAAGCCAGAAATAATCTGTCTTTGTATCCTTTAGCACGTTTTTCTAAAGACAATATTTATAAGATCACACTGCCTGAATCTGTCAATCCTCCTCTACTAGCACTGAAATCATCAAAAATCTTCCAAGTGCCTTGAAAATAACAGGTGAGGTCTTAAAGAGGCAAAATTTCTACAGGTTTCATGAATGCCATTAATAACACATTGTCATTTCTTCCATCAGCACTATCCGACAAAAGGAGAAAAGCAGTTATAACTGCTGGCCTCACCTGCTCCAAGAGCAAGCAGCCACCTGGCCAATCTGAGAGAGTATGAAGACAGAGAAGGGGGCTGAGAAACACAGAGGGGAACAGGACTGGTCCCAGGTTGCTAGAAAAAATTCTGTAGACAACCAGGCGCCATTAATTCTAATTAGTTCAGGATCAGCTTGACTGTGTGTGGGTTTTTAGCTGTGTCTGTAATTCTTAGTTGTCAGTAAATAATTGTTCACTATTTCATAGTTTTTCTTTATGCTTATTTTAATACACTTTTATGATTTAGTGACAAGCCGACTAGTTGCAAGGAATTTTTTGTAAATGTGAGTATAAATACATAGGGTTTGGCAAGAGTAAAAACAGCAATTCAGAAGTCTGTTTCTCTGCTCTTGTGTAGGAGATGAAAAGGAAAAAAGGAAAAAAAAAGAAAATACCTGATGTTTTTAGCCATGCTTAGCAGATGTATATCTAAATCACTTAATCTTATTAAGTGTCTTTTTATCCTCATTTTTTCCCCAAATAAAAATCAGTGTCATGGCACCCCTGGTGCAAACCAGCTCCAAATCAAAGACTAACTGCTGGGCTTTGAATGCTGGGCTTTCATGAACAAAGCAGGGTTCTGTCTTCTTTCCTTCTAAAGGGAAAAGGGATGAATAACATTCATTTTAGCTTCCTTTTACTGTTGGTTACCTCTCAGTTTACTCTTGCATGGCACACGTAAGCTACGGCTTCTACGAAAAACCTAATAGACCTCAGATGTGTAGTAGAAAACATTCTAATTTAATCTTGCAACATTTGAGGGTAGAAAACCTCAGTTAGTGTAAATGCGAGGGATCCACTTGGGAAAAAAAAGTTGCATTTATTATGTAGGAGGAAATTCATGGCTGGAAGTCTCTGCCATATAGGGGATTAACATTGCCTACAAAAACTTTTATGATTTCCTTCAGCAAGAGGAGAGTTAAGCCAATGTTAAGTCCCCCAATTTTATATATTTCTCCATTTGACTTTTAAGATCTCATATTACAGCCGACATTCTCAGAACGTCTCCGTGCAGTGACTGCTCTTCCTATCTGTGCTACAACTTTGTGTTGCTATTTATCAGTGTGCTGTATGAGGTTTTTACAGTAGCAATAGCAAAGTCCTTAATAGGTTACAAGTTCTTGTGGAAGGAAGTGCATCAACTATTCCACCGGCCAGTACTGTTTTATAGCTATTCTGTGCATCAGTGTGGCTTGTGCCCAGCAAGTAAAATGGGTTGGTGCATTCACCATGCAGAGGATTGCTCTTAAATTTGAATAGAGGAGTGGGTTGGTATTTCAAGATAATAATTTCAGATTAGACGAAGTAATGGGGGAATATGTGTTGGAATTAATCTCTTTGCTATTCCGAGCTACAAAATGCTGAAAGATGTAAAAGTGTTCTCTTGTTCTCGTTCTTTAACTGGAGAACCAAAAGCAGAAACTGTGAAAGGAGAATTTATCTAGCGGGCAAGTAATCTATATCCATTCTCATGAAAATCTTGATGTGAACATACACAACTTCATTTTATTTCAAAATGTTGTTTTTCCAGAAACAACAAAATGTAGGACTTAATGAGTTACTTTTCTGTTCTTGTCAGACCAGTCTCTTTCTCAGTAGTTTTAATGAAGGGAGAATCAGTAGTATTTTCCAACTCTACTTGTGTGTCAGGTATCACTGTCTGTTTCTTACAAAGAGAGACAGGGCAATTCCCCCCTCGAAAATTCATACTATTGCGTTTAATAAGGATCGAATTTCAAAGGTTTTCTTCCTTGTGATATAAAGAATATCTGATATTATGGAGCATAACATTGCAATGTGGTCCCAGCTTAGATTCTTTCTTAGTTTTATTTCTGGTGAATATGAAGGTAACCAGACTCCTTCAGCCTATCACTTGCTGGGTTTTTAAAATATTTTTAGTAAATTTCTTTTCCATAGATATGAGAGGAAAAATATAATTCAGTGCTTCCATCAGGTTTTTTTTCAAATAAATGCTAAAATGTATCCATACACACTTATGGAGGTTGTGTTCTTACATCTCTCGCAAGTTTAATGTTCTGTCAGATATTTTAAATTCTTTTGATTAGTGATAACAGATTGCAACCCAGTTATTAGGCATATAGCAAATAATAGTAATAATAGCAACAACAACAACAGTAGCAATAGCTGGTTTTTATTTATTATTACCATTGCTATTATTAAAATATCCCAAATTGTAAAGAAGTTTGCTTTTGGACAGTGCTTATAACCTATTCCAGCAACATTGTCACTTCATTGACTAGTATCATATCAACCCAAGTGGAAGGAAGAAAAAGATTCAGTAGTACATACTGAGTATGGCACATATCAGAAATTTACAGGATCAACATGTGGGTTGGATCAACTACTAAGTGATCAGGTTATTAATATCTTAACACCTTTAGAGGCCTTTGATATTAGCTGTTAGATCCTTGTGAACTCATATGCATGAGTGATTTCAGTGGTCTGGGTCCTACGCATGCATTTGAAAACCTTGGCTTCAAAAAACTTACTAAGAATCCATGGGGAGAAGAGGTGCCATGTCTGGCAATATGTCACAGACAGTAGCATGTCTTGCTGCTGGCTTTGGTGTTCTTATGGGTATACTGCTACTGTAGGCACAAGCAGTTCTCACTGTTACCTCTGGTTTGCTTGAAATTCAAGCATCCTGGGGTTTGGTTTGATTTAGATCAAACTTTCCAAGGAACAAAGTACATATCTTCGTTGCTAAATGCATCTGTGACACCCAGTGATCTTTGGTCCTCAGTGAACACAAGCAGTGGCACACACAAACACCCCTCAGAGACAGATGCCTTTGTGGCAGATGAGCCACAGCCATATAACACTTGGCCCCGGATCTGTGTCATGTGCAGTGCCCCCACAATTTTTTTTAGCCTGAGTGTGTCTCTGATATAATGAGAAATCTGTGTTTAGTCCCAGGAGGAGAGGCTTTTACAGCATGAAAATCAGGATGCCTATTGCTTGCCCCAAGGCAAGGCACATGAAGTTGTGCTAATTGTGAAGAATCAGTGCTCACCAGGTAATGCTGGAGAATGTTACAAAGTTGAAAAAAACTAATCGACTGCAGCCTTCATCCACTCTCTTAATTGAAAACAACTTCTATAGAAAACTCACTCCTTAAGAACAGATGGATTTTGCGTCATGGGAAACTGATTGATGGTACTCCAAAAGAGAGCTCAGTAACAAATTAACATTTATGCAGTGTTGAAGACCAAGGGATCAGGGCTTGGATTTTAACTCAGAAGCTAGATTATTCAACAAGACTGACAGATCTCAATTTTCCCACACGCTAGAACACTTATTTTCAAACGGCTTTATTTGTCAGAACAATATGTGCTCTTGCCTGGATTTTGGATATTCACTCCAAAATACACTAAATTAATACAAAAGGAGACTGAAAATATTCTACTTTGACCATTGCAAATATTCTGTTTGCTCATGGAACACCTCTAGGAGAGTTTTTAAATTTCCTAGGATTTTTTCTTTTACCACCTTTCTTTCTTTATAAATATCGCTAATACCTGTGGATAAGAAGCATTGCAGATATATTATATATCATAATAACTCTTCAGATGAAAGATGTCTGTAGAATTTATTTCTTCAGAAAAATATGCTTTTCATGGAGTTGGTTTGTTTACTAGTTTTGAGGTTTTGTTTCTTCATTTTATTTTATTTTATTTTTTTTTTCTTTAATTAAGACATGAAATTACGTAGGGTGGAATAGTGGAGGGATGTGAGGGCAAGCCAATGTGAATGTATTTACTAGACAAATGTCTTTCAGCAAAACTTTAATCAGCTTAACAATGTTATCAACTAGTGAAGAACATTGATTTGGTAAATCAATACAATTCTTGTTTAACAATCCAAATTTCTTCTCTGGTTATGCCTAGGTGCTGCTGGTATTAACATGCTACTGATACTTGGTTTTCTTATAGAATTTGCATTTTCTAAATTAAGTGAAGGGAAAATATGTTTTAGCATTTCTAGTGAGATACAGTCATATTTTTTGTTTCTCAGACATAGAAAAATATCAGTCTCAGTCTTTCTCTTAACCACCTTTTGCATAATTTGCTTAATTATACAGATTAATATGTTTATTAGATGCTTGAATAAGGTTGCCATGTTCTTAGAGTGTATGTTTTATTTCTGTTCTGTTGGAGTTTAAGGATACAATTACAAACAACAACTTTTACACCACATAAACAATGGCAGGTGTTCATCTATATGTGTGTGGAGATTATTAGATAACCACTAAATAAATAATGTTATTATCAGCTTTGTGTTATACAAGATTTCAGATGTTTCCCATATAAACTACAAATATATTCTTAAATATTACCCTAGGGCTTTTCTGCCAGCTTTATGACTTTTCTGTAGGGTCTTCTCTTCTTCCCTTCCTTCCCTACCTGCCCCCAACCCCCAAATAGAAGATTTTATTTTAGGGGATTTTTTTACATTCTCACACTAATGAGAAAATACATTTTCAAACCAAAGCTAATTTTATTTTCAGATGTCAGTTTTTATTGTTTGCAACATGGTTTTTAAAATGTATTTTCTGTCCTCACCATTATTTGGAGCTTAAATATGAGATAGGACTTTCATAAATGTACCATTTTATTAGACATCTTAGACTGTCAAAGAGAATACGTTTTGTCTTTCAAGACAGAGAGTTCAAAGCAGCATGTAAATTTATTAATGAAAATGTTAAAATAGGCCTCATCAAACAAGGAGCATTCCTCATCAAAACTTGAAACCTTGTTATTCATCATTACTATGTTTTACAGCCCTGTAGTTAGATCCTGTCAATATGAAAGAGTAATTTTCCATTTGATTTTAATTAATGTTGAGAGTAAGATCATTTTCTAGCTTTGTAATAACATCAAAAAGCAATCAGACTTGTCTGGCAAGATTTAGTGCTTAAAAACCTTTAGAGAAGGACCTTGAATATCCTCAGTCGTCCAGGTGACAGGGACAGGCATATTTCCCTTATTCACAGTCAAAAAAAAAGACTGTTTCACCTGGTTTGTTATGTGCCTCTTCTGAAGGAGTAAAAGGCTTTCTGTGCTGTGTGAGCTCAGGGGAGAAGTGTTGAACAGAAGTCTTTAAAGGGCTTTCAGCAGAGTAGCACGGCCTTTCTTTGCCCCTCAAAAAAGCAGCAAATGAGATGGTAATGAAGCATGTTAAACCCAAACCACACACTGTATCTCCATCCAGAACCACATCTCTTAGCCATGGGATATATTGGAAATTTCAGACCATTCAAAAATAATTAACAAGGTTAAAAAACCAATGAGTTACACAGATTTTTTTAAAAAGGCATGAAGCATATATTTTTAACAGATGTTTTGAAAAAAATTTAGAAACAAGACATTTCTATAAGAAACTTCATTGGTTTAGTTAAAGATATGGTGATTGCAAATGCTCATGGTTTGGTTTTTGTTTCCTATGTTCAAGAATATTCTAACCAACAAGATATAGACACAAGGTTTTTTTTCCAACTGTGCATCCAAAGCAACTAATTCCCATTATTTCAGTCAGAGCTAAGAATCCAAAAGTCTTTGAAGATCTGTGCTATAACACATTAAAAAGATTTTTCTCCTAAGCCAAACACAGTCATGAATAAAACTCAGTGGGAAGAAAGAAAACCAAAACCAACAAAGCTGATGAAAACTCTGAATGATTGGTAAATGTTTAAAAATTATTTATTTGGGTTTTTTTATAATTATCCATTTTTGAATCACCTAAAGGACTTCTATTAAAAAATCTGGATCAAGAGAGCCAGTGAAAGTAGCAGTTATCCTCTCACATTTGCAATGGAAATGAGTTACTTATTTTAAATAAAACTTTTGAAAAAAGATTAGAAAATGCAGGGAACATAAAAGTATAGAAAATGTATCTATGAAAAATCTCTAGTTTACAGGCAACAGGAAAATGGAACACAGCTGTATGACAATATGAAGGACAATTTTTAAAAAGTTACAGGTTCTATAAAATTATAAACTTTTTTCTTTCATCATGGAGATAAGAAAAGCAGTATCTTTTTTATCAGAAGTCTTAAATAACTGTGCTTTAAATAACTGTGCTCCTAGAAATACCAGCATACCATTAAAAGAACTAGAAATACAACACTGATCTAGGCACACAGATGTTTACAGATGACACAAGACTAGTAGGAGTGGGTGATATACTGATGGTCATGATACCATTCAGAGAGAGCTCAAACAGCTGGAGAAATGGGCTGACAGGAACCTCATGAGGTTCAGCAATAAAAAATGCAAAATTCTACACCTGGGGAGGAACAGGCCTAAGCAATAATCTGTGTTGGGGACCACACAGCTGGAAAACAGCTTCGTAGAAAAGAACCTGGGGTTTCAAGTGGACGTGAAGTTGAACATGACCTAACAACATGTCTTTGCCACAAAAAAAAACCTAATTGGCTGCACTAACAATTACCTAAGGTTTGATAGAGATGATACCTGTCCTCAGCCCTGGTGAGGGCACAGCTGGAATTTTGTGTCCAGTTTTGAGCAACCTGGTTCAAGAGAGACATTAAATATTTTGATGTATGATACATTTGCATTATTTGAGGTAATTTCAATGTTGGAAAAGTAAAAAGAAAACATACTCTATACAGAAAGGCGCAATATATGTCCAGGAAATGCAGGGAATTTCACTTAGTTGCAAGAGAAACACTTTTATGGTGAGGTTGGCCAGCAACTGGAATAGGTTGTCCAGAATGGTTGTGGAGTCTTTGTCCTCGGAGATATACACCACCCAGTAGGAAATGGTTGTATTTGAACATGCTCTAGCTGGTGCTGCTTGAGCAGCAGAGTTCAACTAGAAGATCTCCCAAGGTTCCTTCCCCCACCAGCTGTTCTTTGATTATGCATTTTTGTGACATATTTACATGGTGACATCCATAGATTGTAAAAGAAAATTGTGTACTTCTTGAACAAATAGACCTAAGATATGAATCATAATGTTCATGTGAAAATTATGGTTTGGTTTTTTCCTTTGTATTGTGCAATGATGCAAAACCACCTCTAGGCTGGGTCATTGTCTAAGCAATGGTATTAAATACTCTTACAGACTGTGAAGAAATCATTAATACCATTTGATTAATAATATCTCCTTTGAAATCTTAAAATAATAATAAAATAATAACTGAGACTTCTAAACACTGAGGGTGGGGTTCTTATGAACACATGAAGTCTGCACTTGGTCACCCTGAATTTCCTTTACAATTAACAGAAATAAAATTAAATGGGATATGAGTCCCCTGATGAATTTTACAAATTTACTTTAAGACAGGATGAATTACTGCTTATAAGTGTCTCAAGAGACTACAGGATGCAAACAACTTACATTTTAAAATCATCTTATTATCAACATTACCAAGAGGCCTACTTCTCCCTCCACAAAACTGAGATTTGAAAAGAACACAAAAAATTGAGGTGCTGATCTCCCAGAATGTTTATCTGTCATGATCAATGATGAATACACAGAGTTAGCCAAATACCCTTAAATCACTAACCAAAATGTAACCAAGATTTTAGATAATAGAACTAAGTCAACTTCTTGAATTATTGGGAGAAAGCTATTAAGAACACCTTGCTCTGTGTAAAATATATATATATATATAATCTGACAATTGTTTATTAGTGTGCATATTTACATTAAATGTTCCAATCATAATAATTAATCTCTCATTTTTGTAGACAAAGATCACATCTAGCGTTTTCTCTTTTTGATCTCCCAGAATACCCTTTCCCTTTTGCCTACAGGTAATAAGAGTTCTCAGTGTTTTGACTTCTGGGGTTTTTTTCTTTTTATATGTGACTTTTTTTCTTCTTTTTCATTACATTTCTTCAGTAAAAGTCATGGTATCACTCACTATTCCAGTGATTTCTGACCTCCAGTCTTGGTTTGCATTAGACCACCTCTCCTGAATGGTTTCTGCTACCGGAAGAGTTACACTTTCTGTTACTAGAAGAAATCCACTGAAGGATTTGGGATCCACTGAAGGATCCTAAACTCCTGGAATGGAATTCTGAGTTAGATGATTAAAGTCCCTCTGGTTTACATGAAGTCTGGGGGCTATTAAGGGGAAAAAAATAACATTTCATGAGAGCCAATGTGATGAATGGAAGGCATAGATACTCAAAGTGATAAAGAATGCTGATGACAAAAATGTGTATTAGATCCTAGCTTTCCCTGAGTCTCAAAATCAAACTTCAGGCCGTGGAAAGCCGCCTGATATCTTTGACTGAAATTTACATCTCCAAAACATGCTATGTAATTAGATAATTGAATCTTTCTTTCAGAAATGGAAGCAAGTACCATGCTTCTCTTTTAGCACAGTGGTATGGCTCGGGAAGAAAAACAGCCCTATTAACAGCCCTATTTAACTTAACAGTATCTACCTCACTGTAAATGTGAGAGACCTCAGTTCATCTCTCTGTGAGGGCTTTAACTCACCTTTCTTTCCATCTGCCAAGTAGCCGACTGCAATTCAAAACTGTATGTATGGGTAATAGCAGCTTTAGAATTAAGGAGAGAATGCATTCTCTTGTCCAACTGTAGCATTTTGTAGAAAGTGTTAAAGGTTCGTAGGGTCAAAAGTAAATGCAAGCTTGACTTTTAAAGCATGTATCAAAAGGAAGGAGGAGGGAAAGAAAGTAGCAGAAATATAGACCTGAATACCATCATCTCCTTCCAAAACTGTTTATTTATTTCATCCAATTTGTTAGCGAAACATTTAATCAATTCCTACTGGATTGTAAGTAGAACATGAGGCTGTAGCTATGGTTAAATCTATGGAGGTTAAATCTAATGGAGGATAAATATGTTCATGGATATTAGTAAAGATTATGTTGCTCCTGAAATCAAGAATAGAGAAAAAAATTAAAAATAATAAAAAAGCAAAACAAAACCTCATGCTATAAAACATTTCCTCTCATTTTCAAAATAATAAATCTCTTTGCATCAAATTCAAGAAACAGAATTTGAGAGGCTGTCTCTTCTTGAATGTCACCTAAAAACCTGGAAAATTTTGTGGAAAGCGAGGTCTCTGAAACCTTTTGCTCTATATGATTGCATCCTCACAACTCTGTTACCAAACTGATTGTGTAATAATCCATTCTTAGAGTGACTGGTCTCTCTCTATGCCAGGGCTGCACATGCTGTCTCACTTGAGATTTATCTGTGTTTTTCAAGATCCACGATCTTTTGCAACCATCAAAATCACCCTCAACAGGAGAAGATATCTCTCTCTCCTGTGCTTTGGGCACTACCTCAGTCAGATACCTAGAGTGCAAGAAAACAGCAATGTTGAACTAGGAGTTAGGCAGGAAAGACAGCTTAAAATACAGGCAAACATAGGATGGAAAGAAGGCAAACTGCTCTAGGCAAAAATCTTCACAAAGGCATTATGTGAAAGAAAAGGAATTCCTAAAGTGCTACTTATGTTGTCAGCTGCTGGTGTTAATGAATAGCACAGTAATAAACACAAAAGACTGATAGCCAGGAGCAGGTTGTCTGCTGTAGACTCAGATCAATATGATGCAAGTCAAATACAAGATGTATGTCCAGGAGATATACATCTGAGTCAAATAAAATAACAACCTGTGAACTCTGAAGATTCTAACATAATCTTCAGCTGGAGAACTGGTACCAACACCCTGGATGCTTTACATAGATACCTTGGAAGAATTTGGCCTTATGTGAATAGAATCAACATTTGTAAGGAAGCCTGCTCCAAGGAAAGACTTTATCCCCTTTATGAATGAATGTAATGCTTTATGCCTTGTGACAAGTGCAAAATCACATCCATTGCATACAGGCCACTTATTTAAATCAAAGATGTTAAAGTTAGCACTGCATCATTTAATGAAAAGTGTTAAACAAAAAGGTTAAGTAATCCTGAGTAGGTCATGGAGTTAATAACCTAAGAATACTCATTGAATTAGCTTTCCAAATTTATCATGTCATCCCCTGAGTCAAATTTCAAAGTAAAGATAATGAGGTTGTGGGGAAGAATAACAGATGTGGAGTATTAAAAGCTGGTAAATTGCATTTCATGCATTCGTAGAGTTAAAGTATAAAGGGAATATCACACTTATTGACTTCCACATAGCTCCTTATTATAGCAACAGCTTGAACTAGATTAACAATCTTGAAATGTTTTTTAAAAAAGTCTTGTTTTCTACCTTACAGGATGCATGCACTCTTGAAGTAACTTAGATTATAAACAAGCTTACAAAGTGGTCAAACTCAAGTAGAGACTTAATTTTCATTTTTCTCCTCCTTAGAAATAGATTCTTTCTCAAAAAAAGTAGGTTAGAAATTCTATGGGTCTTTTGACAAAGTTCTCATTTCTGAGTTAATACCTATATCGCTGCAAACTATGTACAAAAATCTTGCTTCTGAATTCCATCTTATTTTGTAATTCTTCTGTGTCTGATCCTACAGATACTCATGGCTGAAAAGTGTCTGGTACTAAAAGCTTGCAACCAAGGGAGGTCCTTCTACAGTTTTGGTAACTGGAAAAACTTTCATGATAACAAATGAAACTAGAAGATGTAAAAGAATGTAGAACAGAATTAAAAGGGCTAGAATTTATCATACCATGATTATAAGATTATGCATAAGACTGCAAAGATTAAAAACTTGAGTGAAAGACCTGGAAGAAGGAAATGTTTGTTTAACATGAAAGGTCAAGAGTGCAACCCCAAATATGAGCAATATTTTGGATGTCATTGTGGGCTGCCATACAAGTCTGAACTCAGCATTAGAGATCTGGTCACAATTGCTGAGTTTATTTTGCTCTTTTAATTTTAATGCCACCAAAATGGGGGGGAAATATTACTCTATTTTGGTCTCAGTGATAATCTTAGGAATGGAAGTCAAACATGCTTTCCCATTAAGTGTTAACAGAAATTTGAGAGCCATCAGTGAAAGCATAGTAACTCACTGCATCCATTTTTAACCCACAGGAGATGCAAAGTCACTCACCACAGAGCAAGAGTTTTTTACTGAGAGCAAGGCTGAGTGAATTATCTGATATTTGCAAAAGACAGAAGCATACAAAAGGTGAATCATGGCAGCTCATCAGCCAACAGTAAGTTGGCTGATTTACACTTTAAATTAGTGTATGCTTTGAGTACAGACGGATAATTTAGGACACTGCATTGTGAGGGGGGAAGATATGGAGACTAGAGTAAGAGAAGCACGTGTCAAATATCTAGGGACACAAAGAAATATCATATATATAGCAAAAACATGCAGGTTCAAGAAGGCATAGACAAATACTGCAGTTTAGACTTGATGTGAAAAAGAGATAGATGTCAGGGATGGAACACGAGGAGCAGGTGAAAACACATCCCCAGCGGCAAAGGGGAAAGATGGTTACAATTGGATTGATACTAAAAAAAAAGTTTTGTTTGCCTCTTTTGTTAACTTTGTATCATGTAAGTGGTTTTGCAGCTCTATTTAAAATCAACTTTAAACCTTTTTGATTGCTTTTCTTTTTTCTAAAAAGGAATGCATCTGAAACAAAGTCATCTGCAGTAGACACATATTCCCTGAACTGCCATGTCAAAAATATTATTTCTTTGAAAAAATATTCCAGGAATAAAACTGTAGCATGAAAAGCAAACAAATAACTTATCTCATTTGCAGATTTGTTTACTAGTAGTAAATACCTTGCAGTTCTTGTAATGCTTTCATTATGTTCATTTTTCTTACATATCTATTTGTCATGGAAATTCATTTTTAGATTGATTTTTCTAAAATCTAAGATTATTTGAATACAGTACAAGTCTTATTTAATATGAGTAGAACATTTCTTCTAACCTTAAAAGCTTTAATTGAAGTTCCTGTTACTATCTGCATTCTGTCTCTACTCTGATGTTTCAACATGTATCTGATTTCTGCTTTTTTTACTACATACTAAAACCTGAGCTCTCTGTACAGCCCGTTTCATTCAGAATTTTAAGAGGTGATTATCTCAGGCAGAATTATGCTTAGCAGTAAAAAAAGCAGAATCTCAGGTAAATTTGTGAACTATATTTTTTAGTAATTTGTTCCTGTTCTGACTGGAAGATGGACATAAAACTCTATCTGTTTATTTCAAATGTTGAGTTACTAGACTAAAAAATGTTGATGCTGTAGATATTAAGAGAAGCTTGCCATAATTTCTAATTTACTCTAAAAAAGTCTGAGCTGGGTTTTGCTCTAACTTTTCAGTCATTTTATAGTTTCTAAGACTATCCTTGACACTGAGATTCTCAAAAATTAAAAAAGGTGAGCAACCTGTGAGCAACAAATGGAATAGAAACAGTCGTAAGCATAAGAATTAAAGTCAAATCAGTCCACAGGAGAGTGTCTCTGGTCCTAATATTTAGGCCATTCCCTAAAATATTTTCCTAACCTGTTATGAAGCCTTCAGTTCTAAAGGCTACAATCTCTTTTCTGGTTGTCCCCCTTTATAATGATCAGAAATTTTTCCCTGGAGTCCAGCATTAATTTTTTTTTTTTACTATATGATTTCATATGGTACTCACATGAAAAAGAATAGAATGAAAAATAAATCATGTTTTCTGTGGATTTGAAGACTGCAACTATATCTTTCTTCACTGTCTTCTGCCTAGATTAAGTGCCCTTTATTTTTCAAACTTAGTATATCTTGTAAACCTTTTAATATTCCTGTCAAGCTCTGGATTTTTTCTAACTTGTCCATATCTGTCTTGGCATCCTAAATAAATAACTCATTTTACGGAGAATTTGCGTGGTATTTGGCAAATATCTGGAAAAACAATACCTTGATATTCTTTCTTTGAAACCACTGTAGTAGAAGTTACCACGCATTCTAGGAGAAAGATCAAATGCTATCTAGTCAAACAGGCATTACATACTGGAATGCATACTATCAATATAGAAATAGTTATTGGAAAGCTATAAAGCACACCAGAAAATTGACACAGACAACCAAAAGCTGTATCACAACACAACGTAAAGTCCTGTTATCAGTGGTACAAAGCCCAGATGAAGACTGGTCATGAAGGGCGTACCCTGGAGGTTAATGTTGCAGTCAATACTGTTTAACATCTTCCACCATGACCTGTACAATGGGATGGAGTACACCCTAGGCAAGTTCGTGGATGGTGCACAACCAAGAGCCCTTATTTATAGACTAGATGAGTGGAGCTGGAGAAGTGAGCAGAGAGTAATCTCTGAGGGGAAATGCCAGTTCCAGCCTCTGGGGAGGAATAAATCATAGACTGGTTTGGAACGGACCTTTCGTGCAACCTCCAAGCAAGTTCACCAGCTGGAAAACAGGCTGACAGAGAGGGACGAGGTGGACAACAAGATGAGCAGCTTGTAACATAATGATTCTGTGATTCTGTGAAATAGGTTTCAAAAGAAGGAACATATTCTTCTCAGAGAAGTCTGAGAAAGGGAAAGGAGTCTGGTGAAGGAAACAAGAGAAGCATTAAAAAAGAGTAGCAGTGGGAAAGAGTAGAAAGGGTAAATGAGCCCAAAAACAAGACTGTTGCCCAGCAGAAGCCCCTTGGAGATTTAGATTTGGCATGAGACAATTTATTTTTAGATCATCTACTCCTACAATCTGAAATGCCCCAAAGTAGCAACTATCACCAACAACAATATCGCAAATAACAGTAACGTGGCAGATAAATATAAACTTGATAGATTTTTGCTGCTTACAGCGCTTTGTTCTTTTCACCTCCCCGATTATATCAGTAAGATAAGATTAAATGCCTCTAAATAATTTTTCAGGTCTTATCAATATTTTTAAACCAGAATTCTTTCTTTCAATTCAAGATTAAAAATGATGTTTCTAAGACATGCATATATTAATATTTTTAAAGGAAATAAGAAAAAATAGTACAAGTTAAACACATGCTAAAACCTGTAATTTGAGTAAGAAGACACAGTTCCAGAAATAAATCATATCAAGCCCCATGTTACCAACTGTCCTCACTTTATTCTCTACAGCAAATAGAATGGAGCAAGTGGAGAAGAACAAATCTTTGGACTGCCACAACTGCATCAAAAACTGATGAGTTTCTATGAAGTAAATGTTCCACAGCGGATTTATCCACAAATGGATAATATACACCTCAAATCTACATGGTAAAAGAAAATAAAAAGAAAGAGAGAAGAAAGGAAAAAATACTGGAAAAAACATTTACACTCATGAAATCTCTTTGAAAGTGAACAAAAGGTTTAAGTGAACTGCCTGTATTTCTGATGCAAAAATGAAGGCATACTAACCCTTTTATGACAATGATGAAAACCACAGCTGATGTGGCCTAAAATACAATGAACTCTATTTTCACTTTGCTTTGTTCACTCCCTATATTGTTCAGTTTCTTGCTTTTAAGTAAAACCCTGCAGTACCTTCTTTGAAATGGTAAAGCTGCAGAATACTCCTCTGTCAAACACAGATTTAATTAAAAAATAAAAATTAAAGAATTAGTATTGGTGGTTGGATTTGTTCTTCATAACCTGGCATAAGTTTCCCCCTTTGTTTCTAAATTAAACCCTGTAGATTGCCATTTTTATAGCGCACTTTGTTTGGCCTCTAGGAACCTAGACAGTCAAAACAATCAAATACAATGTAAAGCTCCAAATAATCAATGTGAACTATGCCATGTGCAAATGCCATGTGTGCTGATAGATATATTTGAGTGAATCTTGGCAAGGCAGTTTAAAATGTTGCTTTCCTTAGCTGTCCTCCTTTTACCTCTACCAAATACAGACACTGTCCTGAAATGAAGCCACAACAGGAAGAACGTGTCTGCTCTAATTAGTGATTAAATGTATTACCTTCTGCTGCCACTAATATAAAGAGCTTTCTTTGCCTGTTGAAAATTTCCTAGAACAAATCTGTTAGACTATTAGCCATTTAATCATAGCATAAATCTCTTAGGCTATTAGCTATTTAATCAAACTCTTCTATCTTATCCACAGAGAAATCCAGAGTTTCATCCTTGTACCTGCCTCACTAATCATGAGGTTACTAAACCAGGCTCTGTCTTGCTTAGAGTCTGTCTGAGACCAGGAGAAAAGGTCTGACTACTCAAGAATCATCTACAGAGAATGTCAGACACATGAGACTACAATCAGTTATCTTATGTCTCTCTATTAAATATTGGGAGTGAAAGTCTAAGAACGAGAACTTCTGACAGAAATCCATGAAGAAAATAATTGCAAACAAATATTTAATTTTGTAATTGGAAACAAAAAAAATCTGTTGAACTCCATGTAGTGGAGGTATACATGTGTCTTGATAACGAAAGGTGCTTGCACACGTTAGTATTAAAAGAACTCCCTGCAGTTTCCTTGTCGTCCCTTTAGTTATTGGGTCCACAGATTTCAGAAACAAAAATAATGTGGCAGGGTACATGGAGAACAAATGTTTGTAGTCTGCACATAAGTACAGTTGGAAAAATAATATTACCAAGCTTGGAAACAATTTTGTTTTAGTTAGCAAGGATATTTGCATTATTTATTCAGGATAGGTAATTATTATTTTTCTTTAAGACATAACTAGATAAATTGAAACTTTAAAAGAGGAGAAGTACACCACAGTTCGCATTGTGAATACCAGAAGACATTGAAAAGGGTATTTCCTAGAGTCTACAGGACATTATAGACACAAATGAAAAAAATTGAAAAGAAAACAGGCAGGAGCCTGAACTTCATGGAGGGAGACCTAGAAATGACCTGAAAATGACATAACAAGAGCAAGACCACCAGGGGAGCAGACAGTACTTCCTGAGGACCAGATGTAACTGAGAAGATGTTTCTGATACTTGGTAATCTGGGTCAATTGCAAGAAAAGGCCAGAAGCAAGAATTTGCCTTCAGTGATATAGTGAGCAAAAGGCAGATTTCCAGTTACTTATTTTCAAGTATTTTTGGTTTATACTCAAATAAAATCTGGTTCAATATTGTTTTGAGGTGGGAGTATTTAAAACACTTTCTGGTTTTTGGTGAATAAACAGAAGGTCTAGAAACGTCTGTCTCAAAGCTATCCTGCTAACTCAGAGTCCTATGAAAACAAATGCGGGTTTTTTCCTCTACTCATAGAAATCTGGAAGATATTATTGATGGCATATGGTCCATTGTTCAGCACTATGACAGATTTTTTCCAGATTATGACTTTGTATCAAGGCATGACTTACATGCTGAGTATAATACTTGTTATTAATTCATTAATTTGTATGGGTCTGAAAGTATCTAGTGCTTTTCATATCTGTTTAGAAAATCCAGAAATATAATGGTCTTGCATACAATCATTTATTTCCCTTTGTTTTGATTTCCAGAACCATTGGAAGGCTTGTATACTCCCTTTTATCTTTTTTTCTTCCCTGATTAGGTCTTCCATGAAAGATGTCATATGGCTCAAACCAGAATAATTCTGTTAAACATCTGAATTAATTGTCATTTCTGCAACATGAGGAGAGACTAGAACTTGTGTTTCCATCACTTTTAGTTTTTGTCCAAAATTTCTTATTCCAGCAATTTTTGAATTTTTGGAAAAAAATCCCAGCAAGATTGACAGATGAGAAGTCTTAAAAAAATATCATAAAAACTATATTCCCAAAGAATGAGATAAGTTTAAGAGAAATTTTATATCAATGTTTGTGCAATTGTGAACATAATCATGCAGGGTAACACATGTTTTTACTTACAGGAGATACCAGCAAGTATTCTAGGATTGGCAAAACATGATTATTTCATTTTACAGATGAAAAAAATTGATTTTCTCTCCTTTTTTTGTCTGAGGATTTTCCTCCAGAAAGCCACTGAGTATCACACACTTATTTATGTCAGGGTTTTGTCTAAAAGACAGATAACCTAATTCCATCTGCTCCTTTGAAAAGTTGGGAGACCAAATAAAAAAGTCACCAAACTTCAATATACGATTGTATATGATAATTTTTAGAGTTACAATTTTGACAAGTATTTCTATTTTCATTTAGGCATTCCACAAGGATTGAAATTAATGAAGTGAACATTAAAGTCTTTGAAACAAATGTGTCTGGAAACAGATGTATTACTGATGAATACAAATAAAGCTATTTTTCATAGGACTTCCCATATGGAAAAGACAATTATTGCATGTTCTATATTACATCAACATCTACCATAGGCATAATTTGCAACAAGGTAGAGACACTATTAGCTCTCAACATTTCTTTGAGTTTGAGTGCATTATGATTTAAGAACCAGTTATGTTCCAATCCGGAAAACTGCTGCACTTATGTTTCATCTGCAGAGAGTTACATTGAAATCTATGAACAATGTAAAAATCACTCTTAAAACTGAGTCTATAATTTCTGTCTCTGGACTTGTGAAATTCAAGTAACAATTCAGAATATAAAGAAGCTACATTTTCTAAACACCTTAGTAGTTTATCTTGTTCATGTCACTGAGCCACAACAAACTCAGTAAAAGCATTCTACTCTAACAGGCAGAGCAGATCAAACTGAGATACTGCAGAGGATTCAACAAAGAAGGCTTACTGTTCCTTAGCTTCATGACCACTGGAAAGCAGACCAGTTATAGAGTTCTGTCTAACCAGGATTGATAAAGTCCTCTTCATTATAAAATAACCTTTGGTTTATTTTGAATTTTTAATTGATTTTTTCTTTAAATTTCCTGCAAAAACACAAAAGAGATTTCTTATTATCTGAACTAACTTCTTGTGGAAATATTGTCACATTGATGTCAAATTATTGGAGATGGGCTGTTACACATCACTGAATTATATTTTCTAACTCAGATCAGTGGATACTCAGGGGATTTAAATTCCTGTAGTTTTGGTAATGCAAAGGATCCAATGCCTATTTGAAGCAGTTAAGAATACTTCCTGAATTTTGTATCCTCCTTGCCTTGAAACCCACCCATAAGCTTCCCCGCAGTCACCTCAGGATTTGGATACATGTTTCCATGATCTAAGGGACAGCTCTGATATAACCCCATTGCTTGGCCTCAGTTGCTGAGAAAGTGGCTAACTCATGAGACAAAGTCATGGGATAAAATTCGTAGAAAGATATACAATGCAAAATTACAGACTGACAAAGACATGCTGAGACAAGTATTGTTAGTAAGTAGGTCTGGATTCAAGATGGGAAACATCAACATGGAAAGGTTTAAAATCATAAGAGAAAATAAAGGAGTCTAATGAGGATTGGTAAGACCATCAGGTTGAGTGGTTATTTCATTGTTGATGGGGGATGAGAAGATGGCTGAAAAATCAGTATAGAAAGTTATGGAAGTGAACTACTTCTTCCCACAAGAAAGGCCAGCCATATTCTTTGGGGTGATGACCACACAGAGGGTAACAGCTCATTAAATCCCAGCTACCATCTCTTTGTGTTAGACAATACATAACTGCTAGATGTATTTAAATAGAAAACGTCCTGCTGGCAGGTTCTCCTTACACAAAGCTAGAGATTTCCAAATAAATTCTCTTAAAAGAGTAACAGCAGAAGATTTTAACATCTTGGGAAACTGTTTAATTCTGGGTAATTCTGCAATCAAATTGCTTTTCTTTCCTCACTCTCCCTCCCTTCCTCTCTCCCTCCTTCCTTTACTATTTCCTTCCCCTCTCCTTCCTTCTCTTTCTTCCTGTTCTTTCTTTCTCTTTTTTATGAAACATCACATTATCAATATGTTTTTAATTCTGATGTTATTTCAGTGGGTTTACCTAGTAGTTATGGTATTATAAAATAGTTGTTTTGTGATTCTCCCGCATTTTATGCATCCTTGATGTTTTTTACTTTGTTGTCCCAAGCAAAGGCTCTGCATCATTTACTTCCTTGTTTGGTGTTTGAGTTAACATTGTGTGATGTATCAGTCAATAGAAAATTATTTTGTAGTCCCTTACCAATTAAGTGTTTTGTGTGTAAAGTACATTTAGACTTCACACCATCAAATTCAACATGCAGTCAGAAGCCAAGGTAACGTTGATTATTATAAAGCACATTGCTGCATTAACAGATTAACCCTCTTCTTTTGCTGTTGCCAATACTCCAAAACTGAAGTAGAATAAATCTTTATTTCTAGGGGAAATTTCAAAATCTGATACAGAAAATTCCAAAGTCTGATACAGAAATAACTGTTTTAGGAAGTGTCTTCTGGTCATTGTACAACAATGAGAATATTGAAATGGTACACTGAAGGATACAGGCTGTCCCTGAAAGAATGGTGGGCATACTAATTCCTCTCAATATTTCCCAGTTAAGAGTTTAATTTTGCATTTAATGAACCTGAAGAGTCACCATGAAGATTCCAATGAGAGACAAGGGACGAATGCTATATAATTAGAAAATCTATCCTAAATTTTATTCACAGATTGGAAAGCACAGATTTAAAAAAAATTGCGTTACTTTTTAAAATAAAAAGAAGTAATATAACCCATTATCTGTCCCAAGACAGCAAAAAGCTACTCAATTAAAACAGGTGAGAAGATCATGAGAGGAGTAACACGATAGCTAACAAATGAGACTAATAAACTACTAATCTACTGAAACTGCCTGTTTCTGCATTTTAGCAGTTCTCCCACTTTTATTTTATTTTATTTTATTTTATTTTATTTTATTTTATTTTATGTCACAGCCATTTCTCTCATGAAAGGGGTGAAAAAAGTATGCAGCTGGAGGGAAACTATTTCATTTCACGTTGGTTTCCTTTGTAGCTTGTAACCTCCTAGGTTACAATATCTGAGTTAAGACAGAAGCTAATGTCTGAGAAAATGCATCAGCAAATTTTACATACAGACTCAGGACAGCTTCTATCCCAAATACTTCTTCTTAAGATCTATGCAATTTGAAAGGTACTTACTTTGTGGACACTGGTTAAAGTGTGTTCGGATAATGATCTAATTGGTAAGCTTGGAAACAAGGAACATTTGAACTTGTTCTAAGTTTTCTGTGATGGTCTCACACTTTATTCAGACACGTTCCTTTCATTTTCTCCAACATTTGCTCCTCTTCTCTGCCATTCCTTTGCCCTCTTCTCCATGGCATGTAGTACCCTTCTGATAAAGCATACAAGACTCCAGTTTTCTCCATCAGGTTGGAATCTACACTATCACTTTCCAGGTGATACTTTCCTGGATACTTTTTTTCAACTACTTTCCCAGTTTTTTCAACCACTCCCAAAGTTTTCACTCCATTTCTTTTCTCTCCCGCTGTAGACACTTCAGTAATATATTACTATTCCTGAGCTCTGATTCTTTGCTGCCCCTTAGCTTAATCACACAATGTCTTTCTTTCTTTCATGCTGCATAGGTTTGGGCCCAAGGTTTTCCTTAAACCATGTTTTGAGCATCTAATGGAGAAATCATATTAACTCACTCGTTGTTTGTGATTACGCTTAGCTGGTACTTATATTGGATGATAATGTTTATCCATAAAGGGCAAAGTATGTATGGGAGAAAGTCAATCTGACAAATTGTCTCTATTCACTTCC
The DNA here is from genome assembly GCA_013397795.1 of Orthonyx spaldingii. Taxonomy (NCBI): domain Eukaryota; kingdom Metazoa; phylum Chordata; class Aves; order Passeriformes; family Orthonychidae; genus Orthonyx; species Orthonyx spaldingii. The sequence continues at coordinate 129,412 of VZTJ01000581.1, read as the reverse complement.
ACTCTGTCTCCTGCTACCACCCTGTTTTGTATTGATTCTCTGCTCACAGGTCAATTTCTTCACGTGCTTCTTACACTCTACTAGTTTTATGCCACTTCTATCTACCCAGAGATCTCACTGCCTCAGAGTCTTTCTTTCAAATATTAAGTCCTTCAAAAAATACAGAGAGGAAACAATGGAAAACAAGGCAAAAAAGGTCTGTGAGAACAGGCTGTCATAAGCAGCTAATGAACTGTTAAATGCCATTCTGGCTAATTTCATTTCTTTGTTTTGGCTCATATACTGAATACTCCCACTACTAATACTCCCATCACTAATACTCCCATCAAAGTACAGACAAGAACAGCAAACCCTTCTGACACGAAATTGATAGGATGGATATTCTTCTGGATGGAAACAGTGTCATCAGCTTTTGAAAAAGATCACAAGCATGTAGATAACCAAAACAGTGTACTTGGATTTTTGGGAAGTTTTCACAAGACATTCACTCAGACCTTCAGCAAAGGCTCCTAAAAAAAGCATGAATGACTGAAAGAAGGTATTTTGTAGGTCAGTGAGTGGTTAAAAACATCAGAAATAAAGAATAGAAGTTTATGTCCAGTTTTCACAGCAGACGAAGGCTTCTCATAGGATATCCTAGGCTCTGGAACACAGGGAATTTAACAGATATTGTAGTAAATTATCTGGAAAAGGAGGCAAATAATGATGTAATAAATTTTATAGAAAATATAAATTTAGGTATTTTTTCTACTGACCATAGAAGGAATTTTTAGGAAGAGCATTTTCCACTGTCATAAGTTGTTTTAATTTGGGAAAACTGCAAAGAGGTTTTCTGGACAGATGAACCTGGCAAGAACAGTCAGTTCTTTGGATAAACACAAGCCGACCTTAACTTCTAAATACATGGATTTTAAAACCAAATTGTGCTTGACTTTGGTACTGTAAACTTCAAGATTAAGGATCAATAAGTTTGTCCCAAACTTCTTGCAAAAAAAAAGCACTTGAAATTGTACTGGAATTGAGTTTAGAAAACTGTCAAAAATGGTACAATACCATTAAATGCCCCATCTCTCCCGCCCACCTGTGGTTTCAACTTGCTTTAAGACTCTCTCTATATTTTTTCTTGAAAAATATTAAATTACTATGATTTCTTACTATTCATAAATGCTAAAATGTACAAAACTCATAGTTAGGTTTACTTTGTTAAAAAATGTCAAAGGCAGCTTTCTGCAGAGCTGCACCTTGCCGAAGCAGCTCTGCTTAGAGTTTCAATTGTTGTTCTCTGAATGCCTATATGTTAACATTGTTACTGTGGTTTAGGGAACCACAGATCGGAGTTGCCATGTCTCACATAGCTGCCTATCTCAGCTAGCTCAAAGGAAAGATCAGAATTTCTTACATGGCACAACACTGTGCTAAATAAAAATGTTTATAGAGTATTGCTGTCAAACTGAAGAATTAAATAGAAAATGACTGGGTATGACTGAAAACTAAATAATTAAGATACTTGTGACAGTTAAAGCTTATTTTCTACATCATCTTCTGGTTTGGGGTTTTTTCTTCAAATAAGTGGTATTAATGGAAATGAGGACTTCAATGATATAAGGACTTAGTGCTCTCTGCCTTGGAGTGACATGAATACAAAAAACACAAACTGGAGTGGCACCCACCCTTTCCACTGGAGAGAAAGCTTCGTTAGGCTGACTCTGGGCACGGGACCAGATGGCAGGTTATGAGCAGAATATTACAGGTCCCTAGAATCGAATGACAGGTTTTATTCCTAGTGCCACTAGTTATGAAGAGTTTTCAAAGTTCAATAAGCAGAAGTCACATAACTTGTGACCTAATCTTGCCAATTAGGAAAGAAAACCTTTAAGGGTAGTAAGTTTGGCCGGAAAAATACAGACTTCCAGGGCTAATGAGGACCATATTGTATAAATTGACAGCATTGTCTTCTTTTACTTTAAAAAGAATAAATATATGGTATGTTTTGTTGCCATTATTTGTTATGAGACATTTCAGCGGTATAACATACAAGCTTATGATAACAGATGAAGGAAAAACAAAGTTCTTCATTGAGCAGATAGTCTTCCTGATGCTTGCCAATGCTCTATAGCTGCAAAGTCATTCATAAAATCAATATCTGTATTACACAAAACGTTCTTTACATAATCAGTAAAAAACTCTCCCCCCCCCCCCCCCCACAAACAAAAAAAACA
>VZTJ01000581.1:16463-127174 GCA_013397795.1 Orthonyx spaldingii | reverse complement strand
TAAAAAACAAAAAAAAAACCCCCCCCCCCCCCCAAAAAAAAAAAATTCAAACAAAAACCAGACGTGGCTACATTGTTAATATCAAAGACAAGGAAAATCAGATATATGCTGTTTTACTGACAGCTTAGTAGCATGTTAAAGGCCTAGAAGGGTATCTTCATATATGGACATGTATATACTTAGTGATAAAAGAAATAATCAGAGTCATAATTAAAGTTTATATGTTAGCTGTTCACTTTGGAGATTTATAGTGTGTATTTAAAAGAAGATATTTGTTAAATATGAATCAATCTTTAACAAAAACTGAATTTCATGTGTGATTATATGAGAAATTATATGTTGCCTTCAGAATTTGTACAATTAACTTTAAGAAAAGATCTGTAGAGTAAGGCAAGATGTAATCAAAGTAACATGAACAGTTGACTATTCCTCATAAATAAATTGTTACCTTCCTCCAAGTTCTATGTAATTTTCAGAATTCTTCCAGTAGCCTTTTTGGCATGTCAGTGTTTATCTTAATTGAAAGTATAGTTATCAATGCTGAATAATAACATTATCTTCAGTCTTCTGTCTTCACTTTTAGTGATCAATAACTCTTCCAATTTCTTGATTTAGAAACACAGCTGTAATTTAAATTGCAAGAAAAGATGATAAAATCAAAGTTAAGAAGATAAAGATCCATGTATGAAAAGTTTATTAAATTGACTTAATAGATGTATGATTCCATCATTTCAATATATAAACACTATATTTGAAGGCAACAAAAAACACTCTGGCAATCTCTAGGATGAAAAAAAAAAAAAGGAAAATCATAAGCAGGCAAGAAGAGATATCAAATAAGACCTACAGGCAGTAGGAGAAACCTGTGACAGCTGAATATACTGTTTTCCTAGATTATTATGCAATAACTATAGGAATAAATTTGTTATACTAAAGGTAGCAAACAAGAAAATAAAAGAAGGCAAGGGAAGGGAAAAGCAGGGCAGCAAAATGGTTCAGAGGTTAAGATTTTTCATATTTCACTTTAATGCAATGAAAAATTACTAAAATAAATGACTTGAATAGTTCAGGCTGTCACAAGATGGAAAAACTAGGCAGCAGCATAGATGCAGAAAACTGAGCACCAAATTGACATTGCAGAGTAATCAGTAAAGTGCCAAAAAGCCTTCCTTGGAATTTTACAGAAGAAAATGAGAAATGGCATTGTAGCATGATGGATTCATCTTAACAACCACCAGAGAGGTGTAATGTACAACTCAAATTCCAGAGAGCAGAGTGTGGAAAGCAGGAAGTATGTAAAACTGAGAAGCCCCTACTTTTGTCTAAAATTAGTAAACAGAATAATGATGAATCTATTATCCAGAACAAAAAATTGTTAGTTGCACAAGCAAAGCAACAATACCTAGAACAGGTGATTCACCTTTGTTGAAGCTTGCAGAAAATTCTTAAGATTCCTTGAATATCTGAATATGTGGATTCTTTGCTTATACTAAATGGCTGAAAAAATAAAACAATTCACTGCACAAGATCTGCCTCATGAACTGCTGCAATTATTGCTCCCATGTAGGCTTAAACCCTTAGCTACTCTCACAGTTTTATTCCACCTGTTCTGTCAGGATTATTATTTCTCTTGTTAAATCTCACACTGAGAATTTTTATAGTTTCCTTATTATTCTTCTTTGGTTTTTTCTTCTTTTTCCTTCAAAAGACAAATAATTAGTCTACCCTTTTCACTATAACCCTATGTTCTACCTACTGATATTGTTGACATATCACAGTGTTTATTTTATTTGGATGTTTGTAGACTTCTCACAATTCCTTATTAGATTTTGTTTTTCTTTTCCTGGCCCTATAATCTCTCACAGTATTTTATTTTCAGAAGTATTTATCTATCTATCTTACTTTTCAGTAATAAGATCCCAGAGCTCACATCTCTATGAAAAATAACAGGTATAATGACCTGAAATGTAGACTTAAAACACATCCTTCTCACTGAGGAATTCCTGCAGAATAATAGGCAGTATTTCCATGCACTGTCAGCTTGGATTTGTATTAGACAGAAGTAAATGTTATAATTTTTTAATAATAATTTCCTGACTCCTTCAAATAAGAAGAAACTCTTATCTTTTTCTCTATTTTTTGCCACTGTCTCGATTTGCACTAGATGCAATTGTTCACCATTGTGACTTTGTTTCTTTAAACATGACAAGTTGCTGTCTAAGAGATGGCCACTGCCAATACCCTTCACACCAGCTTGTTCTCGCTCCATCCAAATCTCCAGTTCATTCTTGAATTTGGTGAGAAATTGCTCCCAAGTATTCAAACTGAGTATAGAAACACATTTAAATCCACTTGGTGACCAAATATATTTTTCATATTTCTTGGTTTATCATTATGAGATTTCAGCACAATCTTTCCTAACTCCATTTTTCTGACCATCCTTATAATTCCCTGTTCAGTTCTTTCAGTAATAAGTCAAATCAAGGTATTGCTCCCTCAGCTACATCACTAAGTCCTGTAGATGACTAATTTTCTGACTTTAATGCTATGTTGACATCATGAACAGCAGAAATTTTACTCTGTGTACATATTAATCTTTGTGAATACAAATACAAAATTGCATCATCACAGAGATTCAAAGAGGTTGTTATAGCAGAGAGATGTTATACTATAATGAGCATTCTTGCATCCTGTATCCTGTATATGGAAGTTATTCCTTAAAATCTGAAAAAAATTGCAAAGTATAAATGAAGGTTATTCCACAATAACTGTATTATATAACTGACCTTTTTAATTAAATAAGGTGATTTTCTCTCATTATGCTTTCATAACAAATGACAATATTTATGTATCAAATATTATTTTTTATAAATTTTAATAAGGTGGGACATACCATACTGTCCATTATATTTTATTTTCCGAATGGTATATGTGATTTTTTCATTTTGTTTTGTTGCTTTAATTCTCCATACAAAGCAATTTTTGTACAGCATCTAAGTTAATTGTGCATTCTTTACTAATTCACTGCTATAATACTTCATGCTTTATTACTTTGAGTTTGCTTCCTGAATCTATTCAAAATTTGTATCTCCAAACATTTCATGTAGCTGAAAATTGCATACTTGAACTATGGTATTTCCTGTCCATTTAATGTCATACAATTAGGGAAAGGAAGCTGGTGGCACTGTGAGGAAAATAGAAGTCTTTACAGCAGAACAGCCCATACTGATTTAAAGGCTACCTGATGACTAGGAGAAAGAGAGACAGGAATATGGTGGTGAAGGAGAAAGGGAAACACAAAAACCAGCTCAGTCTTCACAGCTCCAGGAACTGGAGATGCAAGGATAGAGAGCAGAGTGGGGAGACTAGGATTGCTGCGCTTGTATCACAAACCTATTGCAACTTTGGCAAATAGTTTAATCAAACCAGCCTTGATTTCTTGTTTGTCCAGCTCAGTTATACTATGGAGCTTTAAATTGCTATTTTAAGGTCAAAGGTTTTTGCTTTTTATTCATTATTACATTGTTTGTTTTCCTGTCATAAAACTCCCATAACAGCAATAGCACTGCCTGGATACATGTTTTCTGATAAGTCAAACAGAAAAATTTCTTTAACGATATTTTACCGAAGACTTGGCTATACTTTTATCATACTCCTCACCAGAGAATGATTAAAGGCTCTTATTCTCAGTTATTAAATGTTCAAGTCATTTAATATCCCTAGTCACTTTACCAAAAATGCAACTATTTAATCATATGACCATTCCTATCTTTCCAGAACTTATTTGTTAGTTTTAAAAATGATGGAATTTTTTATTTTTGTTACAGAACCATCAGCTGTAAGATGACATTTGGTCACTGTTCTTCGAATTCTGTAAACTGTGAGATACAGCAGTCTGCTAGCTTAACTTTCAAAGTCATGAGAGTTCACAGTTTGTCTCATGTGCTGAAATCATTACTCTTACATAGTATCCCTACTGCATTGATAAAAATAAAATAACAAGAAAGCAAATGAGAAGTGAAGTCATTGCTTGTTAATTCACTGAACTCTTTGATTGAATAAAAAGGTTGACTGCAGTTGAAGTGCATTAAGATCTCCTCCAGTTCTTGGTGCCAATTCTCCTCATGCTGTGTAAGAAAAAAGTACTGCTCACTAACAAATTGTCAAGTAAAGAGGAATTACCTGACATAATAAGAGAGAAATTGTATTTGATGCCAAAATTTTAACTTGGCCCATGCTATGGGAAAAGATAAAGAAAGTACCTCCCCACATCTGGCATACCAGCAGGTAGGTATAGTTTAAAAAATGCTAGTAGGGAATAAACCTCCAGCAGAAAAATCACTGGCAGAGCATACTAACAGAGTCTGCAGGCTTCAGTGTCAGTCTGGCGCATGGATGCAGGCACAGCATTGTCAGTGCTGTGGGAGATCATGAACACAGCTCATTTCTCTGCTAAAACAGAGCCAGGAGACAAAGAGGAGATTCTGTGAGGCTATGACTGATGCAGGATCAGACAGGGTGTGCAGGCAGGTTACCCAAAAGTTGCAGGCTGACCCTTAAAACGTAAAGTTGTACATACCATACACAGATCTAAGCGTTCTAAAGAATAAAAAGCCTTATGAAACTTCTGTTCATTTGTGCTAGTTCATTGCCAACGTGTGAAAAGCCTTGGAGACAGATAGAAATTACCTTAGCTGTTTCAACATGCTGTCTTCATCACCTGTCACCTTCAAATACTTGGTTAGGAATGAAGAAGGATTCACAAAACAATGGGAAAATGAAGACTTATGCATCTTCCTCAGAAAGGAAGACAAGAAATAACTGTAGTCACAGTTAGTTGTTGCCTTAAAACAAATATGCCCATACAGAAAATAAGCATTTGCCATAATGCTCACATTTATAAAGTTTTGTCAGTATGCCTGAATTCACAGAGCTGCTTTGGAGGACAGTGCCTTTAGAAATATGCTATATACAGTTCCAAAATGCCTTCATTGAATTTGCAGTACTCCTGTTTTGATGTGTATAACAAGAAAAGGATGGAGATAAACATGCTTGACTTGTTGTCTAAACATAGCATAAAAATGGCAACTGCACAAAAAAGAGATCTTCAACCCGATGGTAGCATAGAGTGAAAGACCCTCAGTCAACTCAGTTATGTTCGGTTTTCAAAGCAAGGACCACAAAGGGCCTGAGAACAAACTAAGTAAATGAAATTTTCCACTGCTCATATTTATCATCTTGTCAATACTTCCAGACACCAGAGGAGAAGACATACATGCCTCTCAAGAACACAGCAATGGCAACTGGAACTTTAAAAGAGCCAAAAATAATGTCAAGAAAATAAAAAAAACTTTCTAAAGAAACATTGAGATACTTAGCCAGAAAGTCAGAGCTGCATGAATGTCATGGTTTAACCCTGGTGGGCAGCTCAGCCCCACACAGCTGCTTACTCATTCCCCCACAGCTGGATGGGGGTGGGGAGAATCAGAAGAATAAAAAGCACTCATGGACTGAGATAAGGGCAGTTCAATAGGTAAAGTAAAAATTGTGCACACAAGCAAAGCAAAACAAGGAATTCACTCACCACTTCCCATAGGTGGGCACATGTTCAGCCATCTACAGGAAAACAGGGCTCCATTAACAGTGAAAATAAAGGTCATCCCTTCAAATGTCCCAACTTCCTCCTTCTTCCCCCTGCTTTCATTGCTGAGCATTGTGTCATATGGTATGGGACTGTCCTGGAGTCAGTTGGGCTCAGATGTTCTGTGTCCCCTCGCAACTCCTTGTACATCCCCAGCCTCCTCACTGAGGAGGTGAGAGGCAGAAAAGGTCTTGACTCTGTGTAAGCCCTGCTCCTCAGTAATTAAAATATCCCATTGTTATCAACACAGTTTCCATCACAAATCCAAAATACCAGCTACTATGAAGAAAATTAACTCTATTCCAGAAAAAAAAACAGGTCAATGGGTAGGGATAAAAATGAAAAGTCTGGTAAGCCAATGCCACGTGAAAGACAAAATGAAGAACACAGAGCAAAAGATAATGAAGATACTCAGCATCATTTACAGAGGTTGAAAAAAAGATTTTTTTAGAAAATGCAGCTTATAGACTGCATTTATATGAACTACAGTTCATATATATATTCATATCAGTACAATCACTACAGACAGAGAATACTGTGTTTCATCAAATATGTTGCTGTTTGCTGGGATAATTACATCACTGATCCTTACTTTATATCTTTAAGGGTCTCCATGTGTGTCATCCTGGAGACGGGAGAGCAATTTCATCATTCTCGTCTTATTATATCCTGCATAGTAGCATCTGGATACTAACAACCTTTTTTAAGTTAGAACCCTTAACATCAGATTGGAATGTTCACTGTTTCTCTTTCTTCATTAAATATTTATATTCAGAGCATATGCAATGAGCGAAAAGAAATTAGTACAAAAATACAATTGCTGTATTTTATTAGAAAATATGAGAGCACAAAAATGTTGTGATACCCTTTGATTGAATGATAAAACAACTTGATAAAAGCAATTACACTTTTCAAATAAATCAAAGTTTTTGACATGATGCTATATAATACCGTATTCTGAGAAGGCATGCAGTGTATATATTCAGTTGGTCATAAACTTTAGTTGGTATTCAGAGGTAGTAAATGCAGCTTAAGGGTGAAAAAATCAATGCTAGAGTCAATGATATTTGGGAGCACTGAGAATTCTTCAGGATCTTATACTACTCAATGTTTTAATCAGTAATGATATTGTGTGTATTTGGATGATCAAGTAAGATCTTTGCTAGTATGTTATATAGCTCAATGGAAGCATTAAACAATGAGAAGAGGGTGCTTTTATACAGTGTGCCACATCCCAGGTAGAAGGTCATAACTGAGCAAAATACATTTCAGTGCAGCATTGAGACTGTAAGTTGTTACATGTGGGAAGCACTGCAGGCTTCAGAAGCAGAATGAGAGATTATTTCCTGGAAAGCAGCAGCTTGAGAAAAAATGTTATCAGGGAGAACAGGGCCAATGTGGAAGCTCAGTATAAAGTTCAGTGAAAGGTGCCACTAAATATCTTAAAGAATATCAAGAAGGGAGCCAGATAACCTCTTCATTTTTATGAATTTGAAGATTTCTTCATCCTGTTTGAAGTCTGCACTTCATGGAAGATATGAATTTAATGAAGGGAATACAGAGGACTCAAAAAATGACTCAGTTGTACCTAAACTAATCCTTGAAGTGGAATGTTTATGGAATCAAACTACTAGTTTATTGAAGAGAAAAAAAGTTACTTGATCGTGCTACATAGATACTTAACCACAGAAATTATATTTGATACAAAAAGGTGTCTCAATCTTGCAGAAGAAGGCACAAGAAGATGCACTGCATGTGAACTAAAATTATACTTATTCAGCCTTGAAATAAGTTGCAGTAAAATGCATTGGTGAATCTAATGAACTATTTGAACAACTTGCCAGAACCAGCCCATGGACTCACTATTGTTTGGAGTATTTGAAAACTGATTAGAGAGATCTCTGAGAAGCATATTTTAATCCAGTTTCTGCAAGAAGTTCTGCAGCTTATAGAGGCAGAGCACAGGGCCAGATGGTCCCTTCAAAAGGGAATGCTGGTCCCTTCTGTTCTCAGTGTTCTTGAGCAAGAAAAAATGTATCTTTTATTGCTGCCTTTTTCAGAGAAGTACTCCGAGTAAGCATTTCTAGGATTAGTGAGCTGGAGGATACTCCCATGGCAGAGCTGCATTTCCAGTCTCATGCAGTGTGTAAACAGCAGGCAATAAAATTGTCTGGTTGCTCCCAGAAGACCATGTTTCACCTACAGAACTTACATTTGGGAGATGATGGGGAAAAAAAAAAAATTATTTGGTTGCTAAGTCAAGACCTATGTTGGGAGAAAAACAAACAACTTCTACTTAAAAAAATAAACTACAACCTTTTAGACTGGCAGATATTTTATTCAAAACACATCAAGTCTTTGCATTGTGGAAGTCTAACAAAACCATTTTTCTAAGTATAAATATATTTTCATGGGTTGTGTCTATACGTGTTTCAATTTCCAGACAGTTTTATTTACAATTTATAGTACACCAAAGAAGGCTCAACAAATATAGAAATTACAAAACTCAAATAAGCAATGCTCCAACAGTCTATTGACTGTTCTTTCAATTGTTAATTAATATTAATTGAGATATTTGATTTTCTGCTAAATCCTACATTTAAATTCCTTTTTTCTTTTTATTTTTTTTTAATTATTATTATTGAGTTGCCATAAGCTAAAAGGAACTCCTGCAGTGCTTCTTCCAGGATTGTGTATACTTTTTATCAGAATTTGTTCATCAGTACTGGCAGCATGTTAATTAACTCAGCTGTGAATGACCCCCTACTATTTTACTGGGTTTTCTATTGTAAAATAAAAGAAGGACCAGAAGAATAGAGAAAACACTGCTTTTGCAGCCAACAGAGAATGGGAAAGTTCTTCTCTCATGATATTCTTTTCAGTGATGGCCTCTCTGTGGATAATCCCCATACTGTAATTTTTTTTTACGTCAAGCATTGGTATCAGTTGGAAGGGGGATAATATAATGCAATACCACTTCATACAGACATAAAACCTCTTACATTTTGGAAAGCAACCCATTGGTCTGTGATTACTTCATTTTCTATACTCCTCAAGTGAAAATTCCTCTCTGAAGAAGCCTGAGTAATAACTGTTAACAGAAGTGTAGCAGAAACTCTGTTGCTACATACACTCACCTTACAATTATTATTATTATACTGCTGAATTTCCCAAGTTGCAAGACTGACCTATTGTGCAAAGTGTAACCAAAGCCTTGTCATTGTAAACTAAAGATACACACAGAAAGACACTACCCTGGCAATGTCTAGGACAAAAAAGTAAAAAATCCCAGGAAATTTTTTAGAAGATTTTGGAAACCACCTTCCACTCTGCAATGCATATCATCCCACATAGGTGAATTCTATCACATGTAAATGAATTCTAAACAGTATCATCATACTGTATTATATTCTGTGATGTTACATTTTTCTCATTATTTTACTGAAAACCACCCTAAACTCTTCTCTTTTAAATGATCTTGCCTTTTTTTTTGTTACATTTCTTCTGTGCATGTTTAGAAACATGCACCATTTTGTGAGATGTTCTTGGAACTCCCAACTGAAAACCTTGGGAATTCACATGTTTTTCATAATATGGCAAGTTAAAATATCTGTGATTCAAAGATACCAATGTAAGTTGACATAGACAAGAACTAGAAAAACTTTTTATCAAGAGAAGTTACATTTCTGTTTCTTAATTTTAGTATGAATTGGTACTCTTGAAAGACCTCAAAGTACACAGGAAAAATTCCAGCACCATAGAATTAATAACCACCCTCTCCTCCTGGTTTGAAGCACTTAGGGTAGAATTTCACCTGTAAACTCAATTAATCTCTCATTTACTCTACTTTTAAACTGATACAGAAATGTTCTTGACAATGCTAGTAATTCATCCTAATGGGACATGAAGTAATTTCTTTTGGACTTTTTTCTTGTTTGGTCTTGGAGAGTACAAAAGCAGTTCAGCTCACTTGTTTTTCCATTCACAAGTCTCTCACACAGCAAGAAATAGCAAAAAGAAGATGAATGTGAAAAGTAGCAACTAATTCTCACATTGCTATTCTGAAAACCTGCTAATTGCCTCACAAAGCTCAGTTGTCTCACTTTAGTTTTCAGTGAAGATTTGACAATAGAAAACAGGTTTCAGTAAATTAAATGTATTATATTAATTGGGATACTAGGACTAATTAAACTCTGCTTTTGCATTGTTTTCAACAGTAAAAGACAAAGAAATTCAGTATCATAGTTCATACATGGCGAGCAGAGACAACGGACTATGTTTTTAATGTATTTATTTGGAGTCCATTGTACAATGGGAAGCTGTAAGGACTTAATGAGCACAAATGTCTCAAAACACTATCAAAGAAGGAACTTTTCATAACACAAGCCACAACAATAGCAAGTTGGCGTAAGCATAGATGGCAAACAGAAAGGTGCTAATTCCAGGCCTAATGGAGGTGAAGGTTTGGAATTAGCACACCGGACAAAAATTCCGCTCTGCAGACTAAGGGAATGAAAACAACTGTTTACACCCATGCCAGCCCAAGTTGTGCGAACATCTGGGACCACCTTGTGGATACCCGAAACTTGGACTGTACAAAAGTGGTACCTACAGAAGAATGACTCCAGATGCCTCACCACCAAGCAGACCAGGGTGAAGAAGGACCAGCAGGATGCCACAGGATCCACTGGGTGGTGATATCTTTCTACTTAATCTGTCTGTATGTCTTTCTCTCTCTCTCTCTTTCTGCCCCACCCTCTTTGCTTTTCTATCTCTTTACCTCACGTTTACTGTTAAATAAAATCCATACTATTGACTTTGGCTTATGGTTTTGTTTGCATCTTAATTTGGGCGGAAGTATCTCTTAATAATCAGATCATAACAAAATCCTAAGGAGAATGCAATCCTTTCAAGCCATTGCACAAGTATGATAGTGAATGGTCACATCATATGTAGCGTCTTGTAGGTAGTACTGTATGTTGTCGAACATGGGGAGTGGTCTTCTAACCCTCTTCTCACCCTAACAATGTGACTTACAGCTTGTCTATATACAGCAATAAGAGAGAGACTGCAATTAAAATACTTAGAAATAAGACATATCTCCTAACTGATCAACTATATCTTGGTTAGTCACAATCATTGTGGCTTTAGGCAATGATCTTTTCACATATTTACAGATTTTCATATAAACAACTTACATCAAGTAAGTCACATTTTTTCTCAGTGTCTCCCCACAGAGAGTTGTCAAACTAGTCAGAATTTGTTTAATGAAATAAAGACTGAAATTAACTTTTCCAGAATTTCTATATTTTCAGCAATTAGAAGAAGCCTAATTCCTTGAAACAAGATCTTTTTTTCCACCCCCCCCAAGGTTTTGATTAAGCTAGGATTTCGATTTGGCACTAAGAGTAGGACATACTTGATGAAGTTATTTTCTTTTCTGTAATCTCATTTGCTGAGCCTGATGCAGTCAGTGTGCATTCAGGCTGCCTCAGCCTATACAGAACAAGAATGACATATGATCAGTTCATTCACAAAGTATGGAGGGAGAAAAGGCTCAGTCATCATCTCCCTGAGACTGTTTGAATTTCTTTCTAACAAAGGCTCATTTCTCATTTGCCTGAGACTATTTGAACTACTTTCTAGTGAACAAACTTAAATTGCTGCTCTATTCGGCATTCTGGCAGGGACTGATGAGATACCTCTTGATCCCTCCTGAAACAGTCGATCAATTTCACATAAAAAGTTTTGGAATACTTGCTTCTGAGAGACTTGGAAAAGCCATCACTTAAAGCCTTCAGTTTCAAGAAATCAGAGAATAGATGTGCCTTCCATCACCGGCTCAGAAGAATATTACGCTATCAAATGCAAAACAGAATTTCTTTCATGTTGAAGAGAGACTGAAGACTATCACGAGCTGAGACTGTCATGATAGAGTTCTGGTCTTGAAGAAATAAGTTCCAGGGTGCACAAGTAAAGGAGAAATTTGAACAAAATTTTATCAGTCATTAAGTAAAATTATTTTTTTGACTACTACCTTTCAACATTTTTAAAGTTTTTTTTTCTTTTAACCTCACAGAAGAAATATTGTTTTCTTAACCTCAGAATACTGAAGTTTGTCTTTTGCCATTTATCCTACTGAGAGTCTGAAGCCTAGATCCACCCTCTGCAGGAACTACTTTACAATAATCTCAGTGGAATTGAGTTTCCTGCGAGCCTCAACTCATAATTGTAGCTGTGAGAAATCACTTTCCTTTTTCAAATTAAACTTTTGACTTGTTCTAAACAGGAATATTGAACAGAGGTAATTTCACAACTTTTAGAGTAGATGGGCTATTGTGCATATATGAAATAATAACATTTCTGCTGATGGTTTCTTAAAAATGTGGAAAAATTAGGAGTTTTAGGGAAGCTGACATTAATTTTGCTAATTTTGCTTTAAATCAAATGTAGCTATTACTGGTGAAGTCTAAGCATGTCTTACTGAGAAAAGTCTTGTGTGAGCTGACAGCTAAAGGACAAATTTCACATACTGCAAAAAGAATTCCTGAGCTGAATCACATCCATATATTAATGAATCATAACATTTTCAGAAGAATATGTTTGGAAAAGGAGCCTGATGTGCAAAATATCAGTGACATTATAAAAAGTATGTACATAGAGGGACAGGTAGGATTCACAGATACATATATATATATATATATATATAAGTCTTTATTTGCATTTTGTTCCTCTTTGACATGAAATAAGTAATAAAAAAAATTATTGGTTGGTTTGGGTTTTTTGCCACAGAAAAAAGGAAAGATCAAAGGATAGTCAATCTATGAGTCCTACTACTTTACAATATTGAGAAACAGGATATGCTGAGAATATTACATATATCTAACAGGACTGTTGGCATTTACGGTTGGTATTTCTTTCAGAACCCACGGATGTATTTCATCCAACCCGTATGCATCACAGTCCTTCTGTTTATTTGCTCATTTGCATCATACAGATGTGTTCACAAATCTGCAGTAGAAATACTATAAAAGTAATGAGAACAAATGAGAAGAAGCACTACTTTTAGACCTGCAATAATTTTACTGTGGAACTGTGTGTCATACACCAAAGTGGGTTCAATTAATAACTAAAATTTATGTGGTAGAGGGTTGTCACTAATTAGGTTAGTTGTCATGAAATACAAGGTTTTTAATTTTTTTTATATGTGTTTACTTAGTATCTATAAATTTTAGGATGGGTTCTTTGTTACTTTGAAATTTTTGTTTCTAGGAGGATAATCTGAATAAAATTAGGTTTTTAAAAAAGGGACACTTTCTGTAATGAAACATGTAACTGTGAATCAATCATAAATAATCTGTATCAAAGTCCTGAAGAGAACACCGTCTTGTTTCCATCTGGATTAATATTTTAATCAACAACTCAAAAGACATTAATAGGCACTGATGAAGTTTTCAGAGGGCATCAAAATGGAAGGAAAAATAAGTAATAGAAAAGTCAGGTCTGAATCAGTTCATAACATATTGGATGCATGTTTTGTTACAGAGAAATATAAATATGCACACCTGAGTAAGTAGGGCAAAGTCATAGGATTTTAAGAAACAGATTCCTTGGGAATGGAGGAGGCACAGGGTGATTTCAGAAGCATCACAGTTGGTAAGTAACTGAACATGATATTCCAAGTGGATCTTTTGAACTGCTGGATTAATATGACATTGGAATATGCAAAGAGGTAAACATGGAATATCTGTAAACATTACATTTTTTTCTTTATTTGGTTCTATTGTGACACTCCAGAAATCTGTAGCCAGTTCTCACACACATTTTGAAAAGTTACTGAAAAATGGAAGAAGGCTCAGAGCAGAACCAAAATTCATGAAACATTATAAAATACATTGCATTGAAACACTCAGGTAGTTCAGACTATTATATTATCAGAGAAATGGTTACTACTGTTATGGTCTATGAGTGCTTACACTTGTTAATAGAGAAAATATAGGCACTTGCTAATAAAAAAACCCTTAAATTTAGAACCTAATACATTACAGTCATATGGTGAGAAATTGCAGCTAACTTCAAAATGAAATAAGTTGCCCATTTCCTTTAAAAGTCAACATACTTGACTGCTTAAATACCTTATCAAGAGTTGTAGTGATTCTGTGTTTTCAAATCAGGAACAGATTTTTTTTAAGGTAACTTAACCATAGATTTTGAACTTCTGACAGGATTTAACTCAGGGAATACCATATATCGGAGACCAGTCTAGCATCAAAATCTGTCCTTCATTACATTTTCCCAACTAGAAAGTTAAGCTTTAACAATCAATGTATACTTGTTCAGTTTTCTCATTTTAGAAACAATTTGAGTCTCATGATCTCCAGATGTCATGCAATAGCCAGTACATTGTCATAGCTGATTCAGAGAAATGTGGATTCCTGACAGATTACAACATTATAAATTTGCTTAAGTCTAATATTCCACCCTGGTTTTCACGTGTTACACTTATAATTAAATACACCACTAAACCAGGATTAGTCATTTGTATCTATTATGTATTATATCATAGAATAAAGACAAATATTTTTTTAAAACCCTACAACCAGTAAATAGTATTACTTCCACTAAGATTTCTGTCTTAACCAGGATAATTCAGCATGTAATGTCAGAGTGAAATAAAACTTCTGAACCGCAGGGGATAAAATCCATCATTCTGTCTACTGGGCACTATTTTGTCTCCAATGTTTACATTGTAAAGACATTGTCAGTTGAAAGTTTGTTCTTTTTAACATGCACTGATTCTGAAAAAACAGGTTTTCATATCTGAATATCTTCTGTGCATAATATAATAAGTTTTCTTCATGTTTAACACAGGGTTTTGCAGTGTATACACTCATATTTGAGGATTTTTCTTTTGGTACTCATTCTCATGGTATTGGACATTTTTGTTTTGGCATTTTTACTTTCCTAAATACAAGCAATAAAATGTGATTAGAGGTATCTTTAAAGGTATGGAATGAAGATATTTTTATGGGGAGATATAATACACACTCAAGTATGCAGTCTAACGTTGGAAGGACTGAAAGGATTTTAACTTAATGTGTTTCAAAAAGATCCATTCAACACAAAATCACATTCTAATTTACCTGATTGTCTGTGATTTGGTATAATTTTGTATCTATACAAAGAATCACATTGGTTTTATACAAACTCATTCACTCATCTCAAAATTTCCCTTAGAGATAAATGAGAAAAAGAAAATTATTATTTCAAGATAGCTGAAAAAAACATACTTGATATCCTTTAATTTTTTTTTCACATAGTATTTTATTTTTCTACAATTTCAATATATCTCTCTTGTTCTGTTTCAATATCTAAAAATATCCCCCAAGAACTGGACAATTCAATTCAGGAACATGTGTTGTAGGTGTTATTTTTATTATAACACCACCCTTCGCCCATTTTCTAACTTTTTCTAATTTTTCTCTTGTGAAATTCAAACACATTCACTCATACTAAGTATCTGCATTCTTTCACCAACCATCTGTTAAACCACCACCAAACACCAAAAAACCCATCTCATTTGTTTTTTAAATTTTACATATTTTCATACTGCTTTGACTTTTTCAGAGAGCTGACAATCTTGAAAATAGCCTTGTATACTGGTGAAATTACCAATGCAAGTTGTGTTTCTTAAAATATTTCAAGTTTGTCTAAACTTTTTAAGGACATAAAATATGGTATTTTGTGACAACTTCAAAGAACGATGGAGTTATACAATGTTAGATTCACAGAAACATATTTAAAGGTCATCTAGTCCAACTACCATAGCCAAGAATATCTTTCAGTGCAACAGGTTGCTCAGCCCTGTCCAAGCACATCTTGAAGACTTCCAATGATGGGACAGCCACAAGTTGTCTGGGAAACCTGTTCCAGCGACATCACAAAAAATTTTTTTTTTCTTATATCCAACCTAAATCTACTTTATTTCAGTTTTAAACCATTGTCTTTTGTCCCATCGTTACAGGACCTGATAAAAAGGTTTCCTTCATATAAGTTCCCTTTAAGTATCAAATGGCCACAATAAGGTTTCTTCAGAGCCTTCTCTAATCCAAGCTGAACAGAGCCAGATGTCTGTCATCCTGACTTCACAGGAGAGATGTTCTGCCCTTTGATCATTCCTGTGGCCCTCCTCTGGACCCACTCCAACAGGTCCATGTCTTTCTTGTGTTGGAACCTCAAAACTGGATGCAGCACTTCAGGCTAGGTCTCCAAGAGTGGACTAGAGGGGAAGCATCACCTCCCTCATCACGCTGACCACACTTCTCTCATGCAGCCCAGGATATGGGTACAGGCACATACCGCCAGCTCATGTACAAATTTTCATCCACCAGTACCCTTAAGTCTTTACAGGACTGCTCCAATCATTTCATTCCCCAGTCTGTACCAGTACTGGAAATTGCCCTGACCCATGTGCAGGACCTTGTACTTGGCTTTGTTGAACTTAATGAGTTTTACATGAGTTCACTCCTCAAGCCTCTCAAGATTCCTCTGAAAGACTCTGAACCCACCTAGCAAATCAGCTGCACTACTTATCTTAGTGTTGTCTGCAAAGTTGCTCAGGGTGCACTTGATCCCGCTGTCTGTGCCACTGATGAAGATATTAAATAGTGTTAGTTCCTGTACAGATCCTGGGGGGACAGCACTTGTTACTGATTTTCACCTATAGATGAGACTGTTGACTGTAACTCTTCCGGATGTAGCCATCCGGACAATTCCTAGCCCAGCTAATAGTTCATACTTGTGGTTTAGCCAGAGATGTCAATTAAGCCCCATACAGCCACTCGCTATCTCCTCCACCATTGGGACTTTGGAGACACCTGGAAGGGTAAAAGTGAGAAAACTCTTAGACTGAGATAAAGATAGTTCAGTAGGTAAAGCAAAAAACCACGCACACAAGGAAAGCAAGGAATTCATTCACCACTTCCCATGGGTAGGCAGGTATTCAGTCATCTCCAGTCCAGCAGGGCTCCATCACACACAATGTTGACAGGAAAACACCCCCACTCTGAACATCACTCCCTTCCTCCTGCTTCTCCCCAGCTTTATATACTGAGCATGATGTCACATGGTTTGAAATATCCCTGTGGTCATTTGGGATCACCTGTTCCAGTTGTCTCCCCTCCCAATTCGTTAAGCACCTCAGCCTCCTTGCTGGTGGGGCAATACAAGAAGTAGAAAAGTTGCTGATGCTGTGCAAGTGCTGCCCAGCACTAACAAAATTGTTTCTATATTATCAACACTGTTTTCAGCCCAAATCTAAAACATTGATCTCTATTAGCTCCTATGAAGAATAATCAACCAGCACATTCCATCAAAATCATAACTCTNGTGTGGGAGGGACGTTCCACAACAAGCAGAGATCTTTTTCTCCTGGGCGGCTGCTAGTTGTGAAGCTGAAAACCATAAGAACTGTATTTCTTGTGGAGAAGTCAACATGGTAAAGCAGGAGAAAACTCCTCTCCCTAAATGACTGAAAAAAGACTAATTTAAAAGTGGTAAACTGACTGAAAGTCAAAGTGTTGTTTTTTGTATTGTCATTGAAAAAATGGAGAGGGGGGAAGAGCAAAAGTGTTCTGACGGGTTTGTTCTGGTTCTTAATTTTTTTTTCTTCCTTTTAAGTCTGTTAATAAACTTTCTTTATATTCTTTAAAGTTTGAGCCTGCTTTACCTACTCCTAATCCTTATCTCACAGCAAAATTAAATAAAATCTGGTGAGTGTGCTGGCGTTTAACCAAAAAACTCAGGTGAACGAACTCAAACCACCACACTATATTATCAACACTGTTTTCAGCCCAAATCTAAAACATTGATCTCTATTAGCTCCTATGAAGAATAATCAACCAGCACATTCCATCAAAATCATAACTCTTCAATTTAACAATAGGCATGTTGTGATAGACTGCATTAATGGTCTTATAGAAATCTAGGTAGATGGCATCCATAGCTGTTCCCCTCTCTAGGGAAGCAGTGACTCCATCATAGGCCACTAGATTAGTCAGGCACGATTTGCCCTTGGTGAAGCCACAATGGCAGTCTCTACTCACCTCCTGTCTTCCCTATGTATTGACATATCTCAAGGAGGATCTGTTTCATGATCTTACCTCACAGAGAGGTAAGGCTGACTGGTCAGTAATTTTCCAGGTATTCCTTTTCATCCTTTTTAAAAATGGGGCAATAGCCTGTCTTCTTCAGTCGCTGGGGACTCCACCTGAATGCCACAGCTTTGATATATGATGGAAGGTGATTCAACAACTACATCATCCCATTCCCTCAGGATCTTGGGATGTATCTCATCTAGTCTCATGGACTTATGTATGTTCAGATCCCTTAGCCAATCTCAAACCTGACCCTCATTCATGATAGGAGGACCATTTCTAAAGGCACATTGGACCACATTAGGCTGGGCATACAAAAATATTTTACTAGTATTACTGACTATTTTATTGTTCTCAGCAGAAAAACATACTAATAATGATGCAAAATAATTTGAATAATTATTTTGATTTTCACAAAAAAAACCCCAATCATTTAAAAGGGTTGCATATACAGAAATAATAAAAGAAGCCATTTCTGATAAACTCAACATTTAATACTGAGATAATCTAAAAACTTTAAATACATATGATTAAGAGTTTTGACTCAGTTTCATATTGCTTTAAATAAAAAAAGAAAAATAAAAGAAAGATAAAACAAGTACTTTGACTATAAATAAATTCTGAATACTACACCACAAATGCAACTTAAGACTGGAGAACATGAACAAGTTATCCTAAGTAAGAGCACACATTGACTGATCTGCAATAAACATCCATAATACATAAATAATAAATATATATTTGTGTTCCTAGTTCATGGCAAATACAAGATAATTGAATTCAGAATATTCCTTTCCTGTTAATGGCTATGTTAGCTTGAATTACATTGTATTTGCTGTGGGCTGAGTTGCATCTACCTAATAAATTACCACAGATCAGCAGATGTATGTCAATTTTCTACTCACTAACATGTGATTAGTATTCAAGGACCTTCATGTGTTACTGGCTCTAGCAATTGAACAGTTTTTAATTAAAATTGCAATTGTCACTGAAAATCAGTATCTTCAACATGTTCATTCCCTTAGTACCTATTGCTGTCCTTTATAAGGCAAAGTCAATATTAAAATTTATCTTTCTTCTTTTTTGCCTTTCTACTACAAACTGATTTATGTTTCAGAATTCCATCATGCTAATTTACTAATTATTTTCTGGGTGGTCCTCCACTACATCAATTGCCTGCTATGCTAATCAGACTTTAGGGAATATCTTTCTTTCTAGTCATTGTCAATGTCAAAGTATTCTAGAGGGGAGATGATTAGTGATGTAGTTTCATTGGGCTTGAAATATACTGAGGCCTGATCTCCCATTCAGGCACTAAACTTTGAAATTTTGCTTCATGTCAGAACAGTGCACCTGCTCCTGCTCAGGGGCATGGATTGAATGAAGGATTTACAAACCCCCAGAGAAGTTCATCTACTTTATCAAGCAATCCTGTCAGTTTTTCTGCAGAGTCCAGCTTCTAGTTATACAATTCCTATGTTTCATCCCTCTGGTTCACCAGTGGGTAAACTAATTTCCTACCTTATGGAAGGATTTGTGACAGCTTAAAAGTGACATGAGGCTAATGAATTGAACTAGGCTGATTTCAAAACTCATTCCAACAAGAAAGACTTTATGACCTACTAATTGTTTTCACAGCTGCAATTCATTTTTAAGAGCGTATTTAGCTTAGCTCAAAAAAAGTCTTTGAAGCACCGTAGCCAAGTCTGCACTTACTCTTTTTATTTTTTTATTCTCTTCCCATCCCTCCATCCTCACTCCCACTGATATCTGGACTGCCTTTCACTGGTTTCCTTTCACACTTTGCAAATATTGTCTTCTGCTGTGCTCCAGCTGGCAGGAATTCAGCAGCTTTCAGTGTTCACATTTGGAATCCATCCTGAAAAGATGAGGGATTGAAGGCAAATAAAGGAGAATTGGACTATTTTCCCTACATGCTTCTGCAGCTGATTCCACACTTCTTGGGCTAATTCAGTTACTGATTTCTGAAAGTGTCATCTTTAGTGTTATGAGCACAGAAGTGCAAAGACAGACCATGTGAGCATGTTTCACAATTCCAAGAGATGCCATGGGGGAAGTGTTTGTATGGAGAAAAGTAGCTACTAGGAAGAACTTTATATTTGCTCTTATCAAGGTGAGAGTTACTTTGCTGAGCTTAAGGAAAGTGCAATAAAAGGTGACTGTGAAATCATAATTAGCTAATAAAAATAAAGGACTGTATTAAATATTTCTTGCAAGCTGCTCAGCTAAAGTCATGTTAGTGTATGCTTTTTCTGTAAAGTCATGTTAGTGTATGCTTTTTCTGTAAATTCTGTTGAGAACAGACTAAAATAAAATATAATCACTACTCCTGCTAGAACTCAAACTAAGGTAGGATGAGAAATTGTCTAGATGCATGCAGCCAGATAGTTGTGGTCAATAGCTCTATGTTCTGGTGGAGGCCAGGGATGAGTGGTATCACTTGGGGCTCTGTCTTGGAATCAGTGCTCTTTAATATCCTTTGATATATCCTTGCTTAATATCAATGTCACAGACAATGGGATCAAATAGACAGTACCATTGAGTGCACACTTGAGTTACAGAAATAATATGGGTATAGACCCAATATTGACACCCAATTCAGATAGACAAGAGGAGGTTCTTTATTTTATGGCCAGACTGCTGTGTGGAATAATTTCCAAAGGCGCAGAGTGAAATCACAAAGCATTGCAAGATATATATCTACAAAAGATTAGATACAAATGCATATTCATAACATTGACACCTCCCACTCCCTGCTTCGTATGATAATTAACTGAATAACCATTATGCATGCCTGATTAGTTCTTTAAAATGGGTCGATGGTCGTATTGTGGGCAGAGGTCCTTAAAAAGGATGAAGTATACTCTTCTTCCTCTCTTTGACCTTCCTCCCCCCCCGTGGCTTAACACAATGAGATTGACCTAAGTAACCCCTTAACTACTCCCCCTATTCTTTTAAATAAATTTATAATTGAAAAGATTTGTATTTGTCTAAACTTCTTCAGATCTCCTTAAGCATAAGCGCAGCTGAACAAACACAACAATCAGGCAATCAATCCTTTAATTTCCAAGGCCCATTCTAGGCCTGATTCTCCCTTGATAAGTAACCTATTTAATTGACTACAGGTGAAGTTCCTAGTTCTAACAAAATTAACTCTCTAACTAAAATTCTATGTTTCACACTCAGCAAATTTTCAGATGACACCAAGCTGAGCAGTGCAGTTGACACAGCAACAGGATGGGATGTCATCCAGAAGAACCTGGACAAGCTTGAGAAGTGGAATCATGGGAAATTCACGAAGTTCCACCAGGCCAACTGCAACGTCCTTCACCTGGGGCGGGAAAATCCCATAGATGAGTACAGACTGGTTGAAGAACTCACTGACAGTAGCCCTGAAGAGGAGTTGAGGGTTCTGGTGGATGAAAGGCTGGACATGAGCCAACAGTTTGTGCTCATAGCCCAGAAAGCCAGCCCTATCATGGGCTGCATCAAAATAGGAGTGGCCAGCAGGGTGAGGGAGGTGATTCTCCTCTATTCTGCTCTTGTGAGATCCCACCTGGAGTACTGTATCCAGGTCTGGGGTCCTCAGCACAGGAAAGACAGACCTGTTGGAATGGGTACAGAGCAGAGCCAAAAAGGTGATCAGAGGGCTGGAGCACCTCTCCTGTGGAGACAGGCTGAGAGAGCTGAAGTTGTTCAGCCTGGAGAAGAGAAGGTTCTGGGGACACCTCATTGTAGCCTTTCAGTACCTAAAGGGGCCTTATAAAAAAGGTGGAGGGGATCTTTTTACACAGGCAGATAGTGATAGGACAAGCAAGGACGGTTTTAAACTAAAGAGGAGAGATTTAGATTGGATATTAGGAAGAAATTCTTTACTGTGATAGTGGTGAGGCACTGGAAGAAGTTGTGCAGGGATGGCACATCCCTCCAAGTGTTCAGTGCTGAATTGGATGGGGCTCTGAGCAACCTGAACTAGAGGGTGGTATCCCTGCCTATGTCAGGAGGGTTGGAGCTACATGGTCTTTAAGGTCCCTTCCAGCACAGACCATTCTATGATTCTATGACTGTGGCAAGAAATCTCAAAATGTAGTGGCTTGACCCAGTCAGCAGCCAAGCACCCACACAGACTCTTGTTTGGTTCCCTCTTCTGAAAGACACTGAGAAAATGGAATGAAGGTGAGAAAACTCATGGACTGAGATAAAGACAATTTAATAATTGAAGAAAAGTTGCGTTCACAGCAAAGAAAAGAAAAAAGTAATAAATTTACTACTTCCCATCAACAGGCACATGTTCAGCCATTTCCTGGCAAGTGGGACCTTGGCAAATGTGACAATGCTTGGGAAGGCAAACACCACAACCACAAATATCCCCCATACCTCTTCCTCTCCCAAATATCCCAATATGGGATATTGCTTTGGTCAGCTCTGGTCAGCTGTTTTGGCCATGCCTCTTTGCAATTTTTTACTCACTCCCAGCTGATCTATCAAGGAGAAGCAGGAGGCAGAGTGGAGTGAGGAATAACAAAAGTCTTGATGCTATGCAAGCACTACAACATTAGCCAAAACACTGTTGAGTTCTCTACACAGTTTTAGTCACAAATTGAAATCACAGCACTATTGAGGCTGCTATGTAGAACATTAACTGCATCCCAGCCAGATCCAGTACCCAAAGCACATTTATTATGTGCTAGATGAAAAAAAATCACTCTCCTGCTCTACTTAAATTCGCCCTGTGATATTAGCAAACTAATCCATTTATTACATACATTTCTGGCAGGTGTGACTATACAAAACTCTGTCACACATTACAAGCTCAATTCTACCCTTTTGGCTGCAACCTGAAAAAAGCACATACTATACAAAAGATTAGCACATTCCCTCTGAGGTGAAATTCTGGCACAGTTCCCACTCAGTTTAGTATCTATGTCTGTATTATTTTTGTGTCAGGACTTGAGCACTGCTTACTGAGCCAATGAGTGCATCTTGAACAACATCTGCCTTGGATTGTGTGCATTCATATTGTGTCCACTTGGACATGGAAGATACCCCATTCCTCACACAGTGAATGTACAACACCAAGTATATGTCACACATACCACAGAGATGGGACTCAAGCTTAGGTTCAGAAATGTAAGGTAAAATATGTTTATGTTCTATGTGTCTTAATTCCCAGCATAGGTAGTAGAGATCCAGGGATTTATTAATTTGCCTAGTATCATATGAGAGAACTACATGTATCTGAAATGCTCTAGTGGGACCCAGAACATATGGGACTTGCCTCCTTTATGGCTGGCAGATGGAGGTCAGCATGAAGCATCCAGAATGCTAGTAGGTGCCTTATTTAAGTCACTGAATCAAGACCCTACCATCAATGGAGACAGGACAGCTATTCAGTGGTCTGGGAACTGATGCATTTTCTAAACATTTATGACTGGAATGCTGGTTTTGATACTCTGGGGTATCTGAAATATCTGGAGCAGACTGATACTTTTGACCTACAGATTGACAGATGTAGCAGATGGAATCAAATCTATGAGAAAAACAGGTACTTCTTCAAGTAGCAAAGGCCAGATAAAACACACAATCTCAGGCCGTGGCAGACTGATGTGCCTACACACGAACAAGTAAATCTAAACTCTGCTATTTGTTCATTACATTCAAAATTTGCAATGTGAGAAAAGAAACAGGACACTGTTAGGGAATAGCTGCAGCATATCAAGTGTGATTACAGATGCCCAGGGTGATGGTCAAGAGCTTGGTGGCTCAGTAGTTTTTTAACTCAGTTGTGCTTGTGAGGGTATAGGGCTTGAGATGCAGTAGCTGGATTGTGATGGTCAACACTGGTAGTGAAACAGGTACCAGACCCAAAGATTTGGTTCTTACAGCCACAGGATCTCTTTTGAAGACTGAAGGTTGTTAGGTAGCAATAAGATCCTCTTGATCAGGAGGGGTAGATGTTTCTTTGCAAGCAGAGAGGTCAAACTGGTAAAAAGAACTTTAAAATAAGAACACTAGAGGAGGGAGATTATGACCTGCAGTCAAATGAGGAAGTGGTGACCCAAGTTGGAAAACACAGGATATTTGGTATTGTGGACAGGAGAAAACTTGTAATCAATGAAAAAAGACCCATCTGAAGCGTATGCACAAACATGGAAATGCCAAAAAGCATGGTGGAGCTGGCTCTCATGCCTTTTGTTCCTGGAAATGTGCACAACTGAGTGCATATCTGAAGTATCTGTGTGCTAATGCACAGTCTGAGGACAATGAGGGGGAATTAGATGTTTGTGTGCATGAAATGCATGGAGTTTTGCTAGGGATGAATGCAGAGCCAAAACAGATTTTATGTGTTAAGATTAGCGTAACGTGGCAACATTAAGATAAGTTTCCACTACAGCTCATATGATGAGGAAGAAGAATAAAATTACCTTTTCTTCAGACAAATTAAACAAATCTTATGTTCACAGAGACTGGGTTAAATGATCTACAGAGGTCCTTTCTAATGTTTACATTTCTGTGATTCTATTAGTCTATGTAGGCAAAAAATTATAGTTAATGTAGAAAAAGTCTTTACAACTAATCAAAATGTAAAAATCACTTGCCATTACTCTAAATACTAACGGTCATACTAATAGTCCTATTCAAGACTATTAAATTTAGGGATCAGAATAGGGACTGGTGTTATGAAGAGTCACCAACATGTCTGCTCTTTTGCTAAAAGACCAACAGTATACATGGTAGGGTGTCTTTTCTTCTCCGCTTGCTTGGGGATATCCCTGTCATGCCATGAACAAAAAAAAATTATGTGGGAACCTCAACCAGTCCTAGAATTCCTGAAATGCTATACATGCATGGAATCTAAGACTTGCGCTACTGAAAAAAAATTAAAATAAAGCACATTTAAGTGTATATGAGTGGAAATGCATCTATCTTGATGACTGCTTAGAAGCATTACTTACACTGCCCAAATAATGGACATGTCTTTACTACACAAGACAGAACAACAGCTAAAAAATATCTTATCCTGTCCTATCTAGAAGTACAGATATAAAACTTTAATCTCTCACATTGTAGGAAACCAAGTTGTCTTGCTCTGAATGGTGTGTCTCACTGGACAGACAGTTGTGTCTTCACTATGTCTCTCTCTCTGGTCCAAACCTTGAACTCCCTGAGGCATCCTGCACATTGTAGGGAGCTACACTTCACCTATATTTCTGTATTCAACCAGATCAGTTCCATTTCTTCCTTAGACTGAGCCAGCCCTAAGAAACTGTCATCCCATGGTGGAAGATTCAGTAAAAGCAGCACAGAGTAACATAAATGTTTTGATATTTCTGCTTTTCTTGATATAAATTCCATTGATTGAAGAAGGAGGAGGGAAACATGTCCTTCTAAGCACCTTTTCATTTATCACAGAAACTGGTAGGAACAAAATGGCTATGTAGCAATTTTTAAACTTGGGTGGAGCAACAGAAACACAGAAGTTAACCAGAACACAAGGCACACGTCTACCATTGAAGCCGTTTCTTTGCTTCAGAGCTACTGGCATTTAGTAGGGTTTTTTTATCTATATGAAAGAATTGTAATTTTCCCAAGACATAAGAACATTCCCAATCATTTTTATTTTAGAATATTTCACCTCCCACATACAGCTTCTCCTATCTCATTAGTTAAAAGTTTGCAATATGTTCTCCTCTTCACTGTGTAGCAAAATACTTCTACACCTAAATGTGCAAGTTCTTTAGCTTCCTTCAACATGAACTTATAAATTTTCCTGTTAGTTACCTGAAAAAGAAGCAATCATCAAGCAGAATTTAATGCTAGCCTTAGTTCTAGCCTACAAAAATTCTGCAATCCTATAAATTCCATTAAACTTAGGGTATAATTTCTGACAATGATTTTACCGACAACTATCATCAGTCCTTTATTTCCTCCACAAATGATGCAGCCATACCTCATGTTAGTCAAAGACCTCATAGCTCTTGTTTTGGTTTTTAAGATTGTGGGGGTTTGTGGTTTTTCTTGGTTTGGTTTGGTTTTTGCCAGTTAGATTCTGCTTTGCAAAGACTCTAGCACAAGTTAAAGTAAAAGGATTGTGGTAAGTGACT
Source organism: Orthonyx spaldingii (assembly GCA_013397795.1). Classification (NCBI taxonomy): domain Eukaryota; kingdom Metazoa; phylum Chordata; class Aves; order Passeriformes; family Orthonychidae; genus Orthonyx; species Orthonyx spaldingii. The sequence goes on along the minus strand of VZTJ01000581.1, from coordinate 101,252 downwards.
ATTACACAAAGAAGGCCATTTCTTGCTCTATCAATATTTCAATGTCTTTTGGTTTTCTGTTTTGGCAGAGATGATATATTCTGCTTCAGAGAAAAAATTAGGCCTTTGGACTCATGTGATGAAACTCAGGGTAATTGTTAAGATATGTTACTGTGCAGATTAAACCTGTTTGATAAAAGTCAATCTGAAGGTCTTGACTGCTCAATTCACTTCACTCATGATGTTTTCCCTCATTTTATACTTTCAGGAGGGATGCATTATATTTCCTCAGTTAAGGTCTTGACCAAGAGGCCATTTATAGTGTTCATGCAATTTTATGAATTACATCTTATAAATTCTTTTTGATCCTCTTTATTTATCTGATTTCCTTTAAGAATGAAAGATTTCAAATAAAGTGTGAGTGAGGAAGGAAAATTCTGAGTATATTTTAGAAGTTTCGTTCCTACATCCAATCTCAGAAAAGCCAGCAGGAATAATGAAGATGCAAACATAAATGCAGACAAGGGATTTCTTTTAAAAAAACCAATCCAACTGTAATCCATTTGACTTTGACATTTCCAGTCTGCTTTCTGAAATCTTTTCTTGTTTCATAAAATGCAAGTCATGGTAATTAGTTTCTTTTACAAACTTTCATTACTGTTGGTTGAACAAAGCATAGCAGTTACATAGATTTTGAAGAACCATAAAAGGAACATGTGGAACAAACAGGCATTGGATGAACAAACACTAGTCTGTATAGGAGTTTAATTCTCTCCAGAATCTATGAGAATGTGCCATTTTTGCCCAGGTACTGTAGAAGTCAATAATTTTATGAAACAATAATAACTGCAGCTAATGGATACCTGCCATAACTATACAGAACAATCATTCACAGTAATTATTCTCACTGCTGTAGCTAAACTAATGGCAACATGGAAAGCATTTTCAGAAGTCTTTAGGAAAATCAAATCCACATAGCAAATGAGAAGATAGGGCAACCACTGAAATAAAAAGAACACCATGGAGGGAAATTCTTTTAGAAGTCATGTTAAATTTCTTTGTCAAACACAAACGTAAGCTAGTCAGTCATCCTACACAACTTTAATGTCTTAGAAAAGGAGTTGATTACTATCCAATTTTCAGTGTGGTGTGGGAAATAGTGAGGCCATAGAGGCACCTGAAGAATCTATCTTGTCATCTTTTTACGTCTTGTCCCACAAAAATCACCAAAAAATCTGTCCATCTCTTGAGATTGCCAGGGCAAAACAGATCACATTGTTTTGAAGACAGAATTTGCAATATTGTCATCCTTTCATTATTAGATAAGTGTAAAATTGTGCTGATTCACAGGAAGCTTAAAGCTTTTTTTCAAGAGATTTCTCCAATCTCCCATTTTGAGCTCATTTCTTATTCAGTTACTGCAGCTAATTACCATGAATTCCTTTGGTATTCATTATAACAGCACTAATTATAACAGAATTGTTGGTATTCATTTTAGTAACACTGATCATAAAGAATTCATTTGACGTTTATAAGGACGTCACATGTATTCTCTCAGCATATAATCATAATGCAGTGTGTATAAACTTCAGCTACACCTTGGAAGAATTACATATATACCCACTACAACTGAAGGGGTACAGGACTAAGTCCAGTTGTTGGGGGCAGAATTTTTTCACAATCAGTCATATTAAGAAAATGAAACCAGTTTTGATGTGCCTTGGTGTCTGGTATATGTTTTTAGTAAAAAACTCAAACAGATTTTCATTATTCCTTGGTGATCAACACTCTCTGTACTGCACATAGAGCTGTATCTTTAGATGTATAAGTTTCATGTATGAATTTTAATGAAGAGTCAGCTTTATGTTATTCACTAAGAATTCAGCTACAAACAATGAAATAAGCCCTTCTAAATCTTTCCGGCTGAAAGTTAATTGTGTATACAAAGGTAAAAATTCACAGCTTTTATTTAACCAATACATAGTTGTTTCAGTGGAGATCTAATGCTTTCATCAGGCTGAAAATCTCATCACTGAAAGTACCAGAATAACATCTCATCACTTTTCCATAGTGGTTAATTGTTGTACATCAGCTTAGTTATATTAACATCTATAGTAAAACAGTAATAAAAGAAAAATATGTAGCAATTGATATTATAATTAATATCATACCATCATATCATATCATATCATGTCATATTTAACAGTGGAAATTGCACTTAAATATAAGAAAACCTTCTTGACCGTGAGAGTAATTAAACACTGGAACAAGTTTCCCAGAAGTGTGGTGATGCCGCCATCCTTAGTGATACTCAAAATCTCACTGGACTTGGCCCTGAGCAGACAGATTCACCTGAAACAATTTTGGACAGGCAAGTTGAACTAAAGATTACTGGGATCCCTAGCAACCTCAATGATTTTGTCTTTTTTACTAGGTAGAGTATTGACGCAGTCTCCTGCACAAAATAAATTTATTTTAACAGGAAAATCAAAATAAACCATCTTCCAAACAAATTAGCTAAATGAATTACCTGGAACATGCCACATGGTAAGTGGTTAGTCACTGTTTTCCCTTTCATGCAAGTTCCTGTTGCAAATTTAGAATCAATCAGCTCAATCTCCCCAGTTTATTTACAGAAAGCAGTTTTTTGAAGAGTATACTTATAAACAGGTTGTAAGGCCTGTTTTGGAGGGCTGAATTGATCTTGGAGTGTTTCAGAGCTACTCTACCAAGACTGAAGAGGAAAAGAGGATAATATATTAGCAAGGTGCTCACGTGAACACCCTCTAATCACTTCTTTATTGCATATCATAACCAAATGTAGTACCAGTAATCAGTAGCTCTTAAGAGATCTCAATGCAATACTTTTTACATGTGTAAACAAGGAAATGACTCAATACTGATGATGTTTATGATGCTGGTAATAAAGAAAACTCGTACTACAATAACATTTTATAGAAAAACTGATTAGAAGGTATTGGCCTACTGGATGAACTGAAAGTTAATCCAAATTTATTTTGAAAATGAGGGGACATTAATGAGTTCAATCACATCTCTGTTAAAAAAAAAAAAAAAGGAAAAAAGGAAAATGAAAGGAATTACTTTGTCTATGATTATTTATCTGATGATTTTCCAACCCCAACAAGAAAGGATGGAATCTATCTTGTATCCCTGTTACCATCCCAAGAGGCCTGTTATACTAAATACCAAATGAGACTCCAAAATAAGTTCTTCACCTTTTCTATATGCCTCTTTAACTTCCCCTAGGGTATAGTAGCATCTGGATTTTCAAAAACACCTGCATCAAACTTGACTCATTAAAAGCACTCAACTAGTCAATAATGGATGTGATGGGATTGTTATTATATAGAAGAACAGAAATAGCTGTTCTCTCTTAATATTCACCATATGATTACACACAGAGTGATATCCATGTTTTTTTATGAAACTATAAGCTAAGATTTTCAATTCTGTCTTTTCAACAATCATCTACCCTACTGCTGTCATAGGTGAATCATCAGGCTAAGCACAAGTCCTGTTTATGAATTTTGAAAGTAGTAAACTCAAGTACAATCCATGATTCCAGGAAAAAAAGTCATTTTCAAATAGATACTTGAACATTAGTTATAATTTTTCTCTTTGCATGTACAAATATCAATATGTTTCTAGAACTTATGAAAGCTATTATGTACATAAAGATCAGATTTGAATATATAGAGGTTTTGAGAAAGCACTAGATCGTTATTACATTTTCAGAAATGTTTTCAGGTGTGTCTCAATATTAACTAATAATACTGATGTGTATGATGTGGTTTATAGCGTCAATAGTTCAACTATTACAATGGTCACAAGACAATGGTCACTATTGGTCAGCTATTGACAATGGTCAGCTATTACAATGGTCACAGTATCTACAAATTTCAGTTCTTTTTAACTGACTTAGCTTTCTAATCATTCTCTGTTCTTTACTTGTGGATTGACTTGGCTGGACAATGACATCCACCAAGCCTCTCTATCACTCCCCTACTCAGCAGGACAGGGAAGGGAGAAAATAAAAAAAAAAAAAGAAAAGGAAAACCCTCATGGGGCAAGATAAAGGCAGTTTAATAAAGCAAAGAAAAAAGTCTCATGTAAAAGCAAAAGAAGACAAAAGATTTTATGTGTTACTTGCAATCAGCAGGCAATGCTTGGCCACTTCCCAGGAAGCAGATCTTTAGGACATGTAGCGGATGCCCCAAAAGAGAACCATTGTAATAACAAATACCCCTGCTTTCTCTTCCTTTCTCATGGCTTTTATTGTTGAGCAGACATCATATGGCATGAAATATCTCTTTGGTCAGTTTGGGTCTGCTATCTTGCCTATGTACCCTCCCAGCATCTTTCCTATCCCTAGCCTTCTGGTGAGGGAATGTTGGAGAGACAGCCCTGATGCTTTGCCAGCACTGCTCAGCAGGAGCCAAATCAGTGGGATGTTATCAGCTCCTTTCAGGTACCAGTGTAAAGCACAGCACTGTGGGGCTGTTGTGGGGAAAATGAACTTCATCTCAGCCAGACTCAATACAATGCTCTCTGTTATTGATTTCCCCTAGTGTTAGTGAGAAAGTGAAATAATCAACATATGTGAAAGCATTGTAGTCAGCTATATAATGCTAAAAACAGCACAGGGAAAACAGGGTGTAATTAAAACACAGAATTCCCCTTGCACTGGCAAGTGATTAGGAGCTGTGTTGTGGAAAGAACAAAGATAAAGGTCTTCCTAAGAAAGAGAGCAAAAAATGGTTCTGCTTGTTACACAAGAGAATTTTTTTATCCGTAAGTAAAGACTATGCTGTTAGTAATACCGGGCTGACAGGGTTGTCTGGGTTTTTTTAAATAGTCTTTAGGAATAGATGTTAGATGTGTGAAAATATAAAAATATTGATCCACCTGTCCAAGTTTTTGTACTAAAATTTCAAGGTATTATTTCCTTTTGGAAGGTTTCTGGATGGCTATTCAGAAATCAGCACCCTTCATTGAAAAGATGTAGTTTTTCATGTGGGATGTAATCATTGTGATTTGCTCTTAGTGCCTGAAATTCAAACTTGACATTTAAACAAAAAAATCTAAAGTCTCACATCCAAATACACACAAATATTCTGATCTAATAAATGGTGAACTGGTACAGAGTTCCCACTTGGATTTTGTTAAGGTAAAAGTAGAGCTTCAAGTTTCCTTTTATATATTAGTGTGCCTTGAAGTCTGACTGAAAGTACTGCTGGGGTGATTGAGGCTCTTAACTACACCTGCCCAACTCTACCTTGAAATAGAAAGTAATCCACCTTCTATGTTTATGAGCTTTACTAAATAAAAACCTAAAATTTATACCAGTTAGTGAAGTGATTCTATTTGTTGCTGCTACCTCAACTTAAATTTCCCCATGATGTAGATCATAAAGAAACAAACAAATCTCCATGTGAAAATTCAGGGACTGACAGTCTTAACATATCAGCTAATTTCTTTGTTAAAGTACAAAGATAAAACTGAATAACTACTTACATTAGACCATGGAGCATTTAACATTAAAATCAGCACCTGAATTTGCAGGAGAAAACAAAATGGAAGCCACCATGTAACATGATCATGGGTGAAATCTACACTTCATCCTTAAATTCCACCAAGCCAGCACAAAGACAGCTACTGTTCATTGGCTAAATAATACAATGTGTAATTGATGTGTCATATTTCAGGAGCACACTGAAGTTTCCAAAGGAGGGGATTGCTTTCATGAAATCCACAATTTAAAAAAAGGTCACTTGGATTAGGTCACGTTGTTTCATTTGATGGTAGTTTTGAGGACCTCAGCCTTATATTTCATGGCTTTTTTTCCTTCCCGTTATGGGCTCTGCCATACTTTCAAAAACAGCATGCTTCCTAATATGGGGTTGCAAAATAAAAATAAATTAAAAATAATTATAAAAAAGGATAATAAGAAAGAAACAAAATATTAAGAGAAGGTAATGCTTCTATTCAAATCATTATAAGCCTTTTCTCTCTGAAAGAGTAACTACCATTTTTGCTCACTGCCTTTTCCTCCATCCAAAGCTTTTTCTCCAGTTGTGGCTTGATTACTGTCAGTTTTACTCCAGGGAAATTAAAACAGTGCATCACAAATCAGGTGTACCTACATGATGCAATTTTAGGGTTTTCCCAGGTGTACCTACATGATGCAATTTTAGGGTTTTCCAGTGACTTGTAATGACTAAAATCATATGCTATCATCCTTCCAAGATCTTATTTTAAACTGGCTTCACACATGGAAGCATTTGACAAAAACCTAAGACCTTTGGCCTTAGTGCTCCCAGGCAATCAGAAAATCATACAGCTTTGCCACCAGGTCACTCCTCAGCATAAGAACAAGGTTAATTGTGTGTGGGTTTATGTGTTTAAACCACAAAAACCCCCAAAGTATAGAAACCTCTGTAATTTCGGTTTGGATTTGTCTTGCAAAACCTGTCTCCTCAATCAACCTCCATTAAGACAAAAAGGCTTCCAGTATGGGTTAATCTCAGCTTTCTGGGACCTCTAAAGCTAAAACTGGGTGAGAAAACAGATGTTATGTTTGTATCTGTCACATTGCTAAACTTTTTAAAAACTAAGACACCTAATTATTAACCTTTCCTTCACTCTATTCTTAGGAACTTTAGTGGATTTAAGGTGTCATTAGTTTACATTAATCACATTTTTTTTTTTTCACAATTTGTATTGTGACTTTGTCAGGCTTGTCATTTTTACACAATATCACAGGACAGCCTGAACTGATACACCCGTGTCTTGAGCTTTCAAAAAACTGCTCTTCCTTTACAGTCCTCATTTGGGACTAGAGCCTAAATAGTGATCATTTTTAAGTTTTGGAAAACAAAAATACTTCTTGAGCTGTTCACTGTCTACAAATATAACATGGAGAAAATCTAATATCCAGAGTCCCTTGTTATGTTAAATAATTTTTCTTTTCCAAAGTCACTGATTGTACATCTTAATGTGTTAAGAGAAATTCTAGTGCTGCATAGTATTGAAACACTGTTTTTCCTTTCATGGTACCACTCAGATATGGAAAGATTGTCTATGGAAAGATCATCCTCACTAGTAATTTAAGGTACTATATGCTTTATTCAGTTGTCTAAACAGCGAAATGTCAAGCCTGAGTAAAAAGAATATGTTCCAATTGATTCAGTTGCCTAAACCTGAGCACCCTAGTGCCGTTCACATGTATCTGGACATACATCTTCTTTACTTTCTGTGGCCAGTTCAAAAGGTTGAAAGTCTCCTGATCTTCTGTCATATCTTCTGTGCCCTTGTAGATATTTCTGCTATAATCAAATATTTCAAATGGAAGTATGTGTTTAAATGTAAGTATCTGAACATTACCTCAGAAGTCAGCTCCTAATTCAAACTGAGAGCTTACAGATCTAATGTAAATTCTGTGACCTATTTGTGTTCTGTTTTGAGAATTTTCTAAATAAATGTGAAGCACAGAAAAATCTTTTTTTTCAATCTTAGAAGATATATGAAAATTTAAAAATACACTACTGACTGTAAACTTCAATGGTTAAAATACTGTAAACACCTAGGAAGGATTCTTTTGATGTCACAGACCAGATCAATAAAATAAGTACATCATTGTCTTCACTAAAACTTACATCTGGCAGAGTTTTGCCCTCAGATGAGAGTGTCTTCAAAAATGGAATTGCAAATGCAAACGTTGTATTTATAATAGAATATAGCAAAGGTAAACCAGAAAGAATCATGTTTCATTTAATACTGCAAGGAAATAATACTCTTCAGCAGTATTTGGAATTCCCAGTGGCTTTCTGCACTAGTTAATGTATAAGATATCATGGTCAGGTATCATATATGTGAGCTTTCATGTCCATGCTTAACATCAGCGGAATATGCAGCAGGACATCAGGAAACAAATTAAGATCATTCATTACTGAAAGAGGGAACATACAAATAATAACACTTGCTAAGATTAAAATGGCTGAGAAGGGCACTAAAGGAAATTGGGAAGGTAGTTGATAATCATATTTACTATTGAAGGAAAAAGTGCAATCTGTATGGCAAGGAAATACGAGAAGCATTCTCAAAGAAAAATGGCATAGTTCCAGGTTCAGTGATATCTTCAGCTTCTGTCTGTGTCTTTTTGAGTATTCTTCCAAGTAACATGTCTGGCTCCTGCATGTCTTGAAATGGTATCACATGCTCCATTCCATTTGTAGAAAGAGTTTTATATTTATAAAATGTCTCTAAAAATTAGTTTCTTCAGCTGTTTGTGTTTGAAGCTCCTGGAAACTGCAAAGCACGTGAAAAGCAATACCCATGATGATTTTAATTTTTTTTTTTCCCTAAACTGTATTTATTTCACTATTAGAAATCTATACTGAAGTAAACTAATATCTACAAAATTGGTATGAATCATGCAGGCATACTATTTGAGCAATATATTTTATATTTCCTTAAAATAAATAAATGAAGTATGTACTTTCTGGATATGATCTATTTTATTTCAGTATCTGTAATTAGATGAGCAGAATCTCACATAATCAAAACTTTGCAGTGCCATAAGGTCCCTGATGAGAGCTCCAGACTGCTGGGAAAACAGCAACGCTCCACTTCTTTGCAGTTTTTAGCTTACATTTCCTTTGCCAATCTTTTGTTTTACGTGATTGTATCAGCTATTCTGACTTTCCAGAAGAGGAAAAAACCCAACAAAAACCAACACACAGGCATAAAAAAATACCCACAAAAAAGTGCCCTAAAATTAGCTAACTCTTTAATTCAAAGCAGCAAACAGATTTGTGCATGCCAAACAGAGAGATATACACAGTGAAAGTAATTATATCAGTACTATATAGCCATTAAAAACAAAGCTTAAAAGTTTTTTTATAATTTACCTCACAAATATTCTTAATGAAAGCAGAGTCTTACAGGGAGCAGAATTAATAAAATGAATGCACAAGAAAGAACAGTAAAGTTCATATACCCATGTTGACTTGTTAAAAAAGATCCACCCCCTCATGTGGATTTTGAGAAGATTTATTTAAGTTTTTCTAGATGTTAAACATTTCTGAAAACCAGGTTATTTATTTGGGATGGTATTTAGAAATTACCTTTTGTACTGATTCCATTTTTAAACATTCATCAAGCATTCATATTTGCTATCATTATCAGAACATTTATAAATTACCCTGCTTTTTTCAACTCTGTGGCTGATGCACTCCTCATAGACAGCAATAGCATTCTCAAAAGGTCTGATGTCCTCCATTTCTGTGCTCACAAAATGGTAAAAGTGTGTGAACCCCCAAATTTATTTGCTTTCTGCTCATACTATTGTTAAGATTTCTTTAAGGAAGTTAGAAATCAATAATCAAATATGTTTTTTGTCTAGATGAACACAAAGTATTTCTGGGTAGGCTATTTTAAAATGCTTTCCATTAAAATGAAAAACATCAAAATATTTATATTTTAAAAGTTAGACTTAGACAGCTACAGAGCAACTCCATAAAGTAGCACACTTGGTTTCTGGACTTCCTGTTGTATATTTAATGCTCCTTCTGAAAGGAAGAGTCACAGTAATCCAATCATAGATTCCTTGTCCTCAAAACTTCAAGCTTTCAGGTTTGCATTGTCATAAATGCTCCTGAATGGAGCCTGGAACTTCACAGAAATCAGAAAGAATTTAGACATTTCTGACAGCCTTTTCCTCAGAGATGTTGTTGTCCCACTGCAGTTTCCTATACATTGAAACTAGTACATACACAGAAAATACAGAAAAGATTTAGCAAATATCTGTTTTCCAACTCAGCATATTCTGTGATTCAGTGATTATGTGATCCAGACTTTATTCCAGATGCTTTTCAATGTCTTAGGTAATGGCTCTGACCTTATAATGAAATCACGGAAACCTTACTAAGAAGAAAAAATGCAAATTTTAAAATTTTAATCTGAATCTTTAAAATATTTCTAAGACTTCTTGGATTCCGAGGTTTTCTTAAACACTTTTAAGCAGAAAGAATATTGTCACTTATACCACTTAAGAGTCAAACTGAGATTCAATCAACATGAATACTGACATCAGGGAAAGGGGATGTTCCTAACATACCGAACTCAGAAAAAGCATAGAGTTCAAATGTTTTGGACCCCATTGTAGAACATTTTTTCTTATGCCTGAACAAACACAAAAGTTATGCTTAATGGTCTGAAGTCACATTACACTATCTACACAGACAATGTTTATACAATATAAAGGAAGGGTGGAAAAGCAAAACTTGAGAGTTGTTTCTCCTAGTATTCTTGTGTGTATAGTACTAACCAGATTTTGAATTTTCTTTTAATTTAACAAGACAGGAAAAGCCATTGAATTTGACCTGATTATACAAAATTTATACAAATAAAGAATCTACTGTGTGGAAGTATGGGCTCTTGCTCTTTGTCATGTAGAAACTAAGGGTCATTTCAAGACTGACATCAAGGTATTATTTTGAATTTCCTTAATCTATAGCACAAATCCATTATACACTATGGAAGTAAATTAACTAGATGTCAGTGGAGAAAAGCAAAAATGCAAGATTTTTTCACAAATATCACTCAGGTTTGAATAATTCACTGCTGCAGATTATTCAGTAGGATATTTTGAAAAATGGTGAACTTGAATTTAGTGAGATTATTTAATGTGCCCTTTTAACACAGGTTTTTAGTTTTAGATACTGGGTGCACAGCATCACCTTTTCCACAAATTGATCTTGCTAACCATTTTAAAATGGCAATAAAATGTACTATGAAAATTCAACTTTGTATGACAAAGCAAAACAAAAAGAACCCCTTCTCTTTTTCTTTTTTAATTCATTAACAGAGTCAGTTGCTCCACCAATCATTTTTCCAAACCTGGTCTCTTTTTATTCTCTTCCTTTTTTTTTTTTTTTCCACTTTGGAGTTACTATTTTTGAACAAGATCCCTGAGAAAATTGTATATAATAACTGATGCTTGCTTCTGAATTTCTTCAATGGAGATAACTGAAACATTTACAGCAAACATTTTTTAAGTACTTCTGGGATAAATGAGCAACTTTACACAAAAGTAGCTACAGTGTGAAATCTTCCTGACTTTTCCTATTTATAAGGGCACTTTGCTATGATATTGTTATATACAAAACATACTTCTAAGTAAATTTAATTCCATTTTTTCTCTGTTTCTTGTAAACCAAGGTGTAAAATTCATCACAGGAGTGGTTATTCAAAGCTCTGAGTGAAAGATTCCGACAATGTGTAAGTGGATGTGTTTGAAGTTTCAGAAAGCATTACAATTTCTGTTTTGTAGATGGAACTGCCATTCAAGGAAATGAAACTGCCGTCCAAAACAGACAGAAAAAAGTTTGCGTTCTTTAAGGTCAGGAATGTCTGGGGAAAAAAAAAGATATATACACACTCTTTGAAAAATATGTAATTTATTTTAAAATAAACTGTGATTTTTAAAAAATATATCTCCCAAGTCCTGGAATTTACTTTAAAATAAACTGTACAGAATTGTTCTAAACTACACAAGTTTTTCTTAAATAAACAGAATATTTGGACAACTAATTAAAGTCATCTGCCTTGAAGATGAGATTTCAACATTTATAATGATGAATTTTACAGCTTTTTCCCTTTTGAGACTGGAAAAATATCTTCCAACTCTAAGTCTAGGCTATAATACCAGTAAATTTGACTAAAACAGTATAATGTAAATTTAAATACAACATATTGTAGATAGGGTAACATGCTTAAATGTTCCTATTGAACATTAAAAAGTAGTCATATTTTTTTCCGGGTCTTGTCAACATCAAAAGAATATTCTGAATAATTACGCCTTAAGAGAATAATGTAAGCAACTGAAATATTGGATAAAAGATTCTAATGTGACAAGTACATAGCAAATAAACTTTGTATTCTCTAAACAATTTTACATCTGAATGTGATTCGTAGGTTTTTCTGGTTTGGCTTTGGGGTTTTTCTTCTGTCTTAAGTAAATCTCAGTAATCATCTTCATGTCCATGGTTAAGTGCAAGAAACATGCCCAGTCTTGGATCTCAAATTTCAGATAGACAACCTCCATCAACAGTCAGGGGATTTATTCTCTCAGTCCTTTTCCAGTCAAACTCAGTTAGGTCTTATATATCTGGGTATGTGTAGGCTATACGTGAAGCAAAACTCCAAAGTTCAGATTTAGATCAAGTTCTTCTAAAACAGTCTCTACTCATATTTGTAAGATTTTTTTCTGAGAACATTGGATGGAGAAATGATTGTGGTTTCAGTGGAAATGTAGAATTCTACACAAGCTAGAAAGGTGTGTTTCACATGGAAATACAAGGATATAAAATTAATGTAAGAAATTGGCATGTCTTTTTCCTATCTGAAACAAAGAAAGGTACAGAAAAAATTTGTGCCTTCCCCCAGCAGGGAGTCTGTAAATTTAACTCTAGCAAATATACCTTTAAATCAGGAATGTAAAAAAAAGTCACCTCAGACTTGAAGTTGGTACACATGAAGATTGGCGTCAAGGTGCCTAACAGCTTAGACAATTTGGATATGACGTGTTCAAAAGCCCATCAGTTAGGCAGACCTGCTATAATGCTACAAATGGTATCTGTTTGGCATGTATCCTACTTTTGGTCTAGCACTGTACATGAATTTCGTAAAACAATCAGTAGATGCAGCCTTCATTGATAGGGCTATTCTTCTTGTGAAGAGTTATAGCACAGCATGAGCCCTTGGAGTCAGAATCTACCACTGTTTAGTCCTGCACTGCTCTTGACCAGTTCCTCCTGTCCTTTTCACTGGATTTTGGAGATACATCCCAAAAGAAACTATAAAGAAACATTATAAAAACAAATTTGCAAAAAAATATTCATCTACTTCAATTCTTTTCTTAACCTATGCTGATTACTCTCAGTTTATGAACATATGGTGTTAGTATATCTTTGTTACGATTTATGCTATTCTTCTTGTCCACATATACTTTTTTTTTTTTCCCTTTTTTTTTTTCCCCTTTTTTTTTTTTTTTTTTTTTTTTTTTCTTTTCCCCATTTTCTTTTTTTTTTTTCCCTTTTTTTTTTTTTTTTAATTATTTTTCTGCTCATTTGCAGGAATAAGAACTTGTCTCTTGTAAGGTTGCAACATTAGCAACTGCGATTCATTCAAGACTGGAACTCATTTGTGCGTCGAGGGGCTGATAGATACGAATAACCTCAGCAGTGCTTGGTACCATGCAAATTGAAGTTTCCTTTGTATATTCACAATTTCCCTATACATCATGAGGATATTTTCAGTTCCCTTCTGAAGACAGCTGGTATACAAAAGCCTTTCAGTTGGCATCTAATAGAGCTGTTACTCTAGCTGTTTATAAGTGCTACAGGTCACCTATTTTTAGAAGAGGTGGCAGTATTTAACCTTCTTCTGATTGTCTATGGATCCTGACAACCACAGTGTTTGTATGTCTGCCCTAAGAAGCTGTTTTTATATAAAAATATAGACCCCCTGGCAAATATTAAGTTTTAATAAACCATTTTGTTCTAAATCTTTTCATTTTAAGTTTCTACTTGAGCACAATTTGTGCTTGAATAAGATTTTTAACAAAAGAAATCAAACCCCAAAAGAAATTTTAAAAATCCCAAAAAACCACCAAAACAAAACCCACAAATTCCCAAAACACCAACAACAAAATAACCCACAACAACCACTAAACAATAACTAGGGGAAATAGTGCATTAAGGAAGAACTTTTGGTGGATTTCTGTTCTTTGTCTATCCGCTATGATATATATCAAGAAGAATATTGCTTTCCTAAAGTTATTTGCTTTCTAGCTTCCATTTCCCATAAAGGCCATTAAAGAAAGATAAACAATTTGTCTAAATAAAGCATCCCAGTTCTATACTCTACAGGAATAGGAAGCCATAAGCCATTTCAGGAATTACAAGAAAGGGTCAGAGCATTTTCTTGGAAACTCAGTCATAAAGAAGTAGTCTTAATAAGAGTCACACATAAATTACTGCAGAATTATGCCAATGCTAAAATGTTTTTGTAAAAGTACATGCAATAAGTACTGCATATCTAATGAAATAAATGCTATTGCACGCAAGCTCTCTGCTTATGACAATATATTTATTACTCTGCTGAAGAAGGCTAAGTGTTCTGGGCATTGATCACTGCAGAATTTCATTGTCTTGAACAGCTTTCCTTTAAAAACAATTCTGTTTCTTTAAAAGTAAGCATTAATGACAAACGTTAAATGCATAAATAGTCAATAATGGAGTAAGATAACATTGCAGACTAGAGAGCGAAATGTTGGTGCAGCTTACAACTTACTGTTGCAGGGTATTGAGAAATATCCTTTCAAGATGGTTGCGGAAGAGTCTTGTGAAAAAAATTTCTATGGCAAAGCTAAGCACACTTGGGAAAAATGTGGTCTCACTTGGGGAAAAAAATGGTATTGAACATAACATTGGGTTTAATGCAATTCTGTCAGACTGTGCATCTTTTTAAAGAATGGTTTGGGTTCAAAGGGACTTTAAAGATCCTCTAGTTTCATATCGCAGGAACTACTAATGGTCTTCAGTATTAGTGTAAAATGATTAGAACTTGGAAGAACTTCAATTAGGTATTGTATTTATATTACTTATAAGCAATACGTGATTTAATGATCAATTTCATATATATATTGTTACCTCATTAATCTCATAAATATTCCATTCTATTTAACTTTTTAAATAAAATCTTGTTGTTTTACACCTATGTCAGTGAATTTGAACAATTTCCAGAACAGACACATGACCAGCTTTCAGATCAAGAGTCTAAAATTTAGGTCTACAGCCAAAAAGATTTAATCAATATAGCCACGGGTGCCTTCTTGGCTATTCAACTGACCATGCATCATGGGAGAAAATTTAATGCCTTGTAAATAAGTTGAGTAGTGCCATGGTATCCGCAACATCTGCTCATGATTAGTAGATGCAGTGCAGGAATTATACCTTATATGTTAGACACTTATGGTTAGGTAACTAAATTCTCTCCTGGAAAAAAATTTTGATTCAGCTGACTAAAAATAACATTTAGAGACATTTTAATTTCTGTGAGGTATCCTATCTGCTCTTCAGCTTGTGGTCTGGAATTGCACAAGACCTTTTAAATTTCTTGTGTAGCATTTAAAATTTAAAATACCTTTGCAAATTCTCCCTAAAAGCACTGCATATGTGTGTTAACAAGTGAATAGAGTCTTAATAATGTGCTTTAGCATGAGTCAAATCATTCCATATCTCCTTCTAGCTCCAGCTCAGAACTAGCTTCATCTCCATTGCCTACACTATGGGAACTTATACTCCTATTTAAATATGTTAACACTGATATACATATATTTCTTAGTCTAGAAGTCCCTCTTGAACAATAAAATAGAATTTAAACCTGATCTCCTATTCTTCCTCTTAACAATATCTATTCTTTGATAATTTATAGTATGATAGGTGTGCTAAATTCTTTATGATGCATGCTCAAAATTTAATGGACTCCTTTAAGAGTCCATAAATAAGACTGGCATAATTTCTCAACTTTTTATATTTTGATTTTTGTCTGCCAGTTTAGGTACGAGTACTTTTAATGGTCTACATAAAATACACAGAACCATGAAGAAGTTCATCCTATCCAAAGGAATAACTATATTTGGAACTTCAGTATGGCAACACATGATCACAAATGGCTAAATGATTGTTCAAAATCACTCTCTCTTCTTATGTTACCACTTTGTTTCCCATTCAGGGTTAGTAGAGCTCCCTCAGTTCAAATAAAGTCCTTCCCATCAAAGAAAATTTATGAACGTCAGTAATTTGTCCAAGAATAAATAGTCCTTCTTTAAGCACAAAATAGGTAACACCTAAATTCAATCTTTTTGCAGAATATTATGTTACATTGGAAATGTTCCTCACAAAGTTTTTTGGAAGAAGTATGACTAATCAAAATGATTTAATGTCATTTGAGATGAAGAATGATCTTAAACATTGTTGGTTTTTTGTTTTCACAATATAATGAGAATATAACACTTGCTCAAAGTGCTGCTCTTGCATATAATCAACTCTGTTCTTTCACAACTGTGTTAGTAATTTCTTTAATCAGAATCAATCGCAAAGTTCCACGCTCAGAAGTAGACATAAACATCCTGTTTTTCACATGTGCTGGAATTCCGGAGTTCAGTGGATGTTTTGGGTTTGCAACACCTCTGAGTCAGGCAATGAAACACATACTTAAGTACCTAATGAAAGGTGACCTTACTCTCAAAGGAGGCTGAGCACCTGTATTGAAGCTAATGAAGCAGCAGTACTTACTACATCTGAAAATTAGATTAAATTTAGCTGCATAACTTTAAACTTAAAAGCAAGCCAATTTCTGATTAACATGGAAAGAATTTTCATCTTCTTGCCCTGTCATCACCCTCCTAACTGTCATCCATCTGTCTACATTTTTCTTTCCTGGATGTGGATCACAAGGGAGGGTGTGTGTGTCTGTATGTGTCTGTATGTGTCTGTGTGGATTTTGCTTGTTTGGGGTTTTTTTTGTCTTTTAAACTTTTCCAGCCTTCACAATTTTGTGATAGCTTGTCTATTTAACAGTATTTGTTGTTGAGTAATTCAGAAAGACAAGTATATACCTTGTTCTCTTGAAGGACCTAGCAGTAGACTTAAAGTGAAAGTCAGAAAAAGATGGTACATATCCCTTCTGGTGAGTGTCTAGTCAAACCCTCTGTTCAAAGCAGAATCATCTAGAGTAGGTTACTTGAAGTTCAGTGAGTATCTGCAAGGATGGAGGATCTACAACTATTCTGGGCAAACTCTTTCACTGTTAAATCTCCCTCAAAGTATTTTTTTTCCCACTTAAGTTTAAATGGAATTTCCTGTATTTCTGTTTGTACCAAATACCTCTTATTGTGTCACTAGATATTTAATGTAAGTGTGCTTAGAGATCTGTAAATCAAGGGTTCCATGGAGTATGTAACAGAATGGATCAAGCAATACAAGCACTTAAAGAAACTCCTGGAAATATTTCTTAAACAAATGCTTCCACACAGCCCTTACAAAGGAAAGAAAGTACATTTATTTTGGGCTGCTGCTGTGCCTGAATACATGAAGTCTCACACTGTATGGCAGTGTACAAGTTTGAAAAAAGTTCTTTGATCCTTACCTATTAATGTATACTCCTTTTCCCTTTGATCCTTTCCCGTGTGATGATCTTAAGAAATTGTATTTAAAACACCACAGTTGTCAAAAACCAGTGTCTTATCTAAATCTGTAGCTAGATCTTCCCCTTCATGTACTATAGATTGCTCAATGCTCTCTGATGGAGCCTTCCATAAACATCTAACAGACTTCTGCAGAATTTTGTTGTTCTGTTATATCCACACTTTGTATTTGAGTATACTGGGACACTGTCAAGCACCTAGTGTGTTGGAATCTAAAGACTCTTTTTCACATGAAATAAAAAGTAACTCTGAGTTCATGCTGATATCCAATCTTAAGAAAATCCATTTTAGGGGAAAAACATTTTTCTTTCCCTGTAGCTGTGAAGTTCCTATTTGAAGCTGAAAACAAGTGCAAAGTTTTCATATTTATTGTTCCATGTTCCCCTCTTGAACATCAAAAAGACCTTCGAATGCTACTTCACCTTTTATAATTAGGAGTGTACTAAAATATCATGACTTTCTAGCAAAATGGTACAGAAAATCTCAGTCTATTTATACAGAACCTGGTAATGAAACTTAATGTTACCACTGGTGTCATGATTGAAATGGAAATATATTATAAAATGATGGCATACAGTGAAGTATTGCTACATAATGACTATAGACAAACTAAATTATTTGTATGGTGATCCTGTGCAATTTTGATTTTGAATGGCACCTGTCACAGGAGTTTGGTCTAAGAGTCTGTCTAGACAATCTCTAGGAGTAGTTTGTATAAGAATACACAAGCTGATCAAGTATGCAAATTACTGACATTAGTATTTTATCCTCTTCTATAATGCAGAAGAAATAAATTTTTGTTTGTTCTGTTCCAAAATCTTTGAGGCAGAGCTTCTAGGGCACTGTTAGAGAGTCAGGAAAAAAACAACCGCTCAACAAAAACACAAGCAACAATAAAAAACAAATAAAAAAAAACTAACAAAAAAACTTAAACCAAAAACACCAAGGCAACAAAAAAATTCAAATAAACCGCAAATCATTTGTCTTCAGGTTCTCAAAAACACTCCACTCCTGCAGCCCTCACACTACCAGTCTTGCCACATGACCTAATACATTCCACTTCTCATCTTTGTGAATCACATATTTAAGAATTATCATTACAATCCACATTTATGACACAATTGTCACAATTTTCACAGACTTCACTCACTTAAAAAAAAAATCTCCCACACCAAAATTAAAATAACATTATCACAACACCAGTTGAAAGTGGAAAATTTTTATGCACAAGCCACTCATTTCTTCACCAGAATTACAACCAAAATTTCGCATCATCATTCCACTCTTCACTCTCCAGCTGTGTCCAGTCCATCTTTTGCCCATTGGCTCTCCCAATTAATATCCTTATCTCAAGCTCCTCATGCCCTGTATTGTGCACCAAAAAGAACTCTCCTGTGCTGACCTTGGCTTGACACCAGGTGCCCATCAAGCTGCTCTATGACTTTGCCTCCTCAGCAGAAGAGAGGGCAGAATATAAGGTGAAAAGAACCTCTTGGGTCAATGTAAAGGCAGCTTAATAATGCAAAAGCAAAGGCTGTGCACAGTCTGGATGTTGACTGCAAAAGTAAATAAAGCTCTGTATTGATCCTTTTCTATGGAATACTGGAATTATTGTTTCAATATAAATGTGGATACAACTTCTAACAATGTAAATACTTTGATTCCCTAGACCGAAGAACTATACAAGTTAAAGAGTACAAGAGCATCTGAATCAAATATGTTTCTTTGGTCTATTTTATACCTGAAGAAAATACACATCTCTTGACCTTGCACATGTAGACCTGAGAAAGTTCCCTGCAAACATATTTCTCTGAATGTACAATTATCTATTTTCAACTGCAGAGAATAATGAGTCCCATTTTAAATTATGCAAGTCTAAATTGCAAGGGGCATTAAAAGGTCATATCCTGTCCCTCAAGATAAGGTAATTAACAATGTTCTGTACTTGTGGTACGGTCTAAGAAGCATGTTATGCCTCTGTATTGTGATTCCGCATTTGAGCATTTGCATGGCAGTTTTCATATTGACCCATATGACTTTTTCCAGTGTTGAATACATTGAAAACAAGTGGGATTTGTATCATATCACAGCAGTTCAAGTTCTCTGAGCATATCTGGTTCAATAATTGTTTTTTTCTAGTGCAAAAATCTGACATCACTCACAAGTAACATTATTTTCACCCTTTGCTTTTTTTATCATCCTTTGTGACAGCACTGGAACAGGTTTCCCAGAGATGCTGTGGAGCCTACATATTCAAAAGATGTCTGGACACAGTCCTGGGCAACCTGCTGTAGGTTACTCTGCTCAGTCAGGGGGTTGGACTAAAGTACCTCCACAGGTCCATTCCCACATCAAACATTTGGTGATACTGTGCTTCTCCACTACTCTTACATTCCACTTATATTTGTTCATTCAGTCAAGGCTATTGAGAATATGGAAGGCATGTCCATTTGCTCTGTTTTGCGGTCCTCCATGGACTGAACTGTGAATATTTGCTCAGACATGGTCTTCCATGGGCTGGAAGATAACCTGATCCTCACAGATTTCCCTACAGGCTACAGAAGAATCGCTGCTCTTGCACCTGAGTACACTCTCCTTTCCTTCTTTGCAGACCTTGAGATCAGCTGGGCTGTTTTCCTTATTTTCTCTTACTCCCTTCTCAGCTCCTGCATGGTATTTTTTATAAATTCTTAAATATGTTGTTACAGAGGGGCCACAAACATCACTGATAGGCTCAGCTTTGGCCAGCAGTGGGTCTGGTTTGGAGCTATCTGAAAGGTCTGTGTGGGGAACAGGGCACTTCCTGGTCTCTTCTCACAGGAGCCACCCCTGCAGACTCCTGGCTACCAAACCTTGCCACACAAACTCAGTAAAAGGGAATTGTTTTAAACCTACGTATACTGCAAAACCAGTGAGCTCATTTACCTGGACATCACAAACAGTATCCTGGTTTCTGACCTGTTTCTGGATGTATTTAAGAATATATAACAAAGTTTTTCCCATTTGATTTCAGCTGCTGCTATCAGAAATGCATGTACAGTCTCTATGCCTTAGGTCAGACAGATTTTGCTCTTTTTGCTATTTAACCTCTAGCTAATGTGCTAAGTAAAATCTATTTTCTACTGAATAACATTTGACCTTCAATTGTCTCTTTTCTTTGTTGTGGAGCCTGGGGTAGTAGGACATTCATACTTTTGTGCAAAGCCTGTCTGTTTCTTCAGTTTTGCTTTCTTTCTGATGTCAACTAATTATTCTCTGCCTTCTAGTCCTATGTGTTTTTGTTTTGATTTGCTCCTAAGCAATTAGGCTCAATGCAGGTTTGTTTGTTTTTCGGTTGATCCAGGTATTGTTTTAAGTTTATACCTTCAAAGAATTTTTGCACAAAACAAATATTTGGAAAGGGTACAACATAAAAACATAGATTTTTTTCATATAGGAAGGTTTTACCATATTTCAAGTACGGTCATTTAAAAAAAAATCTATATGTAAAGACCTATGTACTTTTACACTAGGAAATAATTTTGGAAATCATATCTAAACATATTAATGTCAAGAAGGTGATTAGGAGTAGTTTTCCTGGATTTATAAAAGAAATTATATTGAACCAACCTGATAGTCTTCTATAATTAAATAAACAGCTCAGTGGAGATCAATGCCTTTAGTTATACTTCCATAGCATTTTCACAGCCAAAATTATGAAGTATAAACCAGATAAATGAACAGTAAAGAACTGGCAATAGGTTGGGCATCTAAGGGCAGAAAACTGTTGACCCTAAGGGTGATCAAACACAAAGTCCAGCTGGAGGCCAGCTACTAATGTTTTGTTCCAAGGATTAATGTTGTAGCCAGCAGTGCTTAACACCTTCACTGATCACCTGGATGATGGGACATACTGCACCTTCAGCAAGTTTGTAGATGATACAGAAGCATGAGGAGTGTCTGATCTATCAGAGCAGTGTGCTGACATTCACTGGAACCTACAGAGGTTAGACACAGCAATCTCACTAAATTCAACAAAGGGAAATGCATCAGAAGAAGAACAATTCCAAACACCAGAACAGGTTAGGGTCAATCAGCTGAAAATCAGCTTGGCAGGGGAGGGCCTGGAAGTCAGGGCTGCCAGCAAACTGACCATGAGCCGGCAGTGTGCCCTTGCAGCAAAAAGGGCTCACAGTCTCCACAGCTGCATCAGGCAGAGTGTTACCAACAGGTTGAGGGAGAGGAACTTCCCCTGCGCTGTTGCTTTACTCAGCCCTAGCGAGAAATATCTGCAGTGAGAAACATCTGCACTGCTGCATCCAGTGCTGGACGTGACTGTGATTCAGGAAGGCACAGAATTCTCTATTCCTTACTGAAGCAAGTCTAGCACAACACCAGAAAGATGGACTAAGATCTCATAACACCTAACACACAAGGAGAGGCTGAGAGAGCTGGAAGTGTTCAGCCTGGAGAAGAGACAGCTTGGGGGGATCTTAACATTGTGATCAAATACTTGATTGTAGTGGGGAGTAAAGAAGATGGAATCAGGGATGTTTCATGATGCACAGTTACAAGACCAGAGGCAATGGGCATAAACTAAAACACAGATTGCATTTAAACACGAGGAAAAGTTTTTTTCTTTTTCATGTGAGGGTGACTGAGTACTGGAGTAGGTTTCCCAGGGTGCTTGGTGTCTCCATCCTTGAAGACAATGAAAACCTGATTGGACATGGCCCTGAGCAATCTGCTGTAGGTAACCCTGACTGACCAAGGTGGTAGAACTAAATGGTCTTCAGAGGTACCTGACAACTTCAGCCACCCTGTGATTCCATACATAAATATTTCTAGTTGTCTAATATTAAGGGTATTGAAAACACTGTGATTGGGAGGCATTTCCTGTTCACTTAAAAAAGTCATAGTTTACAATGTCTTTGATACAGTATTGCTAAACAAACTTGCCTTATAGACCACTGATTTACTTGGAAGATTCACTTATGTACCGGTATTATAACTTTTTTGATTTTTTTTTGTTAGCTAAAATGCCCAAAGAACATTATCTTTTCACTTAGGTTCCATGTAAGACTTCATACCCTGGAAGAAGTTGTTGCAATAGAAGAACCACGAACAAGCAAGTATGATGGAAGAGAAAAAGAGAAATAATAATTATCAGATCCAAGGACAGCCTTAGCTAGGAAAAAAAATCATCTCTGAAACTCTGATTTAGGTTGATTCTCTTGTGAAGCTTCCCACTTAGCCAACTAAGCAACAGGTCACAACTGATGTCATTATTTCTTCTACAAGGATCCAATATTTCTATTGTTGTTCTTCTCAGCTCCTTGTTATTAATAACTTCATCAGCTACTTCAGGCCTAATATCTTCATCCTAATGTTGCAGATGTTGTTGATTTTCAGTCATCTTTCAAGTTTAGCTACTTGTATAACTCATTTGCACAGAAGCAGCAAATTAGTAATGCTCCACTACAGTAGTCTATTGGAGTTTAATGTACTAGTTCCTCTACATTGGCTTAGTGAAACTATTTCAGATAATATTTAGCAACTGCTTTACTTTTGCAAGTATCAGTTACTTTCCATCTGTTCTGTGTGGAATTCCAACAGACATGATTTACTAAAGTTCCATAATGTTCTATTTAAAATCTACTGAAATGACATTAATTTTCTTCTCTTTTTTAAAACACTGAAAATCAAAGTGCAAAAGTTGAGAGCAGCAGCAGTGTTTTTTTCTCACAAACAGATAGAATTTCTGCTGATTAGTCCTGCACTACAGTTTACAAGGGATATTGTGATGCCTAACAGCTAGAGAAGGACTGTGAATCAAAATCAAATATATAGGTTTAAACTGCTGAATATTCAGAGAGCATTTTGTCTTGTCCTGCTTTTCGTATCCAAATACTTCAAATAATGAGGTATAATTTTATCTTAACTTATGCTGAGATTAATTCATGACATCTTGATTACAATAATGAACTAATCAGCAATTTTCCTTCAAATTCAGTTTTCCAGGTCCATTTCTTTGACAACATGACAAGCTTTTTCAGTCATGCTTGCTGTCAGTGGTTTTTGTTAGGAAATATATCAAGGGCTGGATTAATCACATGTAACATTAGAAATCTATCACAGAAACATCTTTATCTATGGTTTTCCCTCTAGGCACTCTTTATAATCAATGGGAAAAGAGCAGCGTTTTTCAGAGTATGACTCAGATGACCTATTTTAGCTGTCTATTTTAGGTCGAGATGAATCATGATCTAGAAGTGCTTATTTCTCATCACTGACCAGACTAGAAATGGATATATGGATGGGACCAAATGAATCCTTGCAATGTGTTTGATTTAATTTTACCTAAGATTACTTCACTGCATAAAGGCAGGACAGTACAGACCAAAATATTTTTTAGCTAAATGGGGAAAATTGTTCACACTGGTCATACAACTCCATGCACAAAGTCTGTATAGAAACCTGAAATTCCAGTTGAATGCTCAGGATGTACAAAAGTTCCACATTTCATGGCTTTACTGTGTTAAACAAATGGTTAACATCTTGAATTTTAGGATGGTGGATTGTTATAGATTTAAGGAAAGTTATGAGTTTGATTTTCTAACCATGAAGACTAGATTAAGACAGTGAAATCTTTCTACTAATTCAGGAAGATGCTATAAGCAGTGGATATTATTACATTGCCAGATTCAGAGCAAGTTATCAGGAAGGAGAACATGGAGTTTTAATCAAGATGAGAAACAGACTGAGAATAATATCAGAGAAATGCTGTGAAGAAATATTATATATTTTAAAAAATCGTCATTAATTAAAATACTTTCAAGTATTCAATAATTTTTTTTTTTTCACACTCTTTTTCTGCTCTGTGTCTTTGAAAAACATACAGCTCCTTTTTATTTGCACACACTCATAATGTGTTTTTTCTTGTTAATGATGTGTTTGGGTACAAGAGAACACACACTCGCCCTTCTACAGGATACAAAGAATTTAAAAACCACTCTCCTATCTTTTTATGTATAATTGAACTAGAATTTGTTTTGCTTTCTTTTTCTGTACTTCTCTTTGACAGCTTAACTGGCTGCCTGAAATAGTCTAACTACCTCCAAACTAGTAATCCAGTGTTTTACAATTCAAATATCTTTGAGTTCCTGGTATATACAAAAATAGGTGTGTCTGCTTATCTGCCATATTTGTCCACATGCACACACACAGACACACATACAGCTGAACTATCCCAAACAGGGCTCTGGGAGCAATATTTTAGTTTACTTGTTCTTCTGTGGAACCTGAACTCCCCACAAATAATGCAATAAAAATATTTATAAGTCAAGCAAATCTACTTTAAATTAAAATAGGAAAGTGTAGGATGTAAGAAATGGAAGAAATTCTTGCTATTGAGAGCACTTTACCAGGATTAAGAGACATATTCAGTCCCTTTCCAGAAGAAACAACATTTTTAAGAAGTGTCTTGACTGTTGCAACAGGGATATAATGACGAAGGTGATCCTTTTCCATTGCTATAGACACTGATCCACCTTAGTCTCAAAAAACTGCTTGAATAATGAAATATTAATGAATGTGTTGAAATATTGTCAAAAGGAATAGAACTGTATAAAATCTTAAAAGACAAGAATGTAAATTAGATCAAAAAATATTCTCAGTGTCTGTGATGTAGGAAGGAGACCATTCTTGTAAAGGGAAAAAAGAAGAAAAGACTATCACAACTAACACAACTAAAGATTATCCCAATTCTAGAGGTTAGCGCAGTCATCTGGGAAATTAAATGTTTGTGATCCATTCTCCTACGTATGGATATGTTTCCAATTAATTTAAGAAAAGTAGAGTGCTTGGATAAGCATGTCAGAATATAGCTTTTGAAACCAGAATGTGTGTGCTTTTCCTCACTAAACTTTCTGTTTCAAGACTTGATCTTCAGGGTGGTAACTTATGTAGGTGCAGCCTTTAATTTAAGGTAAAAGTAAAAATTATCATAAGGACTTGGATAAGTTAGATAATGAAATTTTACTTTTTTTGTGAGAGAAAATGTCCCTTCTCAGTCTACATTGTACAGTAGAAAATCTTTCTAAACTACATTAAACGTTTTCTCTGTAATTAAATCTCACTCCTAACCCACCACCTGCTATTAGGAATACATTGTACCTTTTCCTAATCATTTCATGTAAGATCTTTTTCCTGTATTCATTGTTTTGGGGGGACTTTTTTGTCTTTTTACAGGTCAGTTTTCCTCACACTCCTTTGATTTTTCCTGGGGAACAGATTGCTTCAACTTTACTGTACAGAAAAATTCTTTTATCTTTTACATTGAGTTCAATTCCTTGGTCACTTTTAGTTCACTCTACATGGCTTTATCATTCTAAACAACAAGAATGTATCCAAAAGTGTGTGAAATTTGGATTATTTTGTTTTAGTAGTTCCTACTCTCAGCACTCTTATGCATTTTGAATTAGATATTACATGTAGAATTTAAAAACCTCTTAGTTGTAATTCCTTACCATGTGCCAGGCAAGTTTCTGGATAGAAGAAAGCAGAGAGAACTTGGATCTTTAGGAGAGATATTCAAGTAATGTTTTCTCCATATCACAGATGAAGTCATATACTTCACTCCTGAGAGAGAAGCAACAATATACTTTATTGTCGTAACAAAACTCAATAGTAAATGAAATATTGGTATAAGATTTGATGGCAAATTACACAAGTATTTACTGCTCAGAGGACAAGGTGAGACAAAACTGTGAGAGAGATTCTCCTGTTGAGTCATGAGGTTCAGAAAGGACCTCTAGTGTTCTAAAATCCTTCTCAGCAAAGAGTCTAGGTGCAGCTGGATTCACTCCAAGTCCTAGACTTGCAAAGTTTTTTGTGTAAAGGATGATATATGCACAATCTGTCTTTTACATCACTTAGTAAAGATTTCAAAATTTCAGATTGCTTATTCCCAATTCACTTACACAGTATCTGATGCAATCTATCACACTGAGGGAATGACCTTGAGAGGTGTCCCTGCTCCAGGGGAGATCCTGCCATGCAGCCTCCAGCCATGCAGGAGAGTTAAACGGGCCCTGGGCCCTTACTATTCATGGAGTAAGATGATTGTCTTATATTTGCATACAAGCCATATTTTGTTTGGCACACGCTCAAATCAGCCCTTGGCTATTGTGTTCTCTGTGTCCTCGGAATCCACTTCAAGAGGGATGCAACCATCATGACAAGTCACATCCATTGGGACTGCCACTGGCAGTTATCACTAGAGCAGGGTTATGGGAAATAAAGGTCTGGCTGGGGGGCAGGGAGCACACTGTCACACTCAACAGGTGCAGAGTCTTTCCAAACTCTGAATCCGCACACTAAAGGTGAGACCAGGACTTGCAAAGTAAGAATTGTTGAAGTCTATTTAATAGCTTCTGTAATCCTTTGATTTACAGAATCTACTGTCACAGCATGACTGCTGAAGAAAAAAGTAAAATTTGTTTCACAAGGCATTTCAAAGAATGAAGAAAGCATTATCTTTTTACTAAGTTTCTGCACTACTAGATGAAAAAATATGTTTGTGTTATATGGAGGGAAAAAAGTCTCAATTTCTTCAGACCTAAAAGGCATGTATTAAAATTAAAATATGGACAACAATAGTATTTTTTCTACTTAAAAGAAATCTAAAGCAAATCTTTAGTTAAATATGAAAACATTTTTTTCTCTAATACTCAGCCCGCTAATTTTCTAATGGAGCTGTTGTTTCATGTAACGAAGATGTATTTTGTTATATCACTGATGTTTTTATAAAATTATCACCAGGAACAAAAACCAAACAAGCAAAAAAAAAAAAAAAAAACCAAAAAAAAAGCCAGAAAGAAAGAATTTTCCTAAAATTTGCATCTTTCCCATGGAATAAGAGCTGAAGAGAAGTGTCAAAATGAGAGAGAGAGGTTTATTGGTTTCTCATCTTCTTAGTCTTGAGTCTGGGAGCAGAGAGCATCATATCTTGATGATTCTAGCTTTGAACTACTGTGATTTATGCTTTGTTTTTAGCTTGAAATTCTAAGTAAGTTTTGAAGAAAGGGTTATAGAAAGGTTTGTTTTACCTTCTCCCTTTCTGGAGCTAGACAGGCTGTCTTCACCCAAAGACTCTATATATTATTCTTCATGTAGATTTGAGTATTCTTAAAAATGAGCTGAAATTCTTTTTCTTTTCCATTTTTATTCCTGGTATTTTGCCCTCCAAACTCCTCAAAATTACCCAGAGGAGTGCAAAAGGAATCCAGAGAGCAACAGATTTGCCTAAAATATCATTTTTCATGGCCTATTTAGTATCAGTTCTGGAACCAAGACCAGTTGGTAAACAATCTTTATTTAAACATGTTGCTAGATTCTAACTGAAAATTATTTTCATGTGCTTCTTGAAATGAATCTTTTCAATGTTCACACTGAAGGCAGCATAAGAACAGCAAGGCTATTTCTTTTCAGAACTCTAACCATATATCAAACTACACAGGAATGCAAATGAAAGGGAAATTAAAGACTAATTTCCTGATTTTTAAATTTAACTAGGAAACTGCTTCAGCAAGAAAGAACTACAACTACATTAATAAAATATGAAGGAGAAAATATTCAAACTTTTTTCCTGATACATGTTTGAAAAATAAGTGATTTAAATGATCTTACGGTTTTGCAGTCATTTTGGCTGCATATTGCTAATGAAGAATATACAGCAAAATTTAGAGGTAAACTCCAATTTTGAGTGTATTCAGTGGCCTCAAATATATGATCTATCTCATTTCATTGTCATTGTTTCAGGGCTCCACTGGCAAAGCTCACATGGACTGATGACTGATGCTAATGCAGGTAGATGTCTATTACTTTATGAGAAAGGAATGTTCTATGCAGGTACATACTCTCTTCGTATAGCTAAAAATATGAAAAACAGTTAGGAAGAAAGAAGGGATTTTTGCTAGATCTAACCATCCCATTCCTAATTACAATGGTTTATATTTCTGGACTAGTTAACCGATACATAATGTTCCAGGAGAAAAAAAAAAAAAAAAAAAGGAGTGGTTAATATGACATCTATGCATTTACTGATCTCAGAATAAGATTTTCCTGGAATGAGATTCCTAGAAGCAACATTCATCAAAGGAAATTAAGAATAAAGATGTCACTGCTGGTTCAGATAGTCCATAGTAGCGTATTACCTGGGGAGGAAAGAAGAAGAAGGGAGCCCTTCTGTTTGCTCATCATCTTCATATTTTTCTCCAGGACATGTGTTAGGTATTACTGGCAGTTATGGAAAGCAGCTATTGGGCCAAATGAACATTTAATCTGACCTGTTACAGCCATTCTTATGTTCTTATGTCTTCAGAAGCTTATGAAAAAGACAAGATACCAGAAGCCAGGAAGGTGCTGATTAATATTTATAATTAAAAAACTTGAGTAAAGGGATGTAAAGAAGTGACATAAACCTCAAAAGTTCCATAGTACAGCCCTGGATGATGATGCAATATCCTGTTGCAACAACACCCAGGAGAAGGCAAAGGGGGGATGTTCTGTATAGCAAAATTTAGAGCCTTTACTCAATCTGTTATGCAGCACCAGAAGAAGGGAAAAGAAAGAGAAGAAAACATCCACTGAAAAATAAAAAGGAAAGGGAAAAAAAGTTTAAAAAAATGTTAATTTTAAGTTAGGACTAAAATACTTACAAAGAGAACACAAATGGCTAATAATTGGGGCCTAACCTTAATAAGACATTTAATTATTTTCTCTGTTTTGTAACTTCATGCCAAAATTGTATAAGTTTTTTTTGGCACTCACTGAATTTGCTGTAAAATAAAAATATATTTAAATATAATGTAACAGTAAAATTGTCTCCTTGAATGACGATCCAGAGATTCAGCATTTATCTTCTATTGGTGTGACCAGTAAAATCAAACATACTGAGATGCTCTAGTGGGAACATTTACTGACTAATTGGATGCATTTCTACTTACAGTTCTGTATCAGAGCTGGGGCCATGAGATCCTGAAAGGGACAAAAAAAAAAAAAAAAAAAAAAAAAGTAATGTTTTATTTGTACAAATGATAACTACATAACTTCCATAGAATTAACCAAACAAATTTTGAAGGACAAGTCAGAGTGCAGAATTCATGATGGAAAATGCTTAAGAGGGGGTGAAAAGGGAAACCAAAACAAAGGGATGCTGATGGCCAAGAATATCACAACTGATTTAGTTGCTTGTTTTTTTCCTTTTTTCACTTCAGCAAGTTAAACTCAAAAATTTAGTTTAAAGGCTTATTTACTTCTTTTTAGCATTTATTATTCTGACTTCATTGCTCCTATTTTTTTTCCTTTGTTCATAAATTAAAGTTTAATAAAGTTCTGTGCTTGTTAAGCACTTGTTGACCATATTGCCATCCACTTAATTGTAAGGAAATGTGAAGAGACAGGTATGGCAGAAACTTTTATTAAGGTATCAAAAACCAGCAAGCTATCCACACAAGCCAATTAAATGGCACCGCATGTCCCCAAAGTAGAAAGCACACAGTGTTACCTGTAGGTTGATATTTTATTCAGCAAATAAATCAAGCCTTACACAACACACTCCGTAAAACTAATCAAGCACAATATACTCCATATGGATTAGCAGTCCCTTCACCCCAGGTATATTAAAAAGCATGTGGAAAGCTGCTTTACCTATAAGCTAACACTGGAGGATGTTCCTTGATATTTCACAATCCAATAAACCATGTGTGCACTGGTAATCTGTCACTCATTGAAACTAAAATATGTGTAATGTATTCAAGCACTTCCTACTTTCCAGGCCTCCCTTGACCATGGATTCATGTGACTTCACACAACACTTTCCATCTGTATGAATTGGTAAAGAAGTCCATGAATGTGTAAGAAACTCCGGTGGATCAAATACTTCAACTTTATAGAGCACTGCAGAACACACACATATGCCATTTGCATATACAGCTGACAAAAATACAGTTTCTATTACACAGGATATAATTTTTAGTTCAGTTTTTGTCCATGAAGTATTACTCTATATCTGGAATCCTACTTATAAATGTAAGATAAAGCCAAATGATTTTATGGTCCCCACATGCACAGGCTCCAGAGAGTCAACAGGAGTTCAGGCTGAGTACTGCCCTGTTGTGGGTTTGGAAAGCTCTTGAAACACCAGATGTTTTGAACGATATATATTGGATATAAAAAGCTAGCATTTTTTTTATTGTACTATAGCATTCAAGTATTTTGTCCTGTCTTATTATGATGAAAGTTATTTTGAATGTAACTCCAACTTCAGCTGTCTAAATAAGCACTCCACTACCACTCTGCAGCTGAAGAGAGGAGAAAATAGTTCTCACTGGGGCCCTTCATACATTTATAATCTATATTAACAAAGAGAGGAAGGATTCTTCTATATAAAGAGGAAAAGCAGTGGTTGCAGTACAATTTTGAAAAGAAAAAAGGACCAAACAGAACATGTGCACACTAACTCTCAGTGTATTGTGATGATGTGATGTTTATTGTCAGAATTTTTCATATTATCATTAAAAAAAAGTGTGTATTGCCCCTTCAAATGCAGGAAGATTGGTAAGTAGACTATTTGTTCACAGGCAGGATGGTGCACATAGATGATGATTAACATAATAGCTCTAGCCCAGCTTAGAAATTTTACTCCCTGAAGGACAAAACTGGCAGGATTCTGAGAGCACTGTCCTCCCCTGCCCTCTTAACACCCTGTCAACTTCATCCCTATCCCTGCCACAGTCACACTGCGGAATCTTGGTCTCCAGCTCTTACCAGCCTTGTCCTGCCCAGCTGACTACAGGTTCCACTGAGCCCATCATCACCCCCAGGGAGATGGCCAATGCCCAGGACTGTGGCTGCCTCTGGCACCCTCCCGGCTGCTCTGCTCTTGGCTGGGACAATGGAGCAAATCCTGGCTGCCAGGCCCCGCCATTATGGGGAGATCCTTACCCTCCCAGGGAGACCTGGGAGTCTGTTTGATATACATCTTTGTATGCAGTATCCTTTGATATAGCAATAACCAGAGGGCCTTCTTTTGCAAAGGTTCACAGACCTCTTCCTGCTCCCTTAGCGGCAATGCTGTATGTTCAATGTTCAATGTATCTGACCACTCAGTAGCTCTGACCACTGCCATAAACACAAAAGTGGACCACAACAAGGGCCAGACAAGCCTCCTGCACTGACAGGAGTTGTATATTGAATCTGAGACTCTTTGCTAAGTGTTCTTCATTTTGTGTGACATTAAGGAGGCCGATTTGCCTCCCTATATGCTAGCATTAGGGTTTGAATACCAATAAGTTCAGGGCAGGCACAGGTCAGCAACACTTGGAAGGTCTAACAGACAATTTTCCTGCTGTGATTTGATGGGCTGAACTCCAGAGCATAAGGCTCCCTAATGGTACAGAAAATTACTGCCCTTGCCAACATTTCTCCAGCCAGATTGCTGCCTTTTACAGAACATCTTGCTGCAATGCCAAGGACTTGCCAAATGCCCCAGCAGTGGAAACAAAACAGCTTCAGGATACCACTCCAGGTACCGCCTCTATATTTTTCCAAGACTTAGCTCTTCCATGTTTTTTTCACAGAAAAGTATCTGAATTTTCCCAGAGCCAGAAGCAGGTAAAGTCAATATAACAGTCAATAAAAGACTTATGCACTTGCATTTTTTTCCATTAGCTTCTCCCATGCTTTGTTCTCACCTATTTTTCTTAGTAATACACTTGTAGCCTCACCTGACTGAAGCAGGTGATCCATTAATGGTTGTATTCATTTATTTAAATGGAATGTCAAGAGGATGCAGAGAACACAAGGCAGCAGAAGATCACTAGGCTGGCAGCTTTTGCAAATCATTCTGTCTAGAGTAATAAATGGGCTTTGTTTCTTCCAGCCTTTAAAGATCGCAGCTTTTGACTTCACATAGAGAAAAAGCCGGTCTTTCAGTTTGTGAATAACTACCATCCTTCCACAGAGAGCAGCCAGAAGCTACTGGAACATGGAGTTTTACAGCAGGATTCACTTGTGCACTTTGGCAATCACGGGAACACTAGAAAAGAGCTGCTGGGATTAAAGCTATGAATACAGAAGAAGCAGATGTGAAGAAAATAGCATGTAAATGTATGACAGGTCAAGATGTAAGAACATGCTGCCAGCAATGAAAAGATGCTGTAGGAGAAGAGAAATAGTTTACCCTCTGCATATATTACACACACCATGGTGAATTAATCATTATGTGAGATAAATGATGCTTAAGAAAACTTGCTTGGCTCTGAAATTTGGATTCCATTTTGGCACAGAAGTTTGATAGGAATATTTGCAAGGTAATTTATAAGGACAAGATTGAGTCACTTTCACGTTAAAAAAAAAAATTAGGCAAACTAAAAAGGCAGCACCTGCTATATAGAGGTTTTACTGTCTGAAAACATGAACAGGAATCAAAAGAATACAAAACTCCATGTTTTGCAGGTTGTAGCTAGTTTGGGTAACTCATATGTGACTTGATAAACAAGTAATGGTCATGCTACTTTAGTCACTGAAGGATAATTAACTTTGCTGAAGTGTGTGTGCTTCTGGGGTAATGATGTATTCAACATCATAGCTAAAGAAGACAGCTCTTGCCCAGCTGCTTGGTGTTCAAAATACTCAAATGGCTGAATATGCTCAGTGTAATCTATTTCTAGTAGTTTGCAGTCTGAGCTGAGCACTATAAATACTGAGCTTTCTTATACTGCCCAACCTCCTGCACGAAAAATTGCTGTCCTTTTTACTCTCTGTGCCATCTCTTCTCCATCTTTAAAAAAGGAACAGCTGTCCTGTAGCTAGGAATAAAAGGCTCTGTTATATTCCATTATTAACAGAAATTAGTAGCACCCCTCAAGAAGAGAAGTGAAATGCTTCTTGAGATTACAGGGTCTATGTTTTACTTTTCTATGGCTTGGCAGTACACTCTCATTTATACTGCTATATAAATGTTGCTTTAAAAATTGCAAATTTAAATGTTGCTTTAGCTTACCCAATCCAACACTCTTTTCAGGGTGAAAGGACAATGCCATTAAGAAATGGTTTGTAACTCAGTGTTAATGCTTAACATGACATCTTTCTAGTTTCTATTAACTCTCTGAAGACTCTATGAAAAATAGTTTTACCAGTAAAAATGCAAAAAAAATTAGACATTCCTCTTAGCTGCATATTTATATATTTTAACTTCTCAGATTAGAGGTCTGTCAATACATATTTTTTCCTAGAGCACAACATAAAGTAATACAAAAATGTAGAGGAATTAGATAAAGGTAATATATCATTTATTTATGCTTTAATTATTGAATGCAAAGACCAGCCAAATAGCAACACAGAGCAAAGAAAGTTTCCAAAAAATATGTCTTTGTAGAAATGAAAATTAGAGGGGAAAACAAGGAATGTGATTGCAACTAAAAAGTGAACAAATAGTAGACACTTACTCCACTGATCTACCACTTGTATTCTTCCCTGACCTGGAGGTTACACTTACTAAATACTTTGAGAAAACCATCCTCACCTGAACTTAATATCCGACATTTGCACTATTGCAGAGTATTTGAAAGTCAGTTATCAACGTAACTTCTACTGTTTGGTCTTGATGAACTAGGCGTGTTAGCCTCTAAACAGCATCTCGTGCAAAGTGATATCTGCTTGGTGAAAAACTCAAGTTGTTAAACGCCTTTTCTACTACACAGACTTGATCTCAAGTACCATGCTGTTTCTTTTGTCATCATATCACCATCAATTTAATTAGACATTTCAAATTTTGCAACAGTGTGAGTGTGCAATAGTGTCAAATTCAATTAGAAGTGAGCTGGAAGTTCATCACTAAATTAATGATATTTACTGAAAATTCATTAACTATTCTTGAACTGAACTGATGTACTACAAAGACCTTTTTTTTTAATCACTTCCAAATCTGCATCTTTTATTAAATTGCCACCTGCACAGTCATGAAACATCAAGGAGAGACTTCTTTAGTACAAATGGATTGGATGGATCGAAGCTTGATTTTCACATGTCCATCAGCCATGACAAGAATACAAGAAAAGGGCTTGCAGAATCCAGGACAATAATCCAGGGGAAACTATTGAGGAAACAGATAAAATATCAATGTATGATGGATCATACTGAGAAAACATGCTGTTTTCAAGAAAACAAGGCAAAATAAGGTTAGGTGGGGGAAAAAAACCCCAACAACCAAACAAATCTAACAACAACAACAAAGAAAACGCACTGCTATTTTTTCTTAAAATTACAAAGACACATAGATAGATTAATTATGGGAGAGAGAACAAGATCAAAGGTTTGTTTAGAATATACAAGATGACATGAGTTGTCATATAGCAAAAGGAAATCAAACTTCGAACTGGAAAGCAAAAGATAACTAAGAAAGGGAAAAGCACTTAGCATACATATTTTCTTTTTTTTTAAATATAATAATCTTTTAGAAGCTGCATTGTGTAAAGCAATCATCAGAAGTCCATTTTTTTGAACTAGCTCTTAAAATGGAGTTAAGCAGAAAGTCCTACTAAGTTATCTGCCCAAAGTTTTCACATCTGACACATTCATTGCAGAATAGCATAGTAATTGACCAGCTTTAGGAATTACGCTGAAAATACTGTAGCTTACAGAAATCTATGGTTTAGAAGTTTATGAGTGTAATAGTCCAGGTGAAGTGAAACACTCTTATACATAGTTGTTTATACTAAGTTCATATGTATAATTAGTGGCATTCAGATCAAGACTTTTTACTGGCATGACCATTTTGGTAACAATAAGCTAATTTTATATTACTTTTATATGATCACTTTTATATTCATACTATGAAATTTATACATTTATATTTATTATAAATATAAATATTTTATATATATAATATAGAAATATATAAATACTATATATATATTATATAAATATATCATGTATATTCATATATATTTATTATAAACTTATTTATTTTACATATTTATGGAATAAGAAATGTGTTTTCCAGTCCAGGTTAATGTTTTTTCAACTCATACAGCATACAAGTCCATGCCCCTATATGTTAACACTAGCAGTTACTCTATACTTCTGAGTTGGTAGTGTTCATACTTTCTCCACAAGTTTGCTGTTTATTGTAGTGGGCTTATTTATGGAAGAGCTTTTATTGATTTTTTTTTCATTGTCAAACTTAGTTCTGGTTAAAATACAGAACCTAAAAGAAAGGAGGAACAATTAATATCCCTTCCTACAACCCCTACTCTTTTCAAGTAGCGTTAAACAAATTATGACATATTACAAGATTTAAAGCCCAGCAAGAATCCAAAACCTTCTACAGTCCTTGTAATGTTGCAGTTTAAAGGCAAACAGCTCTGTCTCCACAGGCAACACTTCTGAAGCTGCTCATCTCAAAGAGAATTTAGCCTTTTAATTGAAAAGGCAATTTTTATTAAAATATTTTTGATCAAACTG
Source organism: Orthonyx spaldingii (assembly GCA_013397795.1). Lineage (NCBI taxonomy): Eukaryota > Metazoa > Chordata > Aves > Passeriformes > Orthonychidae > Orthonyx > Orthonyx spaldingii. Next base: position 65,473 of record VZTJ01000581.1, on the reverse strand, counting down.
AAGCAAAAGCAAAGCTTTACAAACTGGCCTCTTGTAAGTGGATACAAGTCTATGTGTACGGTTATGCTTGGGTAACTGGAAATAAAAAAGAAACAGTTTTATAATAGGTAACCACTATATCAGAAGCATATAAACAAAAATAATATGACATATGTTGTGAAGCTATCCTGCAGGTTTTCTCTAATCCCTGACCGTTGTATCCACCGTAAATGTACCCACACATAAGTATTCAAAAAATGTGTGGATGTTGGCACTTGGGGACATGGCTTAGCACTGCCATTGCAGTGCTGGGGTAACAATTGGACTTGATCTTGAAAGTCCTTAATGATTCTATGATTCTATTACTTCATATCACTCATTTTAAAGGATGCAGTTTGTAATATATAGTTATAGTTACAATTCAGAACTTCTACTGGTTTGAAAGAACAAGCTTATCAGGCAAGAAAGATCTAAGTATGTCTCAGGTATTTTAAATAAACCATAGTCAGAAGGAAAGCCAAACAAGTAGCTTTTGCATCAAGGAATAGTGCCTTAACTACAGACTTTTCTTTGCTGGGGTCAACATTAGAGATTATTAAGTTTTCCAGAGAGAATTTTCAACTTTTGGCAAAAAGAAGTACATAGGAAGTGATTTGATGACAATACGTCAGCGTTAATCAGTTTGCTACACAACTGTAGAATGGCTGAGCTTGGCAGGCACCGCCAAAGATCAAACTGTCTAACCACCTTGTTCAAGTAGAGTCACACACAGAAATTTGCTCAAGTTTGTATCTGATTAGGTTTTAAATTTTTCCACATTTGGAGAGTCTACAACCTCTCTGTGAAACCTATTATAAAATTAAAAATTGTTTTCCTTATATTTAAATGTAATTTCCTAATTTTCAGTTTGTGCCCACTACCGCTCGTTTTGTCATCGGGCACTACTGAGAAGAGCCTGGCTCCATCTTTTTTTCTTCTCTCACAAAGAATTTTAAAATGTTTATAAGATCCCCCTGGGCTTTGTCTTCTCCAGCTGAATAGTCCCAGTTCTCTCAGCCTTTCCACATATGACAGATTCTCCAAGCTCTTAATCAGCTTTATGTAATAGTCCCGGACTCTCTCTGGTATGCCCATGTTTCTTTTATACTGAGGAGCCCAGATCTGGACACAGTACTTCAAATGTGTGTCACCAAGGCTAAGCAGAGGGTAAGAATCATCTCCCAGTGACCCATAAAATTGTCATCTAGGTTTTAAGAATCTTCTGGACCAGGTTGTACCAGCTGTATGATGCTCCCATGATCTTTAAGGTTTCTTCCAGCCCAAACCATTCTATAATTTCTTTATGAAGTAATCAGTATAGTAAATGTAACTGTACTTAAAGTATAGAACAACTGCTTGTCCAATTTCTAAACCCATACCATCAGACATTCATATAAATCTGTGTGAGTTAGGTGGGTCCTCCTTTCTTATTCTAATTCACAAAATATCTTGGAAGTACTCCTGAAAAGAAATAAATTGAAGAAAAAATAGAAAATAAATTAAGAGCAAAATCATAGATGATTAAATGTCTAATAATGTAAAGGAGATTAAACATTGAAATGACCATGAATAGGAATAATATGAATAGAAGCAAAATCAGAGTTCAGTGCACCATCTTTACTATACGTCTAAGTGAATTTCAGGTTTTTATCTCAATTTTATGTGTAAGAGAGAACATAGGGAATTACTGCAAAAATCACCCACTTGCAGAGCAGTTGCAGATTCCTTCTTGCATTATTTATTAATCCCCCCAAATGTGTTTTTATGTCTTTTCATTTCAGTGATTCTTTTCTCCACATGCTTCAGAAGTCAGTAAAATAAATTCAATCTCTTCTTCTCCATGGGAGTGACATCACTAGCTGTGCAAGATTTCCCGAGATTAGAAAAATTGTAAAGGTCTGTCTCAATAATCTCTTTTTAACTCATAGGTAGAATAGAGTTGAAGTGGTTCCAAGAGAGCCATAAGCATTTTTATTATCATACAAAATGGAGACCCAGAACTGTCAGTGGGGAAAATGAGAACAATATTATGCACAGGAGTCAGTTTTTAAGGGGAGACAATTACTTGCAAAGTCACTAATTCGATCTATGAATCTTCTTTCAATCCCAATTTAGGCAACCCTTTGACTTTAATGTATATTGGATGAAAATGTCCTTTCTGCAATCCAATGAGTCTGAGAACAATTATTTTGTGAATACTTTTCCTTATAATTTCTACTATTTTTTTTTCTTCATGCCATTTGTATAAGGATTTATGGAAAAGGAGGTTATAGGAGAAGTGTTTCTCTGTTCTACGGATATTTGCCTCTGTCGAAAAGTCTGTACCTGAGGATTTCAAGACTAATTCTTCTTTCTTAGAGTAGAATATAGAATCAGAGGGACAGATCTTTTGTGTTTGGGACCGGTGTAAAACATTATATGGGTTATGTGTGGCAACAAGGGACTGGACTTTATAATTTCCAAATTACCAAATGTTCATCAAAGTCTTATATCCTTACATGACCACTACATGATTACTCACATCACAGTTCCTAATTTAGTATTTCTCAAGTGAATCTTTTAGTGACAGAATGAACTTCCTGAATTTTTCTGGCCCAATAACGTCTCAAGGCCCAATATTATTTTGATACAGCTAAAAAATAGCAGCATTCCAATCTTTTTTAATGGCATACACCTATCTCCATTTTGGTCCTTGAGTCAGTTTATGTGACAGCAGAGATTTACCATGAAATGCTGCAAAGGTAACTCACTAACTCCCCAAAGATCCTAAGCCTGTAAAAACCTAAGTAAATAACATTTTGTATGTACCTCTCCCCCTGGCAAGTTCCATTCAGATTACCAACATTCTGTTTTGGCCACTTGCCTCTGGTGTTTTGTAACTTATTCCATTGTATTCTTACTGACACTTTGAGTGACATCAGACCCTTAACATCTTCTTTTATTACAAACCTGAGTTTTCAGAGCAATTAATTATGCTATAGGTGAGGGAGTTGAACAGTTTTGCCTCTCCCATGTTGATGGTCAAGTCTCTTTGGAGAGCATTTGACAGTTGTCACATTCCTCTTTAAAAGGTTCACCCTGATTTAATTTTGAAAATCAATCATTTTAACATGAAGCAACTTTGAAGTGTATGTAAACGAAAAAAAATTGAACAGGGGGAAGCAGAGAAGAATCAGCTTCAGAAATTATGAAGATATTTGAGCTTGGGGTAATAATGCTATGAAGACCTATCACAGCTTTCCCTGGGAATGTGTCAGGTTTATGATATGTGCAATTCACTGCTTAACTACTAAACTGATGGATATTAACTTACTGATACTGATTACCTAATAGATATTAGAATGATTTATAATCTAACTGTAGTACAGTATTTTTAATGTGTATTGGTACAGGTGCTAGTACAGTGAATAACAACTCTAATTGAAACCACAATTTTAATATTACTAATAACAATGCTGATGCATTTAATGGACTGTCAAATGGGGATGAACCTCTTATTTCTGTGGGATGTTATTATCACATTATTGCCTACACTTGAAAAGCTTTAATGGTATGTTAATCCTGCAGATCTGTTTCACTATTAAACACAGATCTAAAAATCCTAACTATGGTTCTAAATAATCAGCTTCATAAAATGTAACTTCACTTTTATAAAGTGAAGATCATCCTGGGTTCACTAAAGATAGACAACTAACAGAGAGAATACAAAGTGTTGGAGTACTCCACTCCAGAACCTCACACAATAAATCCTTGGCAATTTAATCTCAAGAAAGAGAGGAGGTTGTTGATAAGTTCAAAGGAGATGGTTTTGACCTTATGAGAAATAGACCTATAATTTATGAAATAGATGGAAACTCTCTACTGCAAAGTGTAGTGTGAATGAATGAATAGATCTAACCTATTTGCAGACTTGCACCTCTGTATCTCTCTGAAATACAATTCTGCCACCACAAATGGCTGTGGAAGTGGAGTAACCACACTCTTCGTTCTTTATCACTGAATTTGCAGGAATGACAAGCAGTTTTTTACTAGTAAATAAGGAAATATGTGGATTATTGAGAATCATATGTTAGGTTGAGCAGGCCTTTAAGTGTTTAATTTCAAATTAATTTTTTTACTTTTTAGACATCTCTTTGGTTTTCCAAAAGGGCTTCAGTTTGTTTTTGTTTTTGTTTTTGTTTGTTTGGTTGGTTTTTTGTTTGTTTTTTGGGGGTTTTTTTGGGTTTTTTGGGTTTGTTTGTTTGTTTGTTTGTTTGTTTTTTTAATTTGTAGTGTTAATTTTTTAATTAAAAAGTAGTTCCTTGGTATTTTAGATGTGTCAAGAATCATGTTGTACAAGCTTCTGAATTGTTTTTATATCTTTGTTGATATCTCTTGTTTTCTAAAACCCTAGCTTTGATTTTCCACATTTTCAAACGCTGTGATCAATAAATAGTTTATTAATTTGTCTTGCAAAGATTATTTTTAATACTAAAACTTGAAAAAATACAAAAAAAAACCCTCCAAGATTTTATGAAAACCAATTCAAATTGTCAATAAGCATCCTTATATGTGTGATGAGAATTTTAGCTTTTGTTAAAAGCTAATTTTTTTTTGTTTTCTATTGAAAACAGAAAGAAAACACACAGAAATCATAAAAACATCTGAAAGTGGAAATAGAAAATGTATAATAGTCTTTTGATTATGACAGAGAAAGTAGTATAAATGTTTCCAGAAACAAGTGTACTTAAAATTATTCCATAGCCAAAATGACTCACTGTGTTCTAGTTCTCAGATACTTTTTGCCATTCTTGGGAAAGCTTGGCTCTGTGAACTCTTGTCTTTTGCAACTGTGTGCAACCACTCAGTGTTCATCAGGGATGCACTTGTTCCTGAGACAGAAATATATAAATCAGGATAGTGTGATGTGCTGTCATACATAGTCTCTTTCAGGTATAATGTTATCATTCTGTAACTTGTGGCATAAATTGTCAGAAGCAGGAGATAAGCATTCCTAATTTAACTGCATATGACTAGGGTGATAATCAATAATATTTTTACTTTGTGGCAACCTAAAAAGAAAGACTTTAAAGGGTATTTTGGGGATTTGTTTTTCTTCTGACTCTGTTAACAAATCTGTCACTACTTCAAAACATGAAATATACAATCATTAAATCATTTAGGTTGGAAAAGACCTCTGAGATCATTGAACCAAACCGTTATCCTAACACTGCCAAGACCACCACTGAACCACATCTTTAAGCACCACATCTACAAATCTTCTAAATAACTTCCAGGGACAGTGATTTCACCATTTCCCTTGCAGTTCCAACACTGGGCAACCCTTTTAGGAAAGACAGTTTTTCTGATACACAATCTAGTGTTCCCCTGGCAAAACTTGAGGCCATTTACTCCTGTCCTGTTGCTTGGTACATCGGAGAACAGACTGACCCACACTTGGCTGCATCCTCCTTTCAAGTAGTTGTAGAGGGAAATAAGCCTCATTTTCTTGAGGTTAAACAACCTCACCCCCCTCAGCTGCTCCTCACAAGACATGTGCTCCAGACCCTCCCCCAGCTTCATTGCTCTTTCTGGACAGGCTGTTATGATCCCAATTCTGACACAAAACTCATGTTGTGAACCAAATTTTGAAACAATGTTAGGGTCTGATTATTAAAAGAGTCCTCTGCCTGAATTAGATATAAAGGAGACCATATGCCAAAGTCAATACCAGGGATTTTATTTAACAGTAAATGAGGAACAGAGAGAACTAGGAAGAGATGAGGAGAAGAAAGAGAAACATAGAAAGAGGGACAGATTATAGTCACCATTACATGAGTTCCTGCAGAATCCAGCTGGCCCTTCTTCTTCTGGTCTGATCAGTCATGGGGATCCCCAGAGTGTTCTTCTGGAGGTATCACTTTTATAGAGTCCTGGGTATCCAGAGGCATACATGCCGTTCCCACAACTTGTGATATCACATGTACAAGGACTTGCTTCTTTTCTTACAGTTTGTCATTGTGGGATTTTTTTTTTTTCCAAATGGGTTACCCAAATCTGCTTCACCAGGCCTGAAACCCTGTTGTTACTATCTGTGCTTTTCCGACTCTCTGTACAGTGGTATTATGTCCAGTGTGCTAATTACACACCTTTCACCTCATTTAGGCCTGAAATTAACACCTTCCCTTTTGGCATCTGTGACTGTTGTGGTGGTTTATTTTATGGGAACTTCCTTCTTTGACAGTGTTTTGAGACATTTTAATTGCATTCTCTAAGTCCTGACACAGGCTCCAGACCCTCAATGTCTTACTTGTATTGAAGGGCCTAGAACTGAATACAGGATTCGAGATGTGGCCTCACCAGTGATGAGTACAGGGGGATGGTCACTGCTCTGGTCCTGCTGGCCACACTATTGCTGATCCAGGCCAGGATGCCATTGGCCATCTATGCTGGCTCATATTCAGCCCCTGTCAACCAGCAGCTCCAGGTCTTTTTCCACTGGACAGCTTTCCAGCCCCTCTTCCCCCAGCCCATAGCATTGCACAGGGTTGTTGTGACTGAAGAGTGAAACCCAACATTTTAATTTGTTGAACATCACACAGGTGGCCTCAGTCCATTGATCCAGCCTGTTTAGATCTCTCTGCAAATCTCTCTTCCTGCCCTCCAGCAGATCAACTCTCCCACCCAGTTTGGTGCTGTCTGCAAACTGACTGAGGGGTCACTCAATCCCCTTGTGCAAATCATTGATAAAGTTATTGAAGGGGACTGGTTCAGTACTGGCCCTGGGGAACACCACTATACATTCTATAGCAAGGGAAGATATGCCCTACCTAACCTTATAGGTGCATCACTTAGCTCTTTTTTCCTGTCTGAGGAAGTAAAAATATTCCTCTCCTTTCCTTTTAGCAACTGCCATGCAGTAATATTGGACCAGAGAGATCAAACTGGAGGACAATTAATTTCAGGTTTTCCTACTTTTACACACGTATTTACTCAAGTCAGTAATGCCAGAGTCCAGATCTGTTCCTTCTTTTACAAAACAGACTAGCAAAACTGACAGAAGACCATATCTTAAAAGCTGCAGCATGCTATTGTGAGGGGTTTTTGGTTTGGTTTGGTTTTGAGGTTTTTTTTGGTTTTGTTTTTAGAGCATGAATCTTTGCATCGCATAGAGGTATTGTGACAAACATGGACATTAATCTACCTCTGTCAACATACTCAGATTATAATATGCAGTGGTGGATATGTAAATCTACCCAATCTTTTAATTCTCAACAAACCATCAAGCAGAAAGAACATAAACTGGTTCAACTACAGCAAAGGAAGTGTTAAAAAACATTAGCAGAGATTTGTTTGTTTACCAGGTGAAAAGCATAATGTAATGACTCTACCTTTAAATGCCATTTTTATGTCTGAAATTATAAAAATAAATTAAAATTCTTGGGCTTTTTTATTCTTTATATTAATTCATTTTTTGACCATTGGGTTATTGCAGTGATTTGGTGTTCTTCGATTGTACTGTGCTCTCATGCTGGGACTGCTGAGAAAATATCTCCTGTGCACTTATAATGAACAGGCTCAAATTGCCCTGTAATGTGACACATCATTGTTTCCTCTTTTACCAGCTGAAAGTGGGAACATTAATACCTTTAAGGTAGGCTGAGGAGAAATGCTGGCAACCCAAAATGCCTTTAGATCAAACCCTTCCCCCACACTTTCCTGCACCAGATATTGCTGCAGCTGAGTAAAATGAAGAACTATTCTTGCTCTTATTACATGGCTATCTAGTGGTATTGAGTTCAAGGCCCACTGTGCTACCCCTGTGAGATTTACAGACTAGGAAAGAAACACATCTCCAGAAACAGTGACTGAAGCTAGATAGATTCAAGGTAGAAACTAGACATTTATTTTTAATCAAAAGCTATCAGAGAAGACAGACTCCATGTCATATAGTCTTCCAAGAAAGCTCGGATCTTTTATGTAAGAGGCTACTGTTTATTCAAATGCCAATTATTAGGCTAAATTCAAGAATAATGAATGAATTTTTTTTGCATACAAAAATATCAAATGTGCTGAACTGTTTGAGCTTCTGGCCTTAAAACCTCTGAAAGGGAATTTCGCTGTGTAGATATTGGCCACAGAGTGAGCCATATCATTCCTATTTTGCAGATTAGGAAAACAGACTAAGCAGGGAATGTGTTACAGATTTGATTTTTAGTCCAAGAAAATAATTCTTTTCTTTTACATAACATTATTTCAGTTCACTCTTTAAAAATACATGTATAGAGAGAGCATTTGGGTGTATAGAGGTCTCCTGCATGCATCCTTGTACAGTTTTTTATTTCTCTGCTGTTTGAACATGATACCTGATATGTAATGTATAAGAAAAGATATTGAACTACCACATCTGTGATTTAACCCTTGCTCTTTTTCTTCCCAGATATCTTGTGTTTGGTGCTTACTGTCACATCATTACTGTCTGACTTCTCCTTCCTGTAGCGATAGAATCTCATTCGTTTATGGATTTCACTTGCACTGTAGTCAGCAGACTCCCTGTGCTCATTCCTTTTTTAGAAGAATTAGTGTCAATATTCCTCCTGGAAAAGAAGCATAATATTATGTATAATTGTTCCTGCTGTGTTGAAGATATGTGTGCAGCATTTGCTGGAAAGTTCAGCTTAGGAATTTAACAACCACATGTGTGAATTCTGGCCTCATCCCCACAGTCCCTGCCAATACAGCAAGTACAAGTCAACATTTGCAGGCATACAGCTGTCCAGCAGATAAGATGACACCTTCTGGGTAGCTATTGCCTCTAGGGATATTGCAAGTTGAAATCAACATTTCCACATAGGCCAAGAAGCCAAAGTCTTAGACTCATGCATGCATTTTTCTTCCGCCATATTTTTTAAATTAATACCCAAGGTAGTCCTATTGTTCCTGCTACCATCCTCTCTGCTGCTTCTCTGAATAATTTAGTGTTTGACTACCCCTACTCCCTGCAGGCGTAAAACTGATCTACATTGACCCTAATTGGCTTACAAAGTCTGCCAGGATCACAACATAATATCATCTACCTATTTGCTTACACTGTGTCATTATATCAGATTGTAACACAGACTAAAAACTAATCAAATGTAAGAATTTACTGTTCAGGTAGTGTAAAAAAGTAGCAAAAAGAAAAAGAGCAGCAATGCTAAATCTAATTTAAGAAAAAGTCCCAGATGAATCCTGATTGACCCAATTAACTGAGGACCTAATTTGGGAGTCTGATTGCTGTAGGCACTGGCTGTTGTCAGAGGACAGAGACAAGCCTCTGTGGTGGGTTGAGACCATTTTAACTCTGAATTATTATCTCCACCTCTGTGGAAGTGCCTTTCTCTCTCCTTGGCTGTTAAGTATGCTTACATTTCCAAGTTAAGTACCTCTGTCAGGGACATAAACATAGGTGAGATGAATCAGGGCTTAAGCAGAGTTGAACAATTGAGTGGAAATAATTGTGTCAAGAACAAGCAGTATGACTGGATGCTGTTTCATGTGTACCTGATCCTGAAGTTATTGATGATGCCTGTTGGAGACGAGAATTTTTAATCAACCTCTTCACTGTGTCCTCACCGAGCTTGATGTAACTATCCATGTGACTGACTTTCAGGTGTTTCAGCAAAACTGAGTCTTCAGATAGACAGAGATTTTTGAACAATTTGTTTTTTCTTTTTTTTGTCAGAGAATGTGAGAGTACGAAATGTTAAATGTTATTGTCTCAAATAATCATCCATTTGCAAATTTTTGGGTGTGTGGTGACGAAACCTCTGATCTGCATAAGAACAGCCCAGGTGCAGCAGAGCTGTGCTCCCACCACTGGAAGATCATGATAAACTGACCTTTACTTAGCAACCAGCTGGGTTTTGAGCCAGGCAAGAGAAAAGGACAATAAGAAGTATATCCTGTGAGGTGAGGTAATGCTTTTCATCATGCCAGTGTCCTCCCAATAAGGCTCAGGTGCAAAACTCCTCTCTGGAAGAAGTATCGGGACATTTACATGTAGGCTTGAATGTGTTCATCCTTTCTAATGGGGCATAACCGGCTCAACTACACTGGCATGAGAGGCAGCTGCCATGTCTTAGAAGGACTCATGAACCACCAAAGACCCCTTAAGTGTCCCCAGACTCACTTCTTTCACTTCCACCAGAGGACTGTGGATGATCCACAGTGTTACGTCAGACAGTGTAAAACTTAGCTGCCATGGGAGGTAGCTGGGCATTCCCACCTGAACCTAAGCGTGTATAACCCATTGAACTTTGTATTTTGTGGTCTTCCTCCACCCCCAACAGATCAAGATTGTGACCATCACCTCAACCTACAGACATCAAAATTGCAGCAATCAAGCCTTGTCACTGCATCCACAAATGATGATATCTTTCCACTATGTGCTCTTATCCTTTCTTTTTCCTTCTTTCTCTTCCTTATATTCTTAATATTTTATGCTTTTATATTGTTATATTTCTATAGATAATAATCAAAATGGCTACATAGGTCCTTTCAATTGCAACTAAATAGTTCTAAAATAAACCTGGCATATATATATAAATGATATAGATATAACTATAAAAACGCCAGTCATTCAGTGTCATTTCACTCTAATCTGCCCTGAGAGATCCATTAACAAGCACCTGAGTTACCCCATTTCAGGGCCAGGTCATAACAGAGAATGTACATCCATTAGAAATGAAAATGCTGGCCTGAAGTTTATTTTTGTCATATTGGTGAGTTCTCTTGTTAACCACACTGGAAAAACACTGACTGGAATAGGTCTCAAATTTTCACTCTTATGTAGGTTTTCAGGCCTCAGAATTTGTGTGTGAGACAGAAACATTTGCATAAGTGTTTGCTTTGGCTTATGAAATCAGATAGGATTTGAACCAGAGGTCGCATCACACACCAGAAGCTCAGGTGATAATAGTGGTGAACCCATGCAGAGACTATCTTCCACAAAAAGTATGAACCAAGGCACAGATTGATAGAAAAGGCAACTGCAGGTCATACTTCATTTGATCCCTCTGTTTGGGGTCAAATAAGAATCCTGTTAAATAGAAAGGCAAGACATTACATTCAAAGAAAAAGGAATAAAGTTTCTAGGGGAGAGGGAAGACTGAAGCTATTTGAAGGGCAAATATCTGTCACATAATATTGATTTTCTACTGGTTGTTCTACTAACCTGGATTCCATACACTGTGCTCTCACGTTAGATTCATAAATGGAGTAATTGTGCTAAGGTGGCTTATGATCCAAAGATGCAAGTCTTGTTTATGCTCCTGCCACTAAAAAACTGTTTTCACTTAATCACAGACTTATGCTACTTAGACACTTGAATTTTAAGGTTGTTTGAATAATTTGAGGACTGGTTGCACTTAACTGAAAATGACTTTGCATTTCTAGAAGTTCAAATGGGGTAAATGACAACATCTTAAAATGGCTGGAAATTGTTTCCTTGGAAAGCATATTTTCCTGATCCATCAACTAACTAGTGTGAAGTTGGAAAAGTGACTTATTGTGAGCTACAATGCTGAGAGCTGTTTTATGAGCTAACAACATACTGGGGGAAAAAAACCTTATTTTTAAATCAATGCTGGGACAAGATTCAAGATACCGTTATCTCACATTCCTTCTCTCTTCTACACTGGTCTGTGGAAGAAAACCCAGAACCATAGGATAGTCCAGAAGAAGTAGGATGCCTTTGAAAGCCTCTACAAAGATATTCTGACAGATTATCCTGGGAGTCTTCCCTGACTACAGGAAGAACCTCATAATTATGTTAGGTGAAAGATGATTTTGAGTTCTGTGCACTGTATGGGCAGCTGCTTAGAAGCAGCCACCTCAGGACACATGATATGATGAATTTGTCTGCATAGGTGCTGTAATCACTCAAATCTTTGTAGTAGATTCCTCTGACCTCTCACACTGCAATTTTCTATTTTGAGGTTTGTATTTGTTCATAAAGGGAGGAATTTTTTTTTTTTTTTGAGAACATTTTGGCTGCCATCACTTATAATTTGCTTTTCTTTTCATTACAAGGAAACAAATCTTTTTCTACAGTTTGCATGTGGCTTGCCAAGTCTATTTATCTGTCAGCTAAGAGCAGCTTCAAGAACACACTCAAGAGCAGAAGAATATTATGAGACTGTGTGATCAGACACAGTCCAATTATGCTCATTTAGCAAATGAGGTAAAAAAACCAAAACCCAACAACTACAACCAAACCAAAGTCACACAAACCTGAAAAACCTGCAACCCACAGAATTGCAGCACTCCATGGTTTCCAGAATTGAAATATTTGACTTCACAACTTGAAAATTCTTTCAATGTGTTCATGTATGTGCGGTGGGAAGGATGTAACATAAATATAGATTATTCTATAAACACACTGAATGCAAGTTTATGCAAAGCTATCTTTAACAGAATCCTTTGCAGTTCACACAAAACATAAAACCCTATATTGGACACAAAGCATCTTCTGCTGCAAGTTACACTGTAATTTAGGAAGAACATAATTTTGTGATTTAGAATTGGGAAATCTATTATAGCCTCAAGTACCGAGTCTCAAAAGTAAATATTCAGCAGTGAAATGCAAGTGATTTAACACCATTGATCATGTAGTACAAAATGCAATCAGTTGGCTTTTAATAGGCAAAAACATAATTAAAGGAAATTATATACAATCTTTCTGTGTAATACGTCTATACATGCACACACACAATAGGCAGACTGATAACTCTAACTTATAGCTATCTCTAGAAAATTATGGAACAAATAACTTCTTATTTGTCACATAATGAGAAAACTTTGTGCTTATACAGTGATTTCAGTCCAAAGCCTTTCTAAACTGTGCCAGGCAATGCCTCTATTTTAGATCCTTTAGATGTCAAGGATTTTGTAAGACGCAGAAAGGTTCAAGGTAAGAAGCAAGCAAATGAACACCCCAAAGTAATGTCAGAAGCTGTGACAGAGCCAAGGAGAAAGAAAGTAGTGAAGACATCATCAAGGCACAGGGAGCATCAAACATCTGTCTAGTCACATCTATCCACTGAACTTAAGAAAACCTATCCCCAACACACAGTAGTCTAACTCACTCTTAAATGCCTCTAATGACAAAGATTCAACAAACTCCCTAGAAAGCCTACCTTGTGCTATCAATTAATTAATTACTCAATATATTAATTATACCAGTACCGGCTTCTGCTAGTCATTTTGTAATTGGTTTTACATTGTTGTTAATTATATTGGTTAATTTCACTGGAAAATTCTCCAGATCTGATGTTCTCCATCAGGCAGTGACTGAGTTCAACTTTTCAAACCATTTTGCACCCTCCATGTGACAATTACTGCTGGGCTGTGTTTCTCTGGAATTTGTGTATGACAGTGCCAAATGGGACTGTGTGAAAATGCTTAATAATGTCAAGATATATCAAATCCTTAGCTTCTCCCTTGTCCACTAGGCAATTACTCTGCCACAGGAAGAACTTGGATTGATTTGATATGACTTTTCTTTTTTTTCCTTGACAAATCCATGTCAGCTATTCCCTATCACCTTGTCCGCGGGGTGCATCCAAACTAATTAACAAGCTGTTCCAAAATATTTCTGGTATTGAGGCTACGCTGATGCACCTAGGTCCTACATCTTACCTCTTTTTAAAAATAAGTACAATGTCTGTCCTTCTTGATTCCTTAGGGAATTCACCTCTTTTTCATATGTTTTTTAATCACCAGTGTCTCCTAGATTTTGTCTGCTTCTTTGAGTATATAATATGAATTAATCTAACTTACTTTAATATTGACTGGTTTAAGTCTATGTCTATAATTAGCATTTCCAAACCTAGATTTTACAAACAGTCTGATTTTAGATTCAAAAATCCACATGTAAGTTTTTGTATAAAATTACAGACAGAGCACATAATATTTGTCACAAATGCTCTGAACATTGTATTTAAATGACACTCAGTTTTCTAATTGTTAAAGGAAGTTGAATTTGGAGGACTCCTCTCTTGTCTGCTTATTCCTGCTCCCGAGTGTGTGTGCTGCCAGCACAAGGCTAAGTACATATGGTACAGATGCAGACACACACACAATGCACAAATACACGTGCATCCAGCCACACCAATGAACAAAGAGAGAGCAGTGCCTTTACTGGAAGCCATAAACACATCAGTAGCAGTCTCATCACTGTGAACAGCACTGAGGGCTGACTCTGCAACTGCTCTTCAGGCAATCAGGATTAGAGCTTGCTTGCAAACGTACAGATGACTTCCCTTTCACAACTCACGGACATATTCTCGGGTCCTTTGGGCCCTGGCTCTGTGGGCATGTCCAGGAAAAATGCCTAGACACAAGTGCATACCAAAGGAGGCGGTGACCCTCTGGGAAGCTCATGCTGCAGCAGGTTTGCTGGCAGAACTTGTGACCCCACTGCGGACAAATGCTGGAACAGTGTGTTCCTGAAGGACTGCACCCTGTGGAAGGGACCCACGCTGGAGTAGTTTGTGAAGAACTGCAGCCCCTGGGAAGGACTCACACTGGGGAATTTCATAGAGGGCTGTCTCTTGTGGGATGGACCACAGAGGAAGAGTGTGGGGAGTCCTTCCTCTGAGGAAGAAGGAGTGGCAGAGACAGTATGTGATGAACTGACCACAACACCCATTCCATGTCCCCCTGTGCCACTGAGGGAAAGGAGGCAGAGAAATTGGGCATGAAGTTGAGCCTGAGAAGGAGGGAGGAGTGAGGGGAAGGTGCATTTCCCATTATCTTACTCCGATTTGAGTGGCAATAAAATAAATTAATTTCCCGAAGTCGAGTCTCTTTTGCCCATGACAGTAAATGGTGAGTGACCTCTCCCTGTCCTTATCTCAACTCATGAGCCACTCATTATATTTTCACTCCCCTGATCAGCTGAGGAGGGCAGTGACAGACCAGCTTTTGTGGGCACCCAGTAACAAGCCAGGGTAAAACCACCACAACCAGATGGACACATGGGCCAAGATCCTGCTTTAATTAAACTGGTCTTTTTTTATCTTCTCCTTTCCATTTTCCCACACCCACTTAGGACAGATTTTCTTTTGATCTTTTCATTTCCCCACCTTTACCTCTTCCCCTAATCCTCACATGGAAAGGTCCATGTTCTCTTAGTTTCCCCTGACATTTGTTATCTTGCCTGTGAGACTCATGATGATGTTGTTTCCTCAGTGTCATCAGCCTCTAAGCTCTCTAAGACTATGCTCCAGTGGTCTGTTTACTGGGTTGTGAGCTCTGGGTATTTTCTCTTTCGTATTGCCTCTCTTATCTCTCATTTCTTCAAGTTTCTGCATCTAGGTATTTCATTTAGTATTTTTCTTATGTCTGCTGAGGGAGTTCGTTTGTTTGATTGTTTATGTTGAACAGTTGTTAATGGATACCCTCATAAGCCATATGTCCCTCAATTCCACATATCCACTTTATATTAATGTAATGCCAGAGTTACTAATTCTTCAGGATCTTATTTTTTGATTCCTTGATCTGTGATGGTTGCACGAATTACTTTCTTTCTACAAGGACATAATTAGTTATAGCAATTAAGGCTTTTTATAACTTTGATGTGATTATATTAAATATTAAGGATCAGAAATAAATCAAAATCTATATTTGGAAGATTTGATATAACTTGTCTTTTTTATTAAATCTGCCTATCAACTTAATTTTCTATATTTATTTACAGTTTCTTCTGTAGTTGTCAGAGCTTGTTGGTTACCTACTGCCTTTAAGTTTCAAAACACCTTGGTGAAATTGATGTGGGCTACCATTTTATTTCCTTTCTATTTATTTCACACTAAGAGACATATTGCTTCAGGAGATACCAGATCTTCATTTTGAATACCTTTACCACAGAAATACAAACTTTTCAAGCACATGAAATGAAGAGAATAAATAGAGACAGCAGCATGTCAGAGCATATCTGTGAGAAATACGATTTCTCACTAGGATATGGTTTCTCAGACTAAAGGAACACTAATGATCAGCTCTTAAGGGTGTAACTTCAGCCATCACAGTCAACTAAACAGTCTTAATGCATCTCTTCACCACCCTGTCCCCTGAGACGTCAAAATGTACTGCCATTATACTAGTTTTATTTGCAGCATATTTTTTTGGTAATAAAAGCATTTTATGAAGAAATTTTAGGGTCACGTGAAGCCCTGTTCAGAAGGAAGGATGCATATAGGAGAGTTTAACACAGCTTTCTTCTCATAGACAGACTGGGTCATGCACTTGAGATGAGCCCATACTGAACAGAGATAATGCAGTGCCAGAGAAGGCTAGAATCCTTTCTTAGGCATCTTCTTTAGCATCTCAACAGCCACCTTTGAGCCACCATCTCTGGAGGTATTTAGGGAAATGGATTAGTTTGGACTTGGCAGTGTTATGTTAATGGTTGAACTCCATGAACTTAAGGGTCTTTTCCAACCAAAAATTTTCTGTGTTTCTATTCTTCCACTCAGTAAATCTTTTTGAAGGATAGTAGCTTGCTTTTAGATGAACAATAATTTTTCTGTCAAAAACTTATAAGCAATGAGGATTGACTACAAAGAAAGCATTAATAGATTTGTGATTTCTGGTGTCTAAAAGTGCTTTGATTCAGTATATACTAAATGCATAAGAGGGCTTGAAATAAAAGTCTTATAAATATAGGAATGTTAGGAAGTTCTCATGTCATATATAGCTATTCTTTATAAAATTATATTAATTTTTACATATCCATAGTGAGTGATTCACCCTTTTAATCCAACAGAACTCAGTGTTTAGAGACAGTAGGAAACCTCTGTAGTCCCTTATAGCTCAAAAACCCCTGGGGATCTTAGGGCAGGGTAGAACTTACCCAATATTAACCATTCAGACACCATCAGATGTCACACCTAAGAGATTTGTGCAGGCTTTCTCAATTGCCAAGGCAAAGAGACACATATGTCCTGAGGACATCTTGTCCTGGGTATCTCAGACAGAATCTTAGCTGTTGATAAATTACTTTCTAGGGGTGTCTCTCTCCCTGAATGGGCTACAGATGGAGTTTTGTCAACTAGCCCAGACAAATAGCTTAACTTTCATAAGGTTAAATTTAAAGAAAATCAATCTAGTCTTTCTGACTAGCAATCCAACATTTTTTTTAATTTACTGGATTACTTCATTCATTGTGAAGTTTTAGGTAGCAGTGAGGTTCATTAAGAAAAAAAAAAGTAGTCAAGCTAATTATTTTGTTTAACCTTTTACTAGGAATGTTACCCAGTTCAGATTTTGGAGATCTAATAATTACTTTTCAAATCTGACAAAATAGAATTCTTTAATATAAGGAATCTCTTTTACTCTAGTTTATGTTGTTTTCCCAGTTGGGTACATCGTGCTATTTATATTTGTGGTTCTCCCAAGAGTGCGAATGACAGCATAACTAATCATAATTTCAGTATCAGAGACATCCACAATAATTTTGTTCTTATTCCTTATGCTGTCAGCTTTGACACCTATTTCCTTATCCTCACTCTTCACTGCTCTTCATGCTGTCATTCTCATTTGAAGAAACTTATAATTTTTCTATTACATCATAAAAAGGAGAAACAAAGAAGGTTGATGGAAAAGAAGCTCACTGCTTTCTACTAAAATTTACTTGTTTGTAGTAACTATAACCTCATATTCTTCTCCATGACCATCCTGATGCCAAACTCGCTTCAACCTAGCACTCTGATGTTACTATGTCATCAGCATTGGCATTTATTGAAGAAGTACCCATCAGTCAAAAGTTTCATTCCTCTGTCTGTGTGGGCTTGTTTAAAATGAGAAAGGCATTGTCAATATTCATTGAATTTTCATCTCTTTCTCAGCAATCATGAGTTGATTTGAACAGATAAAAATGACAGATTGAAACACTTGTTAAAAAGATTTGTTGTTTCATATCCTTACATATATTTGGTAGAAGTATAATTTTCATGTTTCTATTCCCTAGAAAAAAATATGCAGAATGAGCTTGACAAGAATTGTATGAATTTACCTGATAAAAACCCCAAACCATATCACTAGATTATAAATCCATCTAATTCAACTCTCTGTGGGATTAGGTTTGGAAATGCCTCCCAACTACCAGTTATCCTTTTAAGAGTATGCTGCCTGTTACCACTGCCATTTTTCCACACAACTTTCCATTCTACATCACTTGAACTTGCAAATAATGAACCAAATCATCTTAAACTGCAAATTAGAGTGGCTCCACTGAAGTAGAAATACCATTTATAATCTTTAATAAACATTTAAAGAGAGTTTATGGACTTACAAGGCTGAAGTGTAGTCTTAGAGTTGACAAGGTGACTTTAAAAATATGCTAGTTTTCTGTTTCAAGATGGTGCAATGCATGATTTTGATGTCATTAAATAATGGTGAAAGGGGATATTATGTACGGACAGTGGACACATCCAGCCTTTGATGAGTACTGGGACATGACTCAGAACTAAACATTACAAATTGTTGAATATTTATTACCAAATGGTCCTTTGGAAATCCTCGTGGGGCTGTGTCACAGCAGTGGTCGCAATCATCAAAATGAATAATTAGTGATTCACCTGCTAGAAAACCTGCATGACTGATAGCCTTGTGAAGCTTTTATTTGGGAAGAAAAACAGCCACAAAGTACAGGCATAGAAAGAAGTACAGGAGATCCTGATCAAGAGGGGGAAAAAAAAACCCCTGTACTGATAATAGCATACAATAAAGTGTTCAACTAGATGGCTATTTGTTACTGCAGATGCTCAGAGGATGCTTACTCCTAAAACTAGCTCCTCATCTGACCTGAATCATGGTAAGCCTGACAAGTTCCAGGTCTAATTCATGTTTTAGTCATGTCCCAGTTCATAACCTAAATTTCTACTTCTGTCACCTGCAGAGTTGTTTTCTGTTTACTTTCTCAGAGAACACTCAATGTAGTTTGATTCCAGAAAAAACCAAAACTGGGAACATCCTGTCCCTTAACTGGTCAGCTTTTATTTAGGGACACATGGAAAAAGTGTGTGTTATGTGAGTTAGCTGTTCTGGTCCTGGAATACATGCATCCTGTGCATGTGTTTTCCTAAGCCTAGGGAAAGGAAGTGCTTTTGCCTTTTTTTTTTTTTTTTCCCCCTTAATCTCAAATCATTCCACTTTACATGGGATCGATGCACATTCATTTAGCACAGAAGACAGAATGAGTGTGATTATAATGGTTGATGGATTCATCTGGGAGACAAAAAAGACCAGGCGGTCCACTTTGTGAATACTGTAATATTCAGTATTGATTAGATTAATGAAGGGTCTCCAGGTCTCTCTTTTCTTTTCTTTCCCATAGGCTTTAACTACTAGGTTCTAGAGTGAGGTTCAAGTTTCCAGTTTATAATTGAAAACAAGAAAGCATATTAACCACATGGAATGAGATGACATCTGCTTCATCCTTCTAAAATCAAGAATCTCATGAATGACACATGCTGGTCTTCCAACTCTTGTCAGCTAATTGCTCAATTACTGAATGAAATGAAGAATCTTTATTTTGTTTGTGTTTTATAAGGAATAAATATGATTTAAGTACATGAGAGAGCCCAGAAATAAATGTGAATCCCACCTGAAGACAAAGTCCTGCTTCCAGGCCAAGATGAAGGACTTGAGTTTGCAGGTGGGATTAAGAACATGCTGCTGTTTCCAGTGTTAGCTGTGATCTAGGTGATGAACCTGTTGGCTTCCCCGGCATTCAGATTAGTAACTCACAATATAAGCTCTCTTTGAGCTATAGAGGTAGGCAAAACACCTCCAACTACGCTGTCACTAGACACTTAGCTTTAAAATTAAGCCCAGAAATAATCAGAACTGACTTTTTGTTGTTCCATTCCAATTTGAACTTTGTGAAAATGGGAGTGGGATCAGTCTTCTGTATTTGATTACAAAATCCTTTTTTCCCCCTCCTCTTTTTAAATATTACAGAATTTAATTTATAGGAAATCCACTGAAGGCTGCTTTCTGATCATCCATCATGTTTTTAAGGTGCTCCTAGCCGAAGCCTCAAGAAAGGATCACAAAGAAAATATGTCTGACATGATACGGATACCTCTAAGCATGTTGTAACCCACAGTCGTCCTTTCCTGGACAAGACAGAAAAAGTTATTCCACTAAAATTAATTTGTCAAATATAAATTTCAGCTGTAAAAGCTAACAGATAGATTACTGAACGGGAAAGAATAACATACTCAAATGTTTTATTTATACACAAGGAAACAACAACACAGTTTGAGGCCTGAAATAATTGACTGCAATGATGCAAAATAACCACAAGGTGGAGAGAGACAGAGCAGAAGTACATAGATGAGTCCTGTTATAAAAGCAAATTTAAAATTATACAGCATTCCCACTGGATTTTTCTTCTGAAGGAGAAGACATTGGCTTAGTCAACAATTGTTACATGATGGTTATTGATTTGAATGGGTGATTTTGTCTTAAGGCTAACCTCTGTCAAAAACAAATGCATGGTCCGCTTAAAGAAACTGCTCAGAGCATGCAATGACAGCTATAAATATGCTAACAGGCAGATTTAGCTAAAGAAATGATTAATGGAGACTGCAAAGACCTTGTAAGAAAATAACTTTTAGCTTTAGAAATACAACAGTTCTTCCAAAAACACACTAAGAACCTGTCCTTTACCCTGCACTGTTTTTATTTTCTTCCTCATATTCAGCACAGAAAATAGGTCAGAGATCTTTTATTAGTAAAGAAAGACCAAAAGGTACAAGTTGTACAGCTGACTCAGGACAATCTAGATTTTCCTTCATTCTGGGAGTCTCAAATTCTGTGTGAAAAATAATCATCATTAAAATGTAAGGACATTTTCATTCAAGTACACCAAGGGATTTTATGTATTCAGTCCTAATGAAGAAATAAAAGTGCCTAGGGAATTGTTTCAAATCCTCCAAAGAGTATGCTTACTTATCATATATTTGTATTTTCCATTTTCCAGATTTCTGTTATGACAATTAATTTGGGATGCTGCATATGTAAAGCTACATACATTTATTGCAGCATACTGTGTATTTGAATGGTTGCTAAAATCCATGTAATATTTACTCCATGAACAGCATGAATGGTCCAAGTAAAAGCAGAATAATATAACCTCTATTTAAAAAAAAATTAGTTAGTAGATCCACAATCTACATGCATTTTTATTTCTAACGTATATAATCCTGTACCTTCCAGAGACAATTGCTATCTCATTAAAAAAAAAAAAAAAAAGTAATTTCAATTTCTGTGAGAATAAGGATCATATATGATCATGCTGTTTCAGTATGTATAGGTGTTAAGTCTCTAAGTTCTTAGCAATTTTCAAACTCATTGTCAATTTCAACTGTAGCAACATTCAAATGTGTTGGTACCTAAAAACCTCATGAAAATGCGTGCCCAAATACAAGAATTTTCATGGAAAGGCAATATCTGGCATGAGCGCTTGCCATGTAAGATATTGGAGAATCAATATGGGAAAGCTCTATTACAAATTACCTAGCTTTGGAGAAAAATTCAGGTAGACCTCACACCTTATTAAAAAAAGAATCTATCCCTCAGTCCAGGTTCTTCTGTCATGTGCAAGCTTTACTGTCAAAAAAAAAAAAAAAAAAAAAGGAGACTTGTACATTTCAATACTCCTGAAATTTTATAAAGCCATTCCTTCCCTCCCTGCCCCGCCATTTCCTGATGCCTAAGAACATGTGGATTCCAGTGGAAACTTTAATTCTATTCATTTATAAATGGAGTGAGCCAGAAGGTAGAAGTTCATAGAATGCAAAGCTTCTTAGTTGATAACTGAACTTTTTGTTTAGTGCATGAGTTTGTTTTTCACTGCATATCACTTTGCCATGCTATTTCAGTAGCAGCTACCACCTAAAAAGAGTTTATCAAAACTATGGTAAAACTGTCATAGATTTTGTGAAAGGCAGTAAAAGCACATAGAATCAGCATAATGCATCAAGCAACTCACAGAGCAGCTAAGGTGAGAGGGTATTTCAAAGAGTATTTTAACATTGAAAGAAAGGAATATACAGAACATCCTAAACATCATAAAATCTAATTTTTACATAATCTACAGAAGGACAGCCATGCCTGTATCCTGCATTGACTTTGTCATCCTTCCTACTAAGAAGCTCTTTATCAGTTATTGTTGCAATAACAATTCCTTCCAATGCTCTTCATGCATCCAAAATTCAAAAGAATGGTCTATTGGTTAGATCCTTGGAAGGAACTGGATCCTAGAATTTCTTTTCCCTAATAAGAAATTCACTTTTAATTACTAGTTTACTTCAAAAATATATCTTAAATGTTATTTATATCTGGCAGTAATCTCAAAGAAATTTTAAAAAATTATTCTGAGACTAAGATATTTTTTGTGTTTTTCTGGACAATATTTATTATCTGTGGAGTGCTTTCTGTGTTTCAATGAATTGCTTTTTTTAGAAATACAAAAAGGTTCTATCACCTTTTCAGCTGACCCTATGACAAGTAAATTGTCAGTAAATTTCACTCACTCCCCTTCAGACCACTTTATGCAGCTCAAGTTTACACGTTGGAGAGTCTTTGATACTTAGTTCAGTGTTCATTATTTCTAATTGCCAAGCCACTAAATATTCTTGGAATGTATTTCTCTGTCTATTCACATACTGCTTGGTATCTGTTTCTGCCTAAAAATTATACACAAACATTTTTTAAAAAATATAGTAATATATGAATGAGGAACGAATAATGAAAAGTTCTAGTACAGATATTCTCATAAGTATCAGTTCCTCCCTTTCTTTTCTCTGCTGATTTCCAGAACCTGCCCATCACTACTCTGACCTCTTTCCTCCCCTCTCTCATGCGTGCAAAGAACTGTCAGGAAAATTACCTATGACCTAAACTTTTACTTTGTCCCAGAAATTGAGCCTGGTCTCCTCCAGGGAGAGAAAATGATGTTGTTACAGAGGTTTCCCTACATCCTTCTGAATTTGAGCTATACACCTCTTTACAGGGCAGAACTCAAGTGATAAGACAAGAAACAAGTCCCTCTCAAACATGAGGGGCAAGCACGGACCAGGTGGATAAACAGACTTTCTTTTCACTTCTTCAAAAAATGGTCTGCTCTTCATTGTATTTATTGTCAAAGAGAAAAGACAGGAAGAGGTGGACAGGCAAGAAAGAGTGAAGGAAAAAGACAAAGGACTGATTACATTTTTCTGTGCTTTCTTTTCTGTATCAAAGTATCTGTCCTAGGTCCAGCACTAAACTAAGTACTGATACTCTCAGAACAAAATTTTCAGCTTTCTTGATCTGTGCAAGTCTAGGCTAAGCATTTTGTTGTAGGCATCGACTCTGAAAAATGTCATGGATATATATGAAATATATCCCTGTAGGCCAGATTTCTGTTCTTCCCATAAACCAGATGCCTTATTCATAAACAAATGCAAATATAATTTAATGTCTGCAGATGTGCTTTCATTCACTCCCCTTCCCAAGTCAAGTTTCAAATAAACATTCCTTTTTACAAGAGTTAAAAAGTAAAGAGTTACTACTTAAGTTCAATGTGGTGTATTTCCTAGGTATGTTTATGTTTAACCATTCACATTTGGAGGTATTCATTGTACCTTTTATTTGGGTATTAAATGTGTCCATCTCATTATACCCTTGGTGTCTGATCCATAGAAACTATGAATCGTGTTCTGCTCTGGAAACAGAGCAAGAGATTTTGTACCACACAGGAGACACGGTGCAGAAAAGCAATTGGCTATAATCACTTGCAGGTATATAAATGCATTTTTTATATATTCAGCACATTTTGAAACTAGCTAGCTTGTGTTCTGGCAGTACGGAGCTGCTGCAGGAGCAGCAGATCAAAGCAGGTTTCAAATTATTTCAAGAGGTAACACAGATTATTTCACTCTAATCTTTCAATGGCTGCATCTGACTTTCTAGCCTTATGCTCCTGCATATCTCTTCGATGAATTCATTGTCCTTTACCCTGTTTTAGATCATATATGTTCAGTACCTAATGTGTGAGCCTGCCTAAAATGAAGCTGTGAAAATTACAACAAAAATGAATCGGATTAGATTTTATTATTATAATTTTAGTGGTTTGAGAATGAAAAAATCATGTACACTGTGTGCTTGCTTTTTACCATAATGAAAAAGTGAAATTACAACAGCATGAAAAGTGGACTATTGCAGATTATTTTTTTAATTGTTTATAGATGCAAAGATAAACAATAATTGAATTGACATTTCAGGAAGATGTTATTAAGGCATTTATTAACCTGGATAGCAGGAAAATTCAATTTCCAATGGCCTTTCTCTTGTGCAGACTTTACAGACATTGAAGTCTATAAAGAATAAATTACAGAACAATTTGGGAATTCAGCAGCAACAGATCAGCAAAACTGGATGATATTTACCAAAGAGACCAGAAGAAACACAGTGTAACTGGCACTAACACCATATAACTTAAAAGATCAGAGGTACTCCTAACTGTAGAAAGGTCTTTCTGAGCTATCTCTTTTCTAGGAAAGATAGTCCATTGAGAATGGAGAAGCAGAACCTGGGCATTTTAGTGTTGCAATTTCTAATTTTCTTGTCTCTGTAACTACTATGGGTTGAGTGGTGGCTGGCGTTTGAAAAACCCATGTTCCCGCTTAGTTCTCTTCCTGGCTTATGTAATTCTATACCCTCTGTAATTCCATAAAATTTAATGATTGGATAGGGAAGTGGAGATCTGTGCATAGGATGTATCTACTCCTTTGCTCTGCACAGACTGGGTGAGTGTAGATCCATGAAAAATGTGTAACTGAAGTCCCAACAGTATTTTGCAAAAAGTGAACGAATTTAAGGGTAAGTGCATGGCCACAATAGCAGAAACACACAGAAAGGCTTTTCCACATTCCTGATTCATGATTTATGGAGCTTTATGTGAACTATGTTTCTGAAAGTGCCTCTGGAAATGCTGGAATATCCCAGAGTGGAGCAGGCCTATCTGCTATAGGTGCACTGTATCTCTCCCATGAAAAAGTCAGGATACTCAATAATCCCAGAAAAAGACTGTGCTTGGGAGTTGTATTTTTATTGACCTTTTTCATTTTCCATAAAATTCCAGTGGCAAATAGTTGTTAATATTGAGTGAATGAAGTTGTTCAAGTTGTACTAAATTTTGAAGGCTTTCAATACACTCTCCTACAGTTTGTGAAGCAGTTCTACTCCTAATTAGCATGGCTGTTGGCACAACACATCAATGGAGATGCCAGGGACAGAGAGCTGGTTTGTACAGAAGACTGCTGCTGCAAAACATTTACATACATGCTTAATTTTAACCACCATAATTTTAACCCTATATATGAGTCAACATCTGTACAAGGAAAAGTTTGCTGGATCAAAGAAAGATTACTGGTAGCCTGAAGAACCTGGAAAACTTAGAGATTTCAGAGGCTTCTCTCTCAAAAAAGAACTATATTTACACCCAGATAAGCCATATGCACCTGCAAAAAGCTTAAACATAATGTCTATGATCTTTTTCTTTTAATTGTTATTAAAAAGTAAGGTGGATAGACATGTTGAAATCTCGCTTTCTTGACTGTAATGGTGTAATAGCTTATGTTCTTAAAACTGGTGTTCACATTCCTAAAAGCATCTTGTTCATACTACCACAGGTTTGCAGAACTTGGGAAGTAAAGTGATTTTTTTTCTCCCACTTCTTTGCCATTTAGACCATATTGTAAGGCACTGGTGGATTACATTTTATGGTTGCTGCTGGTCTACTCAGACATTACTGCGTCTCCTGCTGCAGTGTAAACTGAGGGCAAAATTGAAGTTTCTGGTGGTTTATTTACAATTTTGTTTGCCCTGTCAAATGTAAGATTTAAAAATGTAAATTTTTTTGTTCTATTCAGCAAGATTCTGTGCAAGAATGTGTGAGTGCAGGTATTTTCTGAATATTACCACACTGAAAACTTTCAAAAACAGTTTGATATTGAGAAGTCTAATATTAAAGATAGTCTAAGAGCTCTAAGCTCATCTAAATCCTATATTGTCTAGGAAGAAATATGTCCACAATTACAGCCACAATTTTAACCTTGTTAAATCTAAACTGAAAATCTCATGCCAGCTAATTCTAATCCTTAACACTAAATTCTAGTTTAAATTTAATTCAGACTTTCCTGGCTCATCCATTCTCTCATAACCTCTAGAAAGTAAAGAAACAATAAACATTAGAGGATTAATATTGAAAGCCTATTAAGAGAGCTAGCTCACACTTAAAAAACAATTTAGTATTTCATAACTGGAATTGGATTTAGTAATATTTGCCATTGGGAATGAGCTTTTGCTTCTACAAATCTAATTCCAACATAAAATATATGCATCTCTTTTTATCTCAAATGCAAATAAATTGCACAACCTAAGCTCTGAATTTAATGAAAAAGATGTTTTGAAGTCTTAATTATAATTACATTCCAGAACTCCAAATAAAGCTTTATGTGTGCACCTTTGTGCAGAACTTAGCTCAGAGACTGATTCAGATTAACTTCTGATCAGGAACATTGCTGTTTTTTCATGGGGGAGGACTTTTTGTTAGTTAGTTAGTTAGTTAGTTTGTTTGTTTGTTTATTTGTTTTGCTTCTGTATGAAACTCAACCAAGATATACATTTGACATTTGGTGGGGAGTCAAAAGTCACTTGAAACGAAAACTTCCTCTAGCTCTGGTCAAACCAGTCCTCCACTTTATGAGCTTGCCCTTCTTCCAGATGGAACAATTTTGGAAAAAGGGGTAGGTAGTGCTACAAATGCCTAGCTAGATACATACATTAGTAACCAGTCCACCACTTTTCTAAAACATTTCTGCTGCTGCAACCCCATGACCTCACACATATAATTCATTCACTAGGGCTTTTTAGTAGAATCTATGTCAGTCAGGTTAAAGCTTTATCCAGGCACCAAAGAGAGCCCTAGATATGCGGTAGGAAAGCAAACACTTTTCCTGGTAATTCTGTCCAGAGCTTTGTCTACAAACAAATTCCTGGAGATAAAAACTTGTTATTTTGTGGAGCTCTTTGTTGATTTTATTTTATGGTTCTGTCTATTTTTATCTTGTCTGGTTCTATTTAATTTGAGCCTAGTTCTGCAGAACCATGCACGGGGACTACTCATTTCTACCTGCAAACATCTGCCATTAGGATTTTAGTGAGGGTTTCACTCATTCTTTATCATTTCTTTCCTACATGCTACGTACCATATTGGGTTCAAGACAAAGGAAAATTAGTCCTTGTATAATTTATGCTTGTACAGGGACAGATTGTCCTCTGGTGTAGCTCTGTGGTTGCTAACAGAGAGATGCCAACTTAGTCCGCTGAGGATGTGACTTCCTGCAGTCAGCATGGAGGTAACTGTAAGCAAGATGACTTTCAGGAAGAATTATATGCATTCATCATTTAAGAATGTCTTTGTGAGATTAAAACAGGAAGAATGTATCATTTTAATGTTTATGTTTTCTTCAGTCTTTAATATCTGTACTTCTCAAGATTGTCTCTCTGCATATAAACACATAACCATGCATACATATCCAAATACACTTATAAACAAATATCACGTCTGCAGTGATCTAAAAATACTGACATGAGTGACAACCCCAGAGGGAAAATAACAAAGAGACTGAAGAAGTCTGTATCCTGAATCCCTATATAATCTCATTATAGTAAAATAGAAAACACTAAAGGAGAATTCTCTCCGGAGAATAACAGAATAACAGCGGAGAAGACAACGGGCAGGTTATACAATAAGTTTTTCACTTCTTTAATGTGCTATACTGTTTTAGCATCTACACACTATTTTTCTTGTGTATTTCCTCAAGCAAGTGATTATTTAAAGTATCTATTTAAAAGCAAAAACAAATGTTGCAGACTGTTATGGAACAATAACACAAAGGAACTCATAATTTTATGTTACCTTTCACATATGTAAGAAAAACAAGATGACCTTAGAAACCTGTCTTTTTCCTAATTGTGATTTTAGTTTTTCGGGTTTTTTTTATGCAAGTAATATACACAATAGGTAGAAAGAAGCCAAAACAATTAATCATAGAACTGTCTGATGGCAAAAGAAAGATCAATCACTAGAGAAAGGTACAAAAGAAAAAGAGTTTGATGAAGAGAGACCAATTCTTCATTCTTTTCTTTTTATTCTCAATATGAAACAGAGAAGGGAATCATTTTCCTTCTAAGTTTAAAGGAATCACTAAGTAACCAAAGGGTATAATGACAGAAAGTCACAAAGTAAATTATATTAATTATAAAATGTTAAACAGTCACTCTCTTGCCTGGTAAGAAAAAAAATACAAACAAAAAAGTTGCAACTTTTCAAGGTATATAAACAAAATCCCATGCTCAGATTAAAACATGTGACCATGTGAAAAAGTGTTTAATCATTTCAAGCAGGTTTAGTAGGCATATGTCCCTTTCACAAAAGGCACACAATAGCTGGCACCCCTCGGTGATTCCTGCTCTGCTAAGAACGAGAACAGATTGAATGCAGATGAAGATCAAACCAGCCTCACATCTCTAGAAGTGGTGAGTGAAGGTTAGAAAATGTAGATAGAGCAGTGCAGGAGAGCAACAAAGCTGTTGTACGTGCTGCCAGGCAAAGGTTTTATAAGCTCGGCGTGAGACTTATTGGTATTTACTTCACAAGCAGAGTGGTGAATTGCAAAACAAAGCATGCCCCAGAGATGCTCTGGAGGAAAACTTTCAAACTTGAGTATGCCTGGAAAAGAAAAAGAAAAATGATTCAATAGGGAAAGCACTAAGTTTGATATATCTGATCACAGTTCTGTGCTCAGTCACAGGCTTTCTGCTTCATCAGGTCAAATACATGGATTAGATTCTTGAGACAGACATATTTAGATACAAAAATATGGAATCTGCATATAGATCTTGAAAGTATCCACATTTCTCTTACTGAATGTGCATAATTCTGCCTAAATCCTTAGAACAAGTTTTGCATGTCTTTGTAACAGCAAATTTTCAAAACTTTTGCCCAGTTGGCCTTCATATGTATAAACACTAATAATTACCACAGCCGCACTTCTTGTCTTCTTCCTCCTCCACCTCCACCCACTCCAAAATACCACCACAGGGCACATCACCTTCATTGTCTCCCTGGGAATCAGAAGTTCAATTTCATGCTTCTTCCCTTAATGAAGGGATGTTCTTCTGACTCTGAGCCGAGTGCCTTAGCTAACAGCTTTCTTACACTCGTGAGAAGCCAACATTTATTATGCAGATTATTCTAGACGTTAAAACACTTGTTTAAAAAAGGAGATAGAGGGAAGATGTGCAGTTCTGAATGTGAGACAGATAGGGTTGGTCTTTCCGTTTGCCTGCTGACCCTTTTCCATATTTTACATACCTCCTTAGAACCAGATATAAACTTAAAATGTGTTGCATTGATACATTGGGCCTACTTACCTCTGGAAGTATCACTTAGACCTCATCATGCTTACATTTCAGTGTCAACATATTTTCACTCTGAGGACCTTCAAACATTATTTCTCCTATATATTTTTCCTCTGCTGTACCCAGCAAAAACATTGGTGTACAAATTTTAAAAACAGGGTTTTTCCACCAATTTTTGTAGAGTTTTTTTTTTGGTGTTTTGCTACTTTTTTTTTTTCTTACCGGTAGGTCTACTGCTGAGATCCATGGGAAAATACCTATTGCTACTTATTATATTAATTACTGGATTAACATCCTTTTCTGTTTCACTCACTTCCTGAAATTTCTGTATATCCATCCCCAAGACATTTTGTGATCTCAATTGACAGTGATTGTCTTGACGAATTTCTGGAATCTTCAAAGCAAACAACATCTTGAAATGACTGTGATAAAGGAACACTTCAAGCCAGTTTTTACACACAATTTGCCTGGTAATTGCTTTCCTGTTAATGGCACGGGCAGTGACTTTCTGTAACAACTGTATATGAACTAAAGTTTAAATTTACGCTATCCAGTTCTGGAATTATATTCCATACTGGTCCATGTGCTCATGTTCTAACTCCAACATTGCAAATTTACATGTTAAACTGATACTGTCTACAGCTTCCTCACAGGACAAAGCTGAGGTGCAGGTACAGATCATTTATCTCTGAGACCACTACAGTATCCAAGGGAATGACCTGAAACTGAGTCAGGGGAGGTTTAGGTTGGATATAAGGAAAAGGTTCACCACCCAGAGGGTGATTGAGCACTGGAGAAGCTCCTCAGGGAAGTGGTCACAGCACCAAGCCTGACAGAGTTCAAGAAGTGTTTGGACACTGCTCTTGGGCAAATGGCGTGACTCTTCAGGTTGTACTCTGCAGGGTCAGGAGCTGGGCTTTGATGATCCTGGTGGGTCCCTTCCCAGCTCAGGATATTCTATGATTCTATGATACAGTGGCACACTGGAAGTCTTTTCTTAAAGCAATTACCTGAATTCAGTTTATACACATAATATTTATAACCTTGTGTTTCAAAATACGACAATATTATGCATTAAATCTACACCTACCTCTGCATGGCTTTTGATTTTTCACAATATTAAGAAGTTTTGATGGTCTATTGTTGCATTTCTCTTTCATTTGTGTGCCTTTTTTCCAATCTCAGGATTTTGTTCTGTGTGAATATCTGTCAGTTCACACATAAAGATGCATTTTGTGAACCTGTAAAATTCCAAACTAAACCTCTGAAGTTTTTCAAATAATTACAGGCACTATCTCTTTTTTCTGCATTGTGTTAGGTCTGTTTTGGTTTTTATTTGACACTTTTCATTTCAGTATTAGGCTCTATAATGTTCCAACATATTCCAGATTTTACTCAGCAGTAATTCTATGCCTCAATTTCCATATCACAAAAGCTTCAAGCATCCAAAGAGATACAGTAATTTTCCAAACACTGCATGCTTTACTAAAGGTTTTTATACTGCATGGAACACTTTGAAATCTAGAGTGCAGGACTTTCTATTCCCAAAAAGGATTTTCAAATTTGTTTTTTATAAAAAGTACCACTTTTGGTAAGATACCTACATCCAGTTTCAGTCTAGGAAATTCTAGATTAAGTCTTCATTTTTAACACATTTCAGAATTTACACATTCTGAGAAAAGATTCAGTGATTACTCTCAGAATATTCTGGCACAAAAGGATGGTCTTGCCAGGGGAATATAACCATGTAAGCAACTAGCTAGGCTGATTGCAGATAAGCAGTTGCTCTTGACACTAAGCAATTATAATAATTATGGGATATGTTTATCTCATTTAAAGAACTTAATTCTGACTGTTTACAAAAATGTCTGTTGTAACTGCTTACATAACTTACAACTCCTGTTCAGTATCTGGATCTATTTTGCATTGTGTATTTCAAGAATTTTGACTTGTTAAATTTGGTCTGTGTCACAAAGAGAAAGAGTGGTGATTTTCAACTGGAGGAAACCTTCCCAGAAAAAAATAATTGCTAACAACTAACTGTTCTGGTATAGTATGGAACACCATAATGTATATGATCTTGCTGTGACTGGAATCTAAATTCTCAAATGAAGACTCTTTGTAAAGAAAAGCAGAAAATGTTCTGTGGAGGAAAGACAGAGTGAAGCCAGCAGCAAGCTGGGTTAGCCGTGATGCTTTCATGGTAGCATCCAACATGAGGTGGATAGGACTCAGCCAGAAGCATGGGATGAGGTTATCAGTGCACAGTAACAGCATTGTTCCAGCTTGTGAAGAACTCCACAAATAAAAATTTTGACGATAGATATTTTATGCAAAAGTTCATTTTACAAAGCTTACTTACAGTTGAGATAAGCTGGACAAAGAAAACTGGCCAGCCTTTTCAGTTCTAAGTGATATTTAATAACAGAAAGTTACTTCTTTGGGTAAATCTCTACTTCTCTTGTGCTGTCTCACAGGAAAATAGTTGATTTTCTCAGTCTTTAACCAGCTCTTGGATTGTTAAAATTTTCTTACTTTATGGTGCTCAAATAATTAAACTCTGAACCATACTCTCTACAGCCATCTGAGTTTCTGGGAGGCAATTAATGAGAAACTGAGCAGAGTCTTGGGAGTGTCTTCAGTGAAGTTGGTCTCCAGAACAATTGGTCTGTTGTCCAAAGCTTTTGGTCCAAGATGATATGAATTCTCCTATGCCAAAAGAAGAGAGATTTTTACAAGGTTGGCAGTTCCAAAAAGGTGATCCACTTGAGCTATCACAAAATGTTATTGTTCAGTAATAATATTTGCAGTAAATAACGGAGGACTATTACTTTATTTCCACTTTTCTTTTTTTCATTCTTTTGTCTTTCAGTATTTGAGACATGAGAATTTAGGAATAGGACATTAAATAATAACATATTATCAGAGTGTTATTCCTTTATGTCTTATCAAAATTATCACATTGGAAATGTAGAGGAATTTCACCTCTTAAGAATGTGTTTCACTGAAAAATAGCACAGTTGAAATATGCTGACCAATTTTAAAAGGCATTGGCTTTTACTTGTACACAAATTCTACCAACGGAGACCAGAAGATATTAAGAATATTAGAAAGCAGAAAAAAATGGCAAAAAATGTAGTTGCTGTCACAGAATCAGAATGCATTGTAATTTGTGAAATCTAAAAGTATGGTTTTAATAGTACTACATAAATTATAATTATTTGGGGCGATCTATGGAGATGTAAGTATAGGCAAAGAAAATTAGAATATGAATAATGTCCTAGAAACATTATACAAATTCCAGAGGAGTGAACTATCTCTAACACCCATCTAATCAAAACTACATCTATTATATTTCTGAACAGAAATAGCAAGATCTCTAGTTGAAAATAATTAATTGGGAAAAATCTCAGTAATAGTCCTTACTTTGGAGCAATTATGTCTAGCAGATCATTCAGGAAAGCAGGTGCAAACTTGCATTGTTAGAGGATATTTCAGAGCTTTCTTTTTTGTTAGTGAAGCAAAAGCCATCACACATATTCTAATGGTTTTCATGATCTAAGAAGAAAAATCCTCGTGATAAGAGGCCATCTAAATTACATGTAATTCTGCTCTTTTAGTGATCAATTAACAAAATAGCATCAGAATACAAATTGTATTAAAAGAAGTGTGTTGTTCTTTTTTTAACAGAAACAAGCCAGTAAGACCTTAGAATATTTAGGCTTCTTGGAAGCTGTAACAGTATGCAGTTATAGCAAGTTCAAGAGTTGTAAGGTTCACCAGCTAAGTTGAAAGTAAAACATGTTTGTTGGACTCTAAAAATAATGTCCTGATGATCAACTTCAGTTTTAAAATACTGATATTTATTTTTTGGATATCAAAGGTTTTAAAGGACTCAACAAAACACAACATTCCTGAAAACAATTTGCAGAATGCTGCCTCCCGTATTAAGCATAAGAAACAAATAACTTTGTAGGCATACACTTATATTTATGACCATCATTTAACAGACAAACATTGCTTTAAGTTTTCAGGTGTTTTAAAGGAACTAACATGTGCTGTGTGTGTTGGCAAATGCTTTGCAATAGTTTTTGTGATTATTCTGTGTCTCTTATACTTAATGTCACCACTGTACCTTGTACTCCTAAGCAGCTGTCATGACAAGAACAGTTCAAACACTTGCCAGCTACTTTGTACTCTGCCTATCTGGACAGGGAGCACAGCAGAGCTATAAAGAATGTCTGCATTAGTCTTGCATTAATCTGGCTTTATTACACCAAAAAACGTGGATCTTTTTATTAATTTTGTTATGAGCAAAGGTAAAAAGTATTGATTTTAGGTGTCGTGTGGATATTAAAAACCCTTAAACAACATATAAAAATGTTTATTTGAAAATGTTGCATTCAATATAAATTTGTTGGCCATTTGAATTATATTGATTGTTGGGGCTTTTTTCTTAAAGACAAGCCTAGTTTTGGCAAGTATTTAAAAGCATGGACAAAAGTAATTGTCTCAAGACCCAAACTTGTTGGGTTATTTTTGAAACTACTAAATAATAAGTACACAGCTTTCTTAGTGTTTTATTTCAAAAAAATTGAATTTGCACTGCAGACTATTTAATGAACAAAAAATAGATTAAATATATTTGTTTTGAAGATGAAAGGATCTGTATACATATTGTCTGTCAAATTATTGTAATTGCCACTTGTTTACCTTGCTGCAAATTACATGTTTCAGAATATAAATAATGCCCTTCCAGAGTTATTCTGACCATGGTAGCAATCTCCGTACTGAATACCAAATCAAGAGCAAATCATTAGATTAATGTCAATGTAAAAATGATGCAACATGAAATTGAACTCACAGTCCAGTTGTTTACATTTCACACATTCATGAGGGTAAAAGAAACTTCTCTTTTCTTACTGTATTTGCCAAGTCTATCTCTTAGTGTGCTAAAAAGAAAAAAAAAACACCAAAAAAACAACAACAACAAAAAAAACAAGCCCCTAGCATTTATTTTTATACCACAAGTTGAAAATCAACTGTTCTGAACAATAACAACAAAAATTACAAAATGTTGAGAATCTCGACACTCAAGTGCTTTTCATGAGCTTAAGTTTTGTTTGCATCATTCCTTTTGATTTGTTTTGTGGGATAACTTAGAGTAAGCATGAAATCAAACAATGAAGACTAGACAACTTCAGGAAACACTAGATGATTAAAACAATATATTTTCCTTCATGCATTCGTACAGGTAAAACCATATTTTGTGGAGACAATAACAGCTATACAGAGAGCTTACTGAGCAAACTCATATCTTTTCACAGCTATACAGAGAGCTTACTGAGCAAACTTGTATCTTTTCAAAGTATAAAGTAACCAGAGGTATAGGAAAAATTGTGTAAATTAAATCAGTCAGGGCAATTCATGCAGCAAAATACAAATAAATTATGTAGGTATTTCATGCTTTTCTTGATCAAGTCCATAGCCTCTGAAAGACATTTGTCTTAACAGATTTCAAAGCAAGGTGTGCTTCCATCTTCAGAAAGAGAGAAGAGGTGACTCCTTTCAAAGGAGCACGCAATAGCCCTAGACATGACCCTTACTCTATTCAAATTAATAGCTCTCTGAAGCTATTTCTTTGCACGAGCATTTCCTGATCTCATTAACCATTACATCTGTGGAACCAATTGAACAAGAAGACTTATGGCCTTGTTCAAAGCTGAATTTGTTTTTTTCTCACACAATAATATGGTATCATTATCAAGAGTAATGAAATGCCAGTTGATTGATTTTTGCTGCAGAAGAAAGAATTATGTGGGAATTTAAGGAAAAAAACCCTCTCTTATTCTTATTCAATAAAGCTTGAAATGGAGCCTGAGGAAGAGCAGATGACTTTATGCTGCTACTGTCTGAAAGCAGTGACTTCTATAAAGCGTACCATGAATAGCAGGTGTTATTTGAAAGAGGGAACAGGAGGTGAAGTTTGATACAAGAATGTTAATTACTCTCAACAGTGTTCAAATATAAATATTTTTAGTCTCCCTCTTTATCATGAATAGAAAGGCTCTAATAAATGTCTTAAATATGTTGCTCAGATGTCTATTTAGACTCCAGTCTCTCCACTTCTTTTTTTCCCATTCATCTTTCACCCTAATGAATTTAGTTCAGAAAGCACTTCATCATGTCATTGAATACACTGGGACCAACCAGGATCATTGGGTTGAATTCCTGATTCCATTCAGGACAACCTAAAAATTAAGCTATATATCTAAGAGCGTTCAAATGTTTCTCAAGCACTTACAGGTGGGGACAGGGCCACGGACCATTTCTCTGGAGAATTTTTTCCTGTTCTAGACCACTTTCTCAGTGAAGAAAATTTTCCAAATATCCAGTCTGGACTTCTCCTGACACAGATTTAAGACATCCTTCACCTCCTATCATGGGACAGCAGAGAAGCACCTCCGTCTTTTCTCCCCCTCATTACCAAGTACTAGGTAGCAGAGGTGACCCCTCAGTTTCCTCTAAGCAGAACAAACCTGTATCCTCAGCCTCTTCTCCGAAGTAACACCTTCTAGACCTTTCTCCATCTTTCTTGCCCTCTTTTGGACACAAACTAGTATTTTTAAATCCTTATATTATAGGGTCCGGAACAGCACACCTACTAGAGGTGAGGCCGTACCAGTGCTGAGTGTAGTGGGACAATCACTCCTTTCCACCAGGGACTGTAAGGTGCTTAATGCACCACAGGATACTGCTGGCTCATCTGGCTCCTGGGGCACATTGTTCACTCGTGTTGAGCTCACCATCAACCAAATTACCCCAGATTCCTTCCTGCAGGGCTGCACTTCAGCCACTTGTCCCTCAGTCTACATTTACATCCAGGATTACACTTTCCCAGATGCAGAATCTGATATTTGTTGTTAATTTATGCCATTGAAGGTATAGAGATGCTCATATATAACCTTAAACACCTGTGTAAACACTTTGTGGTGACATGTACCAAAGAACTTTTCATCTGTTCCATTAAAAGCTTTTTTTTTAAAAAAAAACAAATCTCACTCAGCATCCTTTCCAGCAGCTCATCCCACTGATTTTGTTTTTTCCCATTTTATAGACCTAGCTTTTGTTAGCAACTGAAAAAACAAACAAAACACTCATAATAAGAAAAGAATAGGGTCTGGAAATTATGCCAAAAAATATTGGGGGTTTTTTACCCCCAAAAAAATGATACACGATGATTACCATTTTCTTCTTATACCATTCTACTTCTAACAGGGGAATGTGAGAATGGCATTAGAGTTTCTGCAGGGAGGAATCTTGGACTATTTATTCAAGAAAGGCAAAAAATGCAGGAGGATATGATGCAGGTATAGAAAAAGCTACAAGTAGACTAGCAAAAGTGGTACAAATATTTCTATTTACTCATTTAGGTGATGGAAAAGAAAGAAACACTGCACTTAGTACAGCCCTCTGGGTTTTCTTCCCTGTCTTAATCCAGCCAGAGGTCTTTGTAAGAACAAAAACTAAAATTTTAATGTTTATAAATTATTTAAAAATCACAGTTTCTACCAGATACTGGTAACTGACAAGAGTCAGGAAAATTTAAATTTTCCAAATATGATAGCACCAGACACCATTCTAGATAAGATCTGTGGTTTTGTGTTGTCCATTAGCTTCCTATGCCACTAAGCAACTTCAGAAAATCCCTGTTACAGACAATTAGAAGCTAATCACCACCAGGAAAAGTCTCCTTTCTAACCCCTGCTCCATTTTAACTCCTGAAGAATTATGTTTCTTCTCCTTTCAAAAGCATTAATTACTGATAGGATTCTTCTAATTCACATACATTCCCCACCTTCTTTTGATTTCCATCTATCCGTTGTCCTGTCTATATCCTGTGGTAATGAGCTCCACAGCCATGTCCTGGTTTGTTGAAAATACTTGGTTCCATTTGGAATTTGTTTCAGTTTTATTGTATGCCTTCTCATTTCTGAAGTGTAGTATAGGGCACCTTCACTTTCTTTAACAATGTATTTCTTCACATATCTGTCTCACTTATTTGTGCTCAATGGACTAGCCTCAGAAAATTAGCTACGAAAAGTCTTTAGATTTCAACTTTCAATGCTTATATTCAACAGCTTTCATACCTGTGTACAATTTTACATTCTTCACAAACAAAACAATGAGGAAGGCACTTTTCATGGGGTCAAATATGCTTGATTAGAACAATATCTCAGCTTTTGCCAAAAAATAACTACAATATTATTCTAAAACATTTTCTAATTATTGTTTTATATGTGTATTTATGTATATATGTATATATTTATACATTTCTTGCATAACTTCATTCTTTGGATGATTATCTCACATTTTCAAACTGCAACTAAATCAGAAACTTATCAATACATATTCAGATTATATCACAATGGGCCTATACACTACTTAATTTCCC
Source organism: Orthonyx spaldingii (assembly GCA_013397795.1). NCBI lineage: Eukaryota > Metazoa > Chordata > Aves > Passeriformes > Orthonychidae > Orthonyx > Orthonyx spaldingii. The sequence continues at coordinate 27,495 of VZTJ01000581.1, read as the reverse complement.
AAACACTCGGAAAATATTAAATTACCTGTTGCTGTGATTGGTCCCAGATCTTCACACTGTAAAATTAAAAATCTAAAAATGTATTAAGATATTCTCACAACTTTGCTGTGCTGTAACAGAGGGCATGAAGAATTCTGATTTTTTAGAAGTGCGGCATTTTCTTGTGAATTCTTCAAGAAACAGTAATGAAAAAAACAAGCAAAAGAAGTATATGGGGAAAAATGTGGTTGATATTGATGGAAAGCTTATTTCTGCACAATGAACTGTAAAAAATGTTCAAGAACTGCTCCTCTTTGAAAAAAATATGACCTCCTGTAATACTGCCACAGTCAAATAGACCTTTAGTGAACTTCTGAGCAAATAATCATCATGTGAGTTGAAAGTGCCTAAGGTCAGTTTTAACTGAAGCACCAAATTTCTATAGAATTTCAAGTGAGGTTAGAAGAATTAATTCAGAATATAAATANTCTTCGCTCTTTCTCTTTATTCTTTTTCTTATTTTGAATATACATATTTAGGTTGCATAGTGGTAGGTTTCCAGGCAAATAAGAAACTCAAGGGGGAAAATTTATTCATCAATTAATTGCAGTAGGAATTCTATATAGTACCTGTGCTTAAATTCAAAGGCAAGAAACTCGTTATCTGTGAAGAGGAAAAGTAAAAATATGCTGAGCATGCCTCTCCATGTTAATTATCTTGGTTACATCTACAACCTTGCACATTTGTATGCTCACCTTGTCATTTCATAGAATCTGAACCCCTGATATTGAACAGCAGGTGCAGGGGGAAAGTATAAAAGAAAGTTAAATCAAAGATAGGATTGAGGGTCTTGTGGTGATGACACTAGGAAAACAGGAGATCTAAAGTCAGTTCTCGATTTCGCTGTGTATGCACTGAAGAGCAAGTCTCATTTCCTTCTGCTAATCTTTCTCATCCATAAAACACTGATGATACTACTTTATTCAAACTTTTTTTTTTTTTTAGTCAGTTTGTCAGTTTATGAACTTTTAGGTGGGAAGAGATGTGTCTTACTGGTGGCTTATGTGGAGCTGAGCACACAGGGACTTGTCAGCTGAGAATTCTCAGCTCTAGCAGAATACTGGAAAGCAATAACAGGCAAAGCAGAATAAAGATGTTCCTATTTCAAGCATCAAGTACAGACAGGTATAATGTTACTGAATTTAAATGGGCAACTGAAGGGAGAATAGCAATCAACACAACAGCAACTACTTATCTTTCAGAGAGCTTTAAAACAGAGAAAGTGAAAGAAAGATCTTACAGCTATTACATATTTCTAATTTATTTCCTAAGCCTGAGTGTCAGTGGTTAACGAATCGTGTTTTGATTGTAGTTATGTGATGTACTTCATGTTTCCAAGTTTCTGGTTTCCCTTTCTTATATGCATGTGTATGTTGATATATATGCATACATATGTAAAAATTAATATAATATATACATGGTGAATCTATATGCATATTTAGTACTGAAGTATGTTTCTGTCTAGAACAACAGGCATTTCCTTTTAATTTGTTAATGAGGACACATTAGATGTGATGGGATTAAAGTGGTTGATCTGAACAATCTGCCTGCAGTTGCTGAACGTGTTGAAAGGTCAGCAAATTCATAACTGCATTTGAGCTTTACTTTTGAGGTCTGTTAAATAATTTCAGTGGGAAAAAACTTTAGACTGACTCATTATGAAAGAAAGACATGGTGCATTAAGAATAGCCTGAAAAATGCCAAATGCTGGCTTCCTTTATAGCTGATAAAAGACAGAAACAAATTATCCAGGCCTTCTAGAAAAGGAAAAAATATGCCAACACAATACTGCTGCATGACAAACTGTTATTCTATAGGCAGCTGAATGAGGGCAGCTTCATAGGCAGCACACGGTTAATAAAGTTTAATTTATATATAACTGCAACTGCCTTTAAATTTTGTAAGGTACCTGCAAGGTAATTTCAACATAAAAATAAATAGCTCTTATAAAAATAATCTGTTAAAAATTTAATTCCATGTTAAACTTACTGACACAGAAATATGAAACTTACGTATGAAAAGTGCTTTTAAACTTTGATTTTTCTGTAATTCAATATTGGTAGTAAAGGAATAACCCTATTAATAAAATTAATGTTGACTTGGCAGAAATTTTTTGATTGTCCACTTCCTTGACTTCTTTTTCTACTTCTTTCTCTGGTTCTAGGAAGCTCAGGAATATGTCTGAGGTAGACCTGAGACTGAACACAGAAAAATCCCAACTATTCTAATCAGAAGTCAGCTCCAGTGTTGGGACTGAGTTTGCAGCTTCCAGTTGTGAACTCTGATTAATTTTGGTTAGTCCCTTCAACAAATGCAGCTGATAATACCCTCATATTATAAACAGTGACCTACATGCTTACCATGGTACATGAGAATTCCCTTTTATGTTAAGTTCGGCCTGATCAGATCTGTGTGAATGAACACAAGAATAGCACTTACAGGGAAAAAAAATAATCATAAAGCACTGAAAAGTTAATTAATTTTCACATCTTTTTGTCTGGAAAAAAAAAAATTGCTATAGTACTCATTCTGCTAAAGCCCCTGTTGGGGTTTAAGAAGGGTTCACAGCTTTTGTGCTGTACCTTGTTATCTTGAACAAGATACCCTGAGTGTCTGAATTGCTGACAGAAAATGAACTGCATGACCCCAAAGGTCATCCTGCCAATTGCTGTGTTGTTTTTTAGTAACTCCTACTCAATTTGACCTGCATTTTTTGAGCAGATCTTGTGAAATCTTAATGTACTCAATGTTTTAAATACAATCCATGGTACTGGGTTGGGAATAATGCCCTATGCTTTGCACAGGCAGAGCCGTAAAAACATGTCTTGAACAACTAAATCATTCATGTCAAACCAAAGCAAAATATTCCATCTTTCCAAGTATTGTTTTTGCTTTTTTATAAAAATGGAAGTGAAAAAAGGATCAATCTCTTTGATATTTTGCAACTTTTTTACTTTTTCAAGTTTTTGGGGGGTTTCTTCTCCCTAATTTAATCAGTCCTGTAAATAGGCATATTTGTAACAGTGTTGTTGTTGTTGGCAAATCATTTATTTTCCCTGGAGTTTTTCTTCAACACCAGAACTCTTCTGTTTAGTTTACCAGGATGCAAAATTTTTCCTTAACCAACTTGAAATTCTCGTTCTGATTCTCTTTTCACTTGCATTAGTGTGTTGTTATACTAAAACTCTATAAAATATACTCCATGATTAATATTTTAATGAAAATATAAATACCTTGACTTCCATGGTACTTTGATTTTAATACTATTCTCAAAAACATCCATTTCACTGTTTACTAGTTTCAAGCATTCTCCAAGTCATAATGCGTCTGGTTCTGCCTCTGCCCTATATCTTTGTCTTTTTCCCTTCTTTAGTGTATGTTAGAACCTCAGATTCTGCACTAACTGGGGACTGGAACAGAGCAAATATTATTTAATATCTGATTTTTAACTCAAGTTGATAAATGAATCAAATATTACAGATTACATTTGGCTGGTTGAAAAACAATTAAGTTCACTGAGAATAGTCCGAGACTAATATTTTGTGCAACCGTGAGAGTTTGGAAACATTTTTTACCTGACCTTCCTTGAAACTTGAAGACCCACAGACTCCTGGTTTAGCTGTCAGACTGATCTACCGATCTGCAACCTCTTTTTTATTGATACACATTTTGAGATATTTTGTGTGTATGCAACACTGTCCCTTTAACAGAATAAATCAAAACCTATCTTAATTAGTGTCTCTGCCCTTATTCACTTGACACATAGAAAAGTTAAAATTTCACATGTTCTGTCAGTGGTGGGGGTGCTAAAGAACATCTGACACTATGCTATCACGCTAACAGGAATAAGCAAAAGTTTTCTATCCCCTGGAAAATTCTGAAATTTCAAAACCTTGAGTAGTGTGAATAGAATGACAGACTTTACAAAGTTTTCATGAAACATGAAATCTCAGAATAAAACTGCAACTTCAGAATCTGACTTAGCTATATGTGCATAAGCATATATTCAGGTATGGATTCTACAGAACTGCTGAGGTGACAGAGAAGAATCCTGGAACAACTGTTTCTTTCCAATTCAATTTTTTTTGTTTGTTTTTGTACTAATGTTGAAAGCTGTCAGATTGAAACCAGTCAAAAAATCCTAAACAAATAAGCAAAACCAAACACAAACTCAAAACCAAATTAGGGCAAAAAGGGCTGCATTGTAAAGCAAGCTTTGCTTAAAATCTGAGACCCAAAAATGTACTTTTAATCCTTTCCTAACAAAAGAAGTCATGCTGTAAAAGAGTTGATTTAGAGCATAAATCTTTCTGAAAAAGGCTTATACTGCAGGTGAAACAATTTTCTACCAATTCATATTGTAAGGGCAAACTGTAGGTGACCTCTGGAGTCTTAGTCAGCACCAGAACACTCAACACAGCAAGGACAAACCAGCACCTGCAATCCTCTCAATAAGTGCTCCCATTGGCCTCTTCCAAACTGACCTGCAGCTGTAAGCTGGAGACATTTTTTCTTTCCCAAAACAGAGAGGTAATGGATTTGATAAACAATCAGCTGACTCATATGCCTGAATTTTCTTTTCTATGAAAATCACATTATGGAGAAGAGGAGGGAGAAGAGTACAGCTACTGATAGGGCACTCCTGGGGCCCCAGTTTGTTATGTACCATTTCTGTGCTCCTGGAAAGAACTGTTTATATCTGGTGCCATAAATACAGGCAGTGAGTGCACATACACACGTACACAGAGAAAAAAAGGATTTTTCTCCTAAATCATGTCTCATACCTTTGGTCCAAAGGTCAATACTAAATTGGAGTATTAAGTCTTTAATTTAGCAGGAATCATACAAGGAAAAACAAAACAAAACAAAATAAAAAAGCGAACAAATCCTATTTTATTGTGAGGGTAGCCATACAATAGGACAGGTGTCCAGAGATGTTGCATGAAGCCTTCATCCTTGGGCTATTTCAAAACCTAGCTGGATATAGTGCTTGGTAGCCTGCGCTAGAAGACTCTGCTTTGCACAAAGGATTTATATGCATGCATTACCTGGAGCAGATGCTTCATGTGCTCATTGCCTTATAGGATTGTGCCCTCTGATTTTTATTTTACAATAATGTTTCTTAAAATAAATGCAGAAGATGGATAGACTCATTTTCTTCCTCTACTTTCTTTTCTTGGAAAGAAGCCCTTCTGACAAACTTGAATGGAAAATATACATGTTGTGCACAAGACATTATTAAATTAAACATATTTTTTGGCAGAAAACAGGATAATTTGAGAACCAGTAATGGTTTCCCTTGGTCAAGTAGGGGGAAACAATCAAAATGTTCTAACAGATGACTGATTAAAGAATTCTATTTTTAAGCCATTTTTGGTACCCATGATGGTCTTTCGTTGTAGCAGGAGTCGAATAAGAGAAAGCAGTTAAAAGACAGACTGACAAAAAGTGCATAATAAGGGACCACTTGCAACTAATTCCACCGACCTGATTAGGATTAACTTAGTACTCTTTGTGCTCATTTCCTTTCTTTGTTTTGGGGTTTTTTTTCTGCTCTATTATTCTCTCAGCATAGGTTAAGATGTTAACATCTTAAGCATAGTGATCAGTCCTCCTCCCAGAGATCCCTCCTGAATGACGTTGCTGATTTTTCATCAAATATTTAATAAAACCAAATCAGAGAAAAGAAAATGTGCCAAATGTACATATTTTGTGCAGTTTATTCCAGAGGAAGAGTAGTACTGACATGTTAGCATCAAGCTCCTTTCTGTAATGAACATTTCAATTTTTCTCATAAGAGCATGCAACTGTTAGAAAGACTTTGGGCACACATACAAGTACCTACAGATGTACTCTGTCTCTGAAGTGTTTTCCTCACATCATTTTAAAGAAGCACTTGCTTTCACTACATTTCAGATAATTCTTCACAAACTTAGTTTCTTCCACAGTTCTCTCTCTAATTTGGAACAGTGAAGGACTTGTTACCCTTTCAGTTTTTCAGATAATTCCTTAAAAACTGCATTAAGTGCCCTAATCTGAGAAGATGCAAAATGATCCTAGTGATAATTACATGGTTTATCTCCTTAATCAGTACAATAGAGAAGTCAGTGACCTTCAACCCTTTTCATATCTTTGATCATTGAGCAAGTAGTAAGATCTGTCTCTCTTTCCCCCTGTAATGCTGAACGCCTTACTGCTACATGAATGAAACCTGAAGTAATATTGAGTCCTGTAGAAAGCTAGAGCTCTCTCTTGGAAGAGCTATAGAAATTATTTGCAATTGAAGTCAAGGGAAAAATAAGGAAAACTATTCAAATCTAGGTCTTCCAGATCTTTTTACTTGTTAACAGTGGGACAAATTCCTTAGAAACAGCCACTGGTGCTGAAATCAGTAGTCTTTCAGAAAAAACATATAAACAGTTTTATAATGATTTAAAGACTTCAGATAAGTAGTAGGATCAGTTCCAGCTGAAACACAGACTTTTAGCTTGTCCACAGACTTAATTTAAAGTGATTGGATGTGTTGAGCCTGGAAAACAGTTTTTCTCAGAGGGTACACTTCTGTTCTGAAGGATTGTGTCTTATCGGTGGGAAACAGAAGAGAGAAAAGATAAGACTCATTCTGGAAGTTTCCACTTGCTATGCTGACCTTTTAACTGAAAATAAAAGATGATTAGCTGAATTACTCCTGCCTTTTCCAGCCAAGTAACAGATACTTTCAGCATTTCAAAAAAGATAACACCCAAGAGGTACCATTTCACATGTTTAATAAATCTGATATTATGCATGCCTCACAGTGGTGACAGATTTATTCTTGCTTTATTGTGCACATCAACTTTGTAAGAAGATCATTTTGCCTCAGAAAACAGTGGTGTATGGTGTTCATAATCTCTCTGTACAATTACTGAAGAAAGGTGGAGGTGTCCAGGGAGTTTGGTCATATGGTGGAATTTCTCATTACCTATCCACTACGTAGAGAGCCTAAGAAGATATAAAATTTAATTGAACACACATATTTGGAGAATTTATTGAAATAGATGCCTCTCTACACATTTACATATATTCTGTGAGTAATCAAAGACCAGCTAAAATATGTACACCAGTAAAGTTATAAGGTGTGGAGTCACAGAATCACAAGTGCACAGAATAAGCTGAGTTGGATCAGCCACAAGGATCATCAAGTCCAACTCCTTGCCCTGCACAGGACCATCCACAAGAGTCACACCATGTGCCCAAGAGTATTGTCCAAATACGTTTTGAACTCTGTCAGGCTTGGACCTGTGACTGCTCCCCTGGGGAGCCTGTTCCAGTGCCCAACCACCCTCTGGATGAAAAATCTTTTTCTAATATCTGATCTAAACCTCCCCTGACTGAGCTTCAGGCCATTCTCTCGGGTGCTGTCACTGGTCACCACAGAGAAGAGATCAGTGCCTGCCCCTCCTCTTCCCTTCACAAGAAAGTTGCAGACTGCAATGAGGACTCCCTTCAGTCTCCTCTTCTCCAGGCTGAACATACCAAGTGACCTCAGCTGCTCCTTATAAGATTTTCCCTCAAGGCACTTCACCACCTTCATAGCCCTCCTTTGGACTCTCATAGTTTAATGTCTTTCTTATATTGTGGCACCCCAAACTGCCCCCAGCACTTGAGGTGAGGCTGCCCCAGCTCGGAGAGGAGCGGGACAATCCCCTCCCTTGCCCGGCTGCCGATGCTGTGCCTGATGACCCCCAGGACACGCTTGGCCCTCCTGGCTGCCAGGGCACTGCTGACTCATGTTCAACTTGCCACTGACCAGGACCCCCAGGTACCTTTCCATGGTGCTGCTTTCCAGCCTCTCCTTCCTCAGGCTGTACACCCAGGGTTGTCCCATCCCAGGTGCAGAATCAGGCACCCATGTTACCTGACCTTGCTTCACCTGACCTTGTTCTACGACTTCTTTTTTTGTCTTATTTCCTAGAGAAGATTCCTGTTCAGCCAAGCTGACCTTCTGCCTCATCCGCTTGACTTCTGACATTTGGGAATTGCCTACTCCTGTGCCCTTAGGAGGTGATTAAAAAGTGACCAGCACTGATGGATCCTGGTACCTGCAAAATCGTTTTACAAGGGGACCTTACTCACTAATTCCCCAAGCAGGCTGAAGTCTGTTCTCCCCGTGTCCAGAGCTGAGGTTTTCCTGGCACTCCTGTCAACAGAGATTTTAAACTCCATTGCTTCACCATCTCTGTGGCCAAGATGGCCATCAATCTCCGCTTTGCCCACAAGATCCTCTCTGCTGACAAGCAGCAGATCAAGGAGGGTATCTTTCTGAGTTGACTCCATTAGGATCTGTTCTAAAAAGCTGTCATACAGGTTTTTTAGGAATCTTCTGCCTCAGGTTGTACCAGCTGTGTGATGCTCCTAGTTAATTTCTGGCAAGCTGAAGTCCCCATAAGGACAAAGACAGTTAACTTGGAAGTTTCCCTTAGTTCCTCAAATAATAATTTGTCTGGGTCATCATGCTGGCTAGGAGGTCTATAGAAGATTCCCACAGTGATATCCACATTATTTGTTTGGCTCTTGATTCTTACCCAGAGGCTCTCAACAGTGCCATTGCCAAGTGTGAGCATATATTCTAACCCTTCTATTTATACAGTGCTACCCCTCCACCTCTTCTGCCCTGCCTCCTGAAGAGCCTGTAACCATCCAATGGGGCACTCCAGTCACAGCACTCATCCCACGAGGTTCCACTTATGCCAATGATGTCAAATCTCTGGCACTGGACCAAGGCTTCAACATCTCTTGTTTGTTCCTAATGCTGTGGGCATTAGTGTAGTGACATTCCAGGTGTGGTACATTGTAGCCAACACCTCCTAAGACATACTGAGGATTCCCATTAGTGCTTCTTTCCTCAAGTTTTGAAACATTGTCCCATTGCTCATCACTGGCCAGACTGGTTTTGTCCCTTTTCCCCTTCCAAGCTAGTTTAAAGTTCCGTCAAGAAGCCTGACTAGATAGAATTCTTTTCCCTCTCTGAGATAGGTGCAACCCATCTGGTGTCAGTAGACCAGATGTTGAGTAGGTCATCCTGTAGTCAAGAATACCAAAATTTTTCTGCTGACAACAGCCTCAGAGTCATGCATTGACCTGATCAATGGATCTGCCTATTGCTATCAATATGATTTCTTGTTACTGGAAGAATCAAGGAAATCACTATCTGTGTTCCTGATCCCTCTACAAATTGTTCCAGGGCCCTGGACTCTCTTTTGATTGCTCTTGAACTTCTCTTTGTTATTTCATCACTGCCAGATTAAACAGCCAATAATGAATAATAATCAGAATCCTGAAGAACAGAAGAAAATCTTTAGCAAAAGCAGGCTATTTCCAGCAGCAAAACAGTGTCACAGCCACACCACCATATTTTTCCTATGAGAGAATGTGGAACTGAGATGCCATGGGTAATAATGGGAAAACCTATCCATATGATAACTACCCAGTAAACTGGATATTTTCAAGAGTTTCTGTCATTCTGAAGATTGCAATCTTACCAAACATACAGAAATGTAAAAACAAATTAAAAGCATTCACAGTAATTTCAAAGGGATAAGTAAATCCCTATGATAGCTTTGTTTGAAAATTGATATCTTGCATGGTTTCGCAAATATCTGTCAGTACATGTTGCCTCATGTTTATATATCCGATTATTATAAGAGTTAATCATCACATCCCCTACCTAAAGCCATAATCCTTCATTTGTGATTGCACAATTATTTAACGTTGTAACGAATCATATTATTACAGTGCATTACAAGTCTAAGTGAGAAATAAGTGGTAAGAGATGGGATTTCTTAAAGGAAGAAAACAGTCTTTAAAGATCAGTAACAAGGAAGAAGAGGTATATAACAGGGCTGAGAGAGTGTAGCTAAAATTGTCACCTTTCTTCCACAAGTGTCACTGATTCATTTTCCCTGTACAGTGCTCTGGAATTTACCTGTTTGTCTTGTTGTTAAACCTACAAAAGACTGAGACTCCTACCAATTTTCCAGTTTTACCTCTTTTCCACTGATCTACAAGTGAGGGCAGCTAGTTTGACAGAAAAAACAAGCTCATGCAGAACTGTTTGTTTGATGTTGTTTGTATAGGATTCTTTATTTTGTGAATACTTTTACGTCTGAGACTACTAATAAACAGGCATCAAATACAGTTTCTAGTAAGTAACTGGTAACCTCACACTGATTTCAGTGAAGTCATACCTTCCTGTCTGTGGATTACAGTCTTTCATCCCTGCAGAAGGATTAGTCTGAGTGATCACCATGTGAGCATCAAACCTTATCTTTCCCTATGTCAGAATCCAACCTACTGATGTTAACAGAAGGTTGAACAATGTCCTTTCAGACCTTTTTTGGTTAGGTAACTTGAAGAGCCAGAGGCTGTCCATCCACAAGTAGCAATTCTGCTATGTGCACTTATCTGAAGCATTTCTGTCCTTTTCATGTAGACCAGCACAGATCTTTAAAATCATAAAATCATATACAGAGGTCCTTGTATACATATTAATTTGATTACTCAGGTGGTCCCACAGAACATTCTCACACCATTAATGCCTCATTAACATAAATCTAGAGGGAGAAATAAATCCTCAATTTATTTAATACATGACAGATTTTTTTAACAAGTGGTATAAAGTTTCAGAGCTGAAAATTTAAAAAATTAACTGTAGAGATCAATGTATGAAAGAGAATGGTCCTGTGTTAGGTACTTTGCCTCATCTGGCCCTTTTCATGTGTGTCTTTTCAATTGTGTTGTGACTCACAGGCTCATTGTGAGGTTGTTTTTGAGGGAACTGCCTTCTGCAGGTCCATTATTCTCAGGGTTTTGTCTTGGTTTCATTTTTTTTTTTATTTATTTAATGAGAGTAAAACACTACCAAAAAGAATATTTTTGAAAACTGCTAAGTGCAAGCTGGTTTGTGTACTGAATTGATAAACAACATTAAAAAAAAAAAAAAAAAAAAGCCCCA